>JZKD02S1808641.1:71288-96224 GCA_000966675.3 Picea glauca
CTCCAAACCTGACTTGTTAAATTGCATAATGTCTTTGAGCATTTGTCTAGGTAAAGGGGGGTATGATGCACATGTTTGGGTAATTTAATTATTGGATGTGATTTATATGTTATGATCCCTGTGACTTATGAACCCCTGGAGGGCATACTTATTGTTGTTGCAGGACTTTGCCCCGTGGATAGGTACACATGGGGAAATGATTAGCTCAGACCTCCATGGGGCTTAAATCCCATAGATGGATGCGGTAATCCCAACTAGGGGCAAGAAGACATCAAATATTTTCACTAGGAAGAAAGAAGGACGTCAACTTGGAGGCATCCTAGCAGACCTAGACTCAGGGGGATCTTGCGTTTCCACCTGGACGTTGACCTTAGAGAGCCCATGACGTCACCATCATGACCCTGGATGTCATCCAGAGCTAGGGTTTGCATTTTGATGGCAGTTGTGAGTTAGTGGGCATGTGTGGGCATCATCCAGGGCCTTTGGAGGCCAAACGTTCAACATCTGGAGCCCAACGTTCCACCTTAGGGGATCAACGTCACCCTAGAAGGGCATGATGTCACCCTTGGAAGTGTTTTTTCGATGCTAATTAATTTTATTTATGTCTAATTTGAATTTATTTGTAAATTGGCCATGTCGACCTTTATTCGACCTGAACTTAATCAAAGGTCACCAGTTTTGTATAAATAAACAAAAAGTACATTCATTTTTACATCACAACTCACTTCTCACAAGAGGGAGGAATGAAATTTTTGCCCTAAAGGGGTTATTGGCTGAAATTACCCAGACACACTTGCTTGGAGGCTATTTTGGATCATTTATTGGTGAAATTTTGGCAAATCTAGGGTTTTTGTGCTTGATTATTCTTGGTGAAGTAAGTAAATTTACAATTTTCATTTCATGATAAATGTCTATGGTATGTTTACTTGTTCATATGTAAGATTATGAAATTCCTTGCTTGAATGATCCAAAAAGGATCCAGAGAAGGCTAAGAATAACTCATAACTCACATAGGCAACTTATAACTCTCATAATGGCTTCAACAGACAGAGAAAGGGAAAAAAATTAAAGTTTCCAAAAATCAGCGAAAACGACACAATCGTGAAGAGCACGTCGCATTATTTCTAACGACACAAATGGATCGTCAAACGGAGTTACGGTTTGAAATATATTTGCGGTCAACCAAGACCAATCAGCAGGGGACACCTCATCGTCGGTACTACTGACATCAACAACTGACATGACAGGGTGACATCATCGTATGGAATGCTGACGTTAGCATGCCACATGGAAGCACCAGAGGATTCCACGTGTCACCTGCCATTGGACCTTTCAGGGGTCCACGTGGGCCAATTAGAAAGTACCATGTGGCACCATCCAGGGAGCACCATGTGTCCCGTACTGTGACTGGATGTGACATCAAGCATCCAGGTGGACCAACAAGAAGATTACATGTGGCCCAATCAACGGGCAACACATGGCATCCCCGAATTTCTCAAGGACAACCTGTATCCAAAAATTCAAAAATAGATAATGGCGGGACCCCGCCAAATCTGGCGGAGGTCCCCCATATCTGGTGACTATTGCCAAATATAGAAGATGCTCACTAAATTTAGTCAGATTTATAACCATACAACTAAAATGGGAGCTCATGGGGTTTGACCCCGAGACCTCCCCATAACAAACACTTTAACTTTAGCGCCCATACCAATCCGCCCAATGGTCACATTGTAATATTTGTCTGCCGAGAATTGTTTTAAAGCCGAGTTTCACCAGTCACTGGGGAGAGGTGCGACCATACATCCATGGGCACATATTTCAAGACAAGTACTATCATTATTGCAGGTTGCAGTGGGCACAAAAATTGAGACAGATTTTCTCTTGGGCCTGGGAGTGCCAAAGTCAAATCAGAGCGTGGAGACAATCATTTTTGGGTAATTCGACGCTACAAATCCAATGGTGATGTTTGTTTTCTGATCTGAGCATTATTTCTGTATCTTGATTTCAGAATGAGATATATTCATGTATTTGCCAAATTCCTTTGCTTAGTTAATAAAAGAGCCTACCCATTTGAGAGCAGGACCCAGAGACGTAGTCCACCAGGGACGAACTCTGTTATCAAGATTTTGTGTTCAGATCCGATGCTTATGTCTCTTCATTTCTAAAATTCCCTTCTTTATTGGTGCACTTTAATTTATGCTCATTTAATACAATTCTTTATAAGTCACGATGAAAAGATCCCGTATCATTGAAACCCTAGGAGTAAGAAACATAAGGTGCTTCTTTCTTGCTCTTTATTTTGCTAGTTTTGCTTAAGAAGATCTTGTCTAGACAAACTTCTAGAGCCCTAAAGTGCTAGGACTTTAGAAGATTTTTCTATATTTCTTATTGCATTAGATATTTTTCAAGAGTCTAAGGATAAGATAAATCACTAGGGCCTAGAGGTGCCTACACTCTAGTTGAACCTTCTCTTTGAGGCTTGGTGCTTGAGAACTTAAGTTACTACTTCTCAATATTCCACCTTGTTATATTTTTGACAAGTATAATCATTGTTGTCTCTCCAAGTTAATGTGCTGATATAATTGACTCCATAAACCCTAAAGGCACTAGTCTCTTGTCTCTCTTTTGTTGGAAGGTTGATCAAAGACTCAAACACTATTCTCTTAAGCTATTACTAATTAAATCTAACAATAATTTAGCCTAGATCGCTAACTTTCTTGCTGCTGTTATAAATGTTTGCTACAATCATCTAACTACAACAATGTTTCTACATAATTGAATTTGAATGCTAGCTAAACACTTCAGAAGTTGCTTATGACATTTGATTATCATTCTGCTTATTAAATGCTATCTTTTCAGTGTCTTTTCAAGCAATTATGAAGAGATTTTATTGCAGCTGTTACAATTTATTAATTGTTGTTGTAAACTTATTAACTGCTGCAATTTTATATCAGCTAGCACTTATTTTCATTGTCCATTGTCTATTGAGGTGTTATTATCATATTTGTACTTGGAATTATTGTATATGCATGCTATATTGTCTTGTTCTGAGTAGGTACATCGAGCACTTCATTAACCTCATCTTTTAGACACAGACTTAGTGACTTTGGTAACTAGTGAGAGGGAGGAATATATCTTGACCACAATCCTAATTTTCCATCCCTTTAGGTTATCGGGGACGCCTCCCCTGGGGTAGACCCTGCCTATCCTTAAAAAGCGGGGATTTCCTATTAAGGTGACAGTGATAGGATATCATGTTTGTTACGCCAATCTCCCTTACTTGCCTTGGGATTTGGGAAAGTATAGATTGCGCGATAACATTTTTGGCGCTGTTGTCGGGGAACACTGAGTCAATATTCCTTAACGACACTTTTTCAGTAAGCCTTTGTCCAAAGCCTTCTTTTCACAAAGCTTACCTGACGACTCCATTGAGGGTGATTCCATCATCCCTTTGAAAATACTTAAGAGGATATATGGCGACTCCACTAACCCTTTCCAAGGTGCCACCTTACTCTCAATTTTGTGATACTTCCAAGTTATGGGATCATGGTGCCCTGGGAACAAGTGTATCCGACTATTGATTTCAAAATATTTCAAGGATACCCACATTATTTTGATGCAAAACGGTTAAACAAATCTCCAAGATTCAGAGGCCTCCCAATCACTGAGATTGTAGAATTCTTGAAGTATATAAGTGAGATAAAATTGAAAGGGGAGGATGTTCTGGTAAAATTGTTCATACTTTATCTGCCATCTTTTTTGCAAGATTGACTTAAGGGTTGTCGTGATGATAGGGGTATATCATCTTTCGTAGACCTCATCAGTAGGTTTATTAAGTTTTTCAAACCACAGTGCCAGACATATGAAGATGCCCTTCAAAATTTCACAGTATCCCTAGAGGACGAAGGATTCACCACTAAGATTGTGGAATATCTTAGTGATGTGTAACATACTCAAGACCAAGAACCCTCTGATATAGAAGGAGAGATTTATGAAGAAAGTTGTCAACCCATTGAAGAGGAACAAGATTTTTCCCATGATTCGATAGAATGCAGTAAAGATTTAACTAAAGAAGTGAATTATGAGGATGAAACATTAGTATCCACTCCTCCATCCGATGAAGCTCTCCAAGATCCTATATCTCTTGCACAAGATGAAGAGAATGAGGTGAGTTATTTTCCTTTCCAGTTTTTTTATGACACTTTATTCTATGACTCAGAATGCGAAGAAGTAAAGGAACCCTTGGAAGAGCTAGGTCCTTCATTGCCTGATGAAGACATGATTAAAGAGATGAGTTTTGGGGATGATGTACTGGATCCTCTTCCATTTGATGAAGTCATCCAAGCCATTGACGCTCCTGCACAACAAGAAGTGAATACGGAAAGTTATTTCCCTTTCCAAGATTTTGATGATGCTTTATTTTATGATTTGGAAATTGAAGAAGTACTAGAGGATCCCTTGGATGCATTAAATCCTTCATGTTATGATAAAGGTAGTGACATGGTTATTAATATTAATGAGTTCATACATGTTGGAATACGTAAATGGGATGTGATTGGTTCTAATGAGGATCCCATTTATGATATGGAAGGATATCTTCGAATGTTGCCTTTACAACAATCATATGATATTCCTAATAATTTCGATGTTTGGAAACAAGATGATGATATAATTACAAGAGTTTTCCAAGAACCCAATGATGACCCAGTGCAATGTTCTCCTGATGATTTTCGGTCATACCTTGAGGAATTTGATGAGTATTCCTTTGAGCATTTGGATTTATTCTGTGAAGAATATTATCAACCATTGTTGTGCTCAAATTTTGATAAAGGTGAGGACGTTTATTGCCTAAAGTAGGATACTTGTGACAAGGTTGTCCAAACCCTTTGAATACTTTACCTCGTTATGTCACTAAGGGTGTATTTGGGAAACATGTCCCTTGTCTTGAGTTTATCTGGAGAAAATCCTTCTTTTAGAATCCAAGGGTAGGTTGAATACCTTGAGAATAAGTTTATTGTCTTAGTTTTTCAGCCTTCCCTTAAGAAATTGTCAGTCATCCTCTAGGTTCTTACTAGTCCTTTCCCATACCTCAGGATGTGATGACGTCCAAGGTAGCCAACCTTCAAAATCTTTGAGTCAGTCTTTTTATCCTTTGATTTTTCATGATCCCTTTCTGAGATGGATTGAGCACTTTCCTAGAAGTGTGACTTGGCATAATTTTGTCCCTCCCTCCTGCCTCCATGAGCTAGACTTTACGATTTTCGATGATGTGATACATGTTCTAAATCATGTTAATTTTTTGCTTGACTTGTCATTATTTTGGTTTATGATGAAGAACAGAGGCAGGTATTATGAGATATTGCTAGGATGGTTTCACTGGTTATTTGATTACACCTAGCATTCAACCTGTTAGCACTCCGTAAATCTGTTTGGCTAATAAAAAAACGATGAAGGTAACTTTTTCAACCAACTTTGAGACCCAAAACTAGCCTTTCGGATCTGGAGAGGGCTCTCTCGAAAGGTGCAGTCTCTGTGCAGTATATGGATTTGAAAGCAGTGGCTAGATTTAACACCTTTGATAAAATGGGCTCTAGTTATATTGGCGCAAGAAAGTAAGACTTGGGCTATGGAGTTGATTTGAGGGAATGACAGAGACAAATGAATTAGTGACTGAACTTGAGAGGATAAGGCTAGGCGAGCAACAATCTTCAATGTAAAATCGTAATGTGTGGCGGGAGAAAACACAAGAAGTAACTCGGAGAACTGCTGCGGGCGAATTCTGAGTTGGCTTTAGAAGAAAACGTTTTGTCTAATTGGCACGAACAAGGGGCGTTGTGCAACGAATCCCCAGGCTCAAAAATTCATTCTGAAATAGACAGAAAAATATATGAATAAATATGATAGGAAGCACATACGCAAATAAAGAGACACAATACATCTGACTGCTACAACTATAATCTTTTCATCAAGTTACAGGACCTTTGCATTAAGTTTCAGTTAAAAAAACTCAAATTACATACAATGGTTGTCGTCTACCAATTTGGCTAACCAACCCTGTTTACATGAAAATGATCCCCATATATAGAAAGTTAATGTCATCCTTGGCTTCTAGGGTCAAACTACTCCCTCCTAGAATCATGGATCCGTTTTCTTTGAAAGAGAACAATAACTTCAACAGATTCACTAAAAATAGAAAACCCGACTTTGCCAAATCATAATCGTAATCGAAATATTATTTACAGTCATTGATCATGATCAAAATTCGACCATATGATTTTTATTAGTCATCATGTTCATTTCTGGACACTCTGTCACCATTGCACAACAAGTTTGCTATGCAACAGTAACCTATAGCAAAAATGCAGCGGATTTCGCAACATACTGGGAAAATAGGCGTTAAATATGACATCATATCGCACTAATAAAAAACTATTTTCTGAAAATGAGAGAGGTTTTTATATTTAATTTTGTTATGAAGAAAAACCTCTCTTAGTTTCTTGAAATTCATCTCCATATGGTCGGAATACGTGTCGCTAAAACATGTCTCAGACAGGAAATCACGAAAACTGAAAAATAAGGCTAAAATATTCCTTTGAATATCCCAATCCGTGACACATTTCGCAAACTTGAGAGAGGTTTTTATTATTTGGTGTTTCTTCGACAAAAACCTCTCGGGGATTTTCAAAATTCCTCTCCAGTTGGTCAGAGTTTGATCTTGAAGTTGACCACTAAACCAGTCATTTCCGTAGTGCGACCTGTAGCCTGTGTGCAGGAAAATCCACGCGATGACATCCTCTGCACGAAAACATCCTATGTGTGACAACATCCCATGCACGATGAAATCCATTGCACAATGAAAATCCACTATGCGACAGAAATCCACTGCGCGACGAAAATCCACTGCGTGACATAATCCTTTGCGTGGTGAAGTGCTCTGCGCAGCTCGTAGTTGCAAATCGAAATGGAAATAATAAATGAAAGCCTTCCTTTTGAAAATGACCATTGGATATGTTAGATGATGCAAGGCATAAAAACAATATGGGTGCTAATAGGAATGACTTTGCAAATTGTTGACAAACCTCTAACCTTAGCTATGAAAATCATGGTGCTAACAACTGTCTCCAACGGGGATGCTATCATCCTAGTGAGGTAGCAAAGAACTCGTATACCCTTTGCCTATCCATTGGGATGTTCCCGAACCATTGAAAACTCTGCTCTAACCTGTCGCATGTATCCACTGAAAACCCAAAGTTGTATATGCTCCAAATTGAAATATGAAACTAAACTGAAAATGAAAAATTTAGATTGCTAAAAGAAATGCTCGTAGTACCGAGCTTATTCACAGTCCTACTTACCCTAACTATTGAAAAAGATGTCAATCAAGTGAAATCAAAATGCCAATGCAACCATGCAAGCACTTTATCCACTTTTTGGTTTCTTTGCACATGCTTGCTCCAAAGCTTGTTTACTGTTAATTCGTTCAAAAATTTATCTATAAATTCCAATCTCAAAAAATTAAAAACATTGGGGTTGTTTACCGCCTCCAACAAAAATGCAAATGGATCCTCCAAAACATGCATAAAACAACAATCATGTTTCACCCCTTCCATTGCATCCTTGTTTTCATGTAATTCAACCTGTTGATTACCACAAAAAGGCTGAAAAATATGTTGAGACTGCTGGAAATAAAAATCTTCTGAATCAGAAGACAGTGCTAGCTGAAATGAAACCCCTAGTGGCAAGCAATCCATATCTAACACTGATGTTGATTTACCATCATATTTATTTCCAAGCTGGTAGTTGATCACATGATGCAAATATGAACTGAAACAACTTTCCATGTAATCAACAACAGGGTCATTAAAAGTACGAGAAGGTTGTTGGTCCTCTTCATTGATAACAATTTTCTCATGTAAAATAATGTCAATGTGAACGTAATCAGACTTCACTGCTTCCTCTATTATCTCATGATTTACTTTCAACAATTCAAAGGAAGAAAAACATAATGGAAGATAGTTTTCATTTGCAAGTCCACTGCTTTCTTCATATTCAACATCATGCATGTAGGATTTCTGATTTGAAACAATATAAACATTTTGCTTCAACAATTCGAAAGAAGCAAAACATAATGGCAAGGTTCTTTGACCTTATTTAAAACCCTCTTCATTTTATTCACTACTGTCATCTGCACATTTTTCAATTTCTTTGGATTGTTGAACATACTCATTTTCAGATTCATCTTTGACCAATGGCTGCAATTTTGCACTGACAAGACCTCCTACATAACAAGTAACAGGGTCATCAAACACATGAGAATATTGTTGCAATTTCTTGTCAGTTTGTTCCAGTGAATTAATGTGATTTGACATCAACACACATTCCTTTGCTTCAGTGATGATCTTAGAATTTTCTTTCAACAATTTAAATGAAGAAAAACATAAAGGTAAAGAATTTCCTTTAGTTGATTCAATACTTTCTTCTTTGTAATTGTGATATGTATGCTGATTGCTCTCATTACATTGCTGGAAATGAACATTTTCTGATAGAGAAAATGCAGATGGTTGATCTAGGAAGTAAACATCATAATTATCATCATCTTCATCATATATAGGCAAATCAGCAACATCTGCGATGTCATCTAACAAGGAAAAGCTTGGAACATCAACCTGCTCTTCAACAAGCTGATTTGCAAATTCATATTCTTCATTGCATGCTTGAATATTGTCTTCCACTTCCTGAGCATTATTAAACATCTGCTGCAAAAACATAGACTTCCTCTCCATCAGAAGAAAAGATAATTCTGATTGAAAGGTTGTTACATAATGGAGCATGGAAACGACTTCAGGAGGTTGGACTTCTTTAGGCAGTTTATAATAAAGACTAGCAAACCTCCTATTGACATTTGAGATGGTTTCATCTTTCATTCTTCTCATGGCATAAAACTCTGAAAGGAGTTGATTCCTTGACTTTCTCTCACCCCAAAATCTATGGAAAGCTCCCCTCAATTCATCCCACGAGCTAATCGGCCGATCATGCAAATGTCTGAACCATGCTTTGGCATCTCCTTATAAGGAATGAGAAAAGGCCCTCATAGACACATCATCATGTTCAATCTCAAAAATATCTATAAAATTCTCCAATATTTGAATATGTTTTTCAGCTGAATGTCCATCGAGCTCTCCATCGAACCTAGGAAGGTACTTATAATGTTTCAGAGGAAAGTCATGAAGGATGGAAGGCAATTTAAGAGGACTATATCTTTCTTGAATCTTTGAGGGTACAGGATTAAGAATGGAAGGTACAAGCTCAAATTTGGTTTCATTAAGATCACAAGAATGATCATGAATATCATATGGTTCAGAGGAAGGAGCTTGGTGAATATCGGCTATACAAGAAGGAGGTATACCTACAGTTTGCAATCAAGGATATACAACAATAGATCTCTGGGATTTATTTGAACGTAGTAAGTGAAGAAATATTATTTTGAAAAACTCAGGAAATGACAAGAAGATATTGATAAAACAAAAAATTAATTCTTCTCTTCCATACTGCTCTTCCATATCTCTGTCAATAGGTCTCATTCTCCAGTGGAGTCTTTGAATCGCATTTGAAGCTTGATTGGAGTCACCATGAAAACTTTAGCTTTGGATTCTTTTGCCAGTGGAATCACCTTGAACTGATTTTTTAATGTGTGGAGTTGCCAGAGCAGAAATACAACCAATATTGACCTAAGTGTCTGTTGCTCTCAGACCTTAGAACTGAAACAATGTTGTTCTTTCCAGGGAAAGTTTCATTCAATTCCATCCCCGATAACGACGCCAGAATGTTAGCACTCCGTAAATCTATTCGACTGATAAACAAACGACGAAAGTAACTTTTTCAACCAACTTTGAGACCTGAAACTAGCCTTTTGGATCTGGAGAGGGCTCCCTCAGAAGGCGCGGTCTCCGCACAGGATATGGATTTGAAAGCAATGGCTAGATTTAACACCTTTGATAAAACATGCTCTGGTTATATTGGCGCAAGAAAGTAAGACTTGGGCTATGGAGTCGATTTGAGGGAATGACAGAGAAAAATGACTTAGTGACTGAACTTGAGAGGATAAGGCTAGGTGAGCAACAGTCTTCAGTGTAAAACCGTAATGTGTGGCAGGATAAAAACACAGGAAGTAACTCGGAGCACTGCTGCAGGTGAATTCAGAGTTAGCTTTAGAAGAAAACGTTTTGTCTAAGTGGCGCGAATAAGGGGCACTGCACAACGAATCCAAAGGCTCGAAAATTCATTCCGAAATAGACATAAAAAGATATGAATAAAGAGACATCTGACTGCTACAACTAGAATCTTTTCATCAAGTTACAGGACCTTTGCATTAAGTTTCGGTCAAAAAAACTCAAATTACATACAATGGCTGTCGTCTACCAATTTGGCCAACCAACCCTGTTTACATGAAAATGATCCCCATATACAGAAATTTAATGTCACCCTTGGCTACTAGGGTCGAACTACTCCCTCCTAGAATCATGGATCCATTTTCTTTGAAAGAGAACAATAACTTCAACGGATTCACTAAAAATAGAAAACTCGACTTTGCCAAATCATAATCGTAACCAAAATATTCTTTATAGTCATTGATCATGATCAAAATTAGACCATATGATTGTGATTAGTCATCATGTGAATTTCTGGACACTCTGTCACCCTTGCACAACAAGTCTGCTACGCAATAGTAACCTACAACAAAAACGCAACGGATTTCGCAACAGACTGGGAAAATAGGCTTTAAATATGAAATCATATCTCACTAATAAAAAACTATTTTATGAAACTGAGAAAGGTTTTTGTATTTAATATCGTTATAAAGAAAAACCTCTCTTGGTTTCTTGAAATTCATCTTCAGTTGACTGGATTACGTGTCGCAAAAACATGTCTCGGATAGGAAATCATTAAAACTGAAAAATAGGGTTCAAAGATTCCTTTGAATATCCCAATCCGTGACACTTTCACAAACTTGAGAGGGGTTTTTATTATTTGGTTTGTCTTTGACAAAAACCTCTCGGGGATTTTCAAAATTCCTCTCTAGTTGGTCATAAATTGATCTTGAAGTTGACCACTAAACCAGTTATTTTCGTAGTGCAACTTGTAGCCTGTGCGCAGGAAAATCCACTGCGCGACAACATCCTATGTGCGACAATATCCCATGCATGACATCAACCTCTGTGCGACAATATCCCATGCGCGGCATCCCACTGCGTGATGAAATCCACTGCACGACGAAATCTATTGCGCGACGAAAATCCATTGCGCAATAAAAATCCACTGTGTGACGAAAGTCCACTGCGCGACATAATCCTTTGCACAGTGAAGTGCTCTGCGCAACACGTAGAAAATTTTGCAGTGTGCAGTTGCAAATCGAAATGGAAATAATAAATGAAAACCTTCTGTTTGAAATTGACGCTTGGAGATGTTAGATGATGCGAGGCATAAAAACAATATGGATGCTAATAGGCATGACTTTGCAAATTGTTGACAAACCTCTAACCTTAGCTATTAAAATCATGGTGCTAACAACTGGCTCCAACGGGGACGCTATCCTCCTAGTGAGGTAGCAAAGAACTCATAGACCCTTTTCCTATCCATTGGGATGTTCCCGAACCATTGAAAACTCTGCTCTGACCTATCGCATGTATCCACTAAAAACCCAAAGGTCTATATGCTCCAAACTGAAATATGAAACTAAGATGAAAATGAAAACTTCAAATTTCTAAAAGAAATGCTCGTAGTACCGAGCTTATTCTCACTCCTACCTACCCTAACTGCTGAAAAATATTTCAATCAAGTGAAATCAAAATGCCAATGCAACCATGCAAGCACTTTATCCACTTTTTGGTTTCTTTTCACATGCTTGCTCCAAAGCTTGTTTATTGTTAATTCATTCAAAAATTTATCTATAAATTCCAATCTCAAAAATTCAAAAACAATGGGGTTGTTTACTGCCTCCAACAAAACTGCAAATGGATCCTCCAAAACATGCATAAAACAACAATCATGTTTCACCCCTTCCAATGCCTCATTGTTTTCATGTAATTCAACCTATTGATTACCACAAAACGGCTGAAAATATGTGGAGACTGCTGGAAATAACAATATTCTGAATCAGAAGACAATGCTAGCTGAAATGAAACCCCTAGTGGCAAGCAATCCATATCTAACACCGATGTTGATTTACCATCATATTTATTTCCAAGATGGTAGTTGATCATAGGATGCAAATCTGAACTAAAACAACTTTCCATGTAATCAACAACAAGGTCATTAAAAGTATGAGAAGGTTGTTGGTCCTCTTCACTGATAACAATTTTCTCATGTAAAACAATGTCACTGTGAATGCAATCAGACTTCACTGCTTCCTATGTTATTTGATGATTTACTTTCAACAATTCAAAGGAATAAAAACATAATGGAAGACCGTTTTCATTTGCAAGTCCACTGCTTTCTTCATATTCAACATCATGCCTGTAGGATTTCTGATTTGAAACATTATAAACATTTTGCTTCAACAATTCGAAAGAAGCAAAACATAATGGCAAGGTTCTTTCACCTGATTTAAAACCCTCTTCATTTTCTTCACTACTGTCATATGCACATTTTTCAATTTCTTTGGATTGTTGAACATACTCATTTTCAGATTCATCTTCGACCAATGGCTGCAATTTTGAATTGACAAGACCTCCTACATAACAAGTAACAAGGTCATCAAACACATGCGAATATTGTTCCAATTTCTTGTTAGTTTGTTCCAGTGAATTAGTGTGATTTGGTATCAACACACATTCCTTTGCTTCAATGATGATCTTAGAATTTTCTTTCAACAATTTAAATGAAGAAAAGCATAAATGTAAAGAATTTCCTTTAGCTGATTCAATACTTTCTTCTTTGTAACTGTGATATGTAGGCTGATTGCTATCATTACATTGCTGGAAAGGAACATTTTCCAATAGAGAACATGCAACTGGTTGTTCTAGGAAGTCAACATCATAATCATCATCATCTTCATCATATATAGGCAAATCAACAATATCTGCAATGTCATCTAACAAGGAAAAGCTTGGAACATCAACCTACTCTTCAACAAGCTGATTTGAAAATTCATCTTCTTGACTGCATGCTTGAATATTGTCTTCCACTTCTTGAGCATTATTAAACATCTGCTGCAAAGACATATACTTCCTTTCCATCAGAAGAGAAGATAATTCTAATTGAAAGGTTGTTACAAAATGGAGCATGGCAACGACTTCAGGAGGTTGATCTTCTTTAGGCAATTTATAATAAAGACTAGCAAACCTCCTACTGAAATTTGAGATGGTTTCATCTTTCATTCTTCTCATGACATAAAACTCTGAAAGGAGTAGATTCCATGACTTTCTCTCACCCCAAAATCTACGAAAATCTCCCCTCAATTCATCCCACGAGCTAATCGACTGAGGATGTAAATGTCTAAACCATGCTTTGGCATCTCCTTATAAGGACTAAGAAAAGGCCCTCATAGACACATCATCATGTTCAATCTAAAAAAGATCTATAAAATGATCAAATATTTGAATATGTTTTTCAGCTGAATGTCCACCAAGCTCTCCATCGAACCTAGGAAGGTACTTATAATGTTTCAGAGGAAAGTCATGAAGGATGGAAGGCAATTTAAGAGGATTGTATCTTTCTTGAATCTTGGAGGGTGCAGGATTAAGAACATAAGGTACAAGCTCAACTTTGGTTTCATTAAGCTCACAAGAATGATCATGAATATCATATGGTTCAGAGGAAGGAGCTTGGTGAATATCGACTATACAAGAAGGAAGTATACCTACAATTTGCAATGAAGGATATACAAGGGTAGATCTCTGGGATTCATTTGAACACAGTAAGTGAAGTAATATTCTTTTGAAAAACTCAGGAAAGGACAATAAGATATTGATAAAACAGAAAATTACTTCTTGAACTAAACCTAAGCTCGAGTACCTTATTTTTCCATACTGCTCTTCCATATCTCTGTCAACAGGTCTCATTCTCCAGTGGAGTCTTTGAATCGCATTTGAAGCTTGATTGGAGTCGCCATGAAAACTTTATCTCTGGATTCTTCTGCCAGTGGAATCACCTTCAACTGATTTTCTGATGTGTGGAGTCGCCAGAGCATAAATACAACCAATATGTGCCTAAGTGTCTGCTGCTCTTAGACCTTAGAACTGAAACAATGTCGTTCTTCCCAGGGAAAGTTTCATTCAATTCTGTCCCTGACAATGAAACCATAATGTTAACACTCCGTAAATCTATTCAACTGATAAACGAACAATGAAGGTAACTTTTTCAACCAACTTTGAGACCCGAAACTAGCCTTTCGGATCTGGAGAGGGCTCTCTCGGAAGGCGCGGTCTCCGCGCAGGATATGGATTTGAAAGCAATGGCTAGATTTAACACCTTTGATAAAACGAGCTCTGGTTATATTGGTGCAAGAAAGTAAGACTTGGGCTATGGAGTCGATTTGAGGGAATGACAGAGACAAATGACTTAGTGACAGAACTTGAGAGGATAAGGCTATGCGAGCAACAATATTCAGTGTAAAACCGTAATGTGTGGCGGGAGAAAAACACAGGAAGTAACTCGAAGCACCGCTGTGGGCAAATTCAAAGTTAGCTTTAGAAGAAAACGTTTTGTCTAAGTGCCACGAACAAGGGGTACTGCTCAACGAATCCACAGGTTCGAAAATTCATTCTGAAATAGACAAAAAAATATATGAATAAAGATGACAGGAAGCACATACGCAAATAAAGAGGCACAATACATCCGACTGCTACAACTAGAATATTTTCATCAAGTTACAGGACCTTTGCATTAAGTTTCGGTAAAAAAAACTCAAATTACATACAATGGCGTCGTCTACCAATTTGGCCAACCAACCCTGTTTACATGAAAATGATCCCCATATATAGAAATTTAATGTCACCCTTGGCTGCTAGGGTCGAAATACTCCCTCCTAGAATCATGGATCCGTTTTCTTTGAAAGAGAACAATAACTTCAACGGATTCACTAAAAATAGAAAACCCGACTTTGCCAAATCATAATCGTAACCAAAATATTCTTTACAATCATTGATCGTGATAAAAATTAAATCATATGATTGTGATTAGTCATCATGTGCATTTCTGGACACTCTGTCACCCTTGCACAAGAATTCTGCTATGCAACAATAACCTACAACAAAAACACAATGGATTTCGCAGTAGACTGGTAAAATAGGCGTTAGATATGACATCATATCTCACTAATAAAAAACTATTTTCTGAAACTGAGAGAGGGTTTTTTAATTAAGATCGTTATAAATAAAAACCTCTCTTTGGTTTTTGAAATTCATTTCTAGCTGACTGGAATACGTGTTGCAAAAACATGTCTCGGACAAAAAATCAGAAAAACTGAAAAATAGGGCTCAAATATTCCAATCCGTGACACATTTCGCAAACCTGAGAGAGGTTTTTATTATTTGGGTTGTCCTCGACAAAAACCTCTTGGGTATTTTCAAAATTCCTCTCCAGTTGGTCAGAAACTGATCTTGAATTTGACCACTAAACCAGTCATTTTCGCAGTGCGACTTGTAGCCCGTGCACAGGAAAATCCACTGTGCGATGACATCCTCTACGTGACAACATCCTATGTGCGACAACATCCCATGCGCGATATCCCACTGCGCGATGAAATCCACTACGCGACGAAATCCATTACGCGACGAAAATCCACTGCGTGACATAAATCCACCGTGCGACAAAAATCCACTGCGTGACAAAATCCTTTGCGCAGTGAAGCGCTCTGCGCAACGCGTAGCAAATTTTGTAGCGCGCAGTTGCAAATGGAAATGGAAATAATAAATGAAAACCTTCCTTTTGAAACTGACCCTTGGAGATGTTAGATGATGCTAGGCATAAAAACAATATGGGTGCTAATAGGCATGACTTTGCAAATTGTTGACAAACCTCTAACCTTAGCTATGAAAATCATGGTGCTGACACAACCAACAGGTAAGTGGAGGTAGGTAGACATTTTCATCCATTGTATATACCATCTGCATATCATGTTAGCATAGTTGTAGTTACATTTTACATATTATTTTGTCTCACTTGTGTATATGCATTCTTATGATGCTTTTGATTTTATTATATCATATATGAACAAGGGGTGATATCACCACCCTAAGGATTATTGATGCATTTTGTTGAGATCTATTAGGCATAGGTCATACTGGAAATGCTGAAGTTCTCATGCGCTCTACGGTGAGCACATGTCCCCGAGTTGGAGCCAAATGTTATTCCCTACCCTAGGGATAACTAAGGAGATCTTTTCTCGAGGCCCACGGGTCCTAGACATGGAGTGTCGAGAGCCGGATGACTTGAGCATGGCCTCAGAGGGCCCTTCTTTTATTCAGCGCAACCAATTTATCAACATCAGCAGTATCCATCCCACTAGCTTGGTCCTGAAGTAACAATAAGTCTTTCTCCATGAGGTAATGAGTTCGGGTATCATGGTATGTGTCACTCTGATTATTGAAGCACTTGAATATGTTGCATTGAATTCTCCTTCATTTCATAACGTTTTCTTGGAAATTATGCTCTTTAACTTGTTCATACCTGGAAGGGTGACATGATGCCCTAGTAAGTTGATCTCCCTTTAGGATGGGTTGCCACTGGGTGGGTCTATGAAAAGTCATCGTCCATTCCCTCCATACTTACCACTTTCCATCTTTATTCCTCTCATTTCCCCCCTACCTTTGTTCATGCATTGGGATTTGCCACACTAGGAAGGGTTGTACCTTACCTTGTGGGAAGAAGGGGCTAAAGGCCCAGAGGGTAAAAGTGGCTGGCAAGAGTTAAAAGCCAAAAATGAAATCTTTGAGATGCTTCACCCAAGGATTCCCGAGAATGCAATAAAAATCTTCTCAGTAAGAAAAGGGAACCCATAAGAAAAACAAACACTCAAGGTATTAGTTGGTGGATATGAGGTCTCATCATGAGATGACCTATTATGACCATGGGCATGTAGCGGTATGCCACTACCATCTATCCGGTCACCAAACCAGGGTAGTGGCTCTTGGTGGCATAGCCAAGCGAAAGGGGGTCTTGTCACGATCAAGCTTTCTCATCTCCATGACATGCTTGTGGATAACATTGTCACCTTTGGTCACCAAGCCAGGACAATGTCCCTCAACTCTTCCCTTGAAGCATAAAAGAAAAAGATAAAAAACAATGAAGCTAAGAATAAAATAAATTGAATGGGGTAGGAAAAAAATGACATCTATGGCAAGGTGCAACTCACCCTCTACAAAGGCACCCACAGGTAAGATCTACATTTCCCTGTTATCACTGCACCCCATGCCCAAACACTTACCCCACACCACTCCACACACACTTACATGACCTAGATTGGTTCTCACCTAGGAAAACCCCCAAATTTAAGGAGGATTAGCCCAATAGGACACCCTGATACCTTCTCCAAACCTGACTTGTTAAATTGCATAAAGTCTTTGAGCATTTGTCTGGGTAAAAGGGGGTCTGATGCACATGTTTGGGTAATTTATTTATTTGATGTGACTTATATGTTATGATCCCTGTGACTTATGAACCCCTGGAGGGTGTACTTATTGTTGCTGCGGGACTTTGCTCAGTGTACAAGTACATGTGGGGAAATGATTAGCTCAGACCTCCATGGGGATGAAATCCCACAGATGGATGTGGTAACCCCAACCAGGGGCAAGAAGACATCAGATATTTGCACCAAGAAGAAAGAAGGACGTCAACTTGGAGGCACCCTGGCAGACCTAGACCCAGGGGGATCTTGCTTTTCCACCTGGACGTTGACCTTTGAGAGCCCATGATGTCACCATCATGACCCCAGATGTCATCTAGAGCTAGGGTTTTCATTTTGAGGGCAATTGTGAGCTAGTTGGCACGTGTGGGCATCATCTAGGGCCTTTGGAGGCCAAACGTTCAAGATCTGGAGCCCAACGTTCCACCTTAGGGGCTCAATGTCACATTAGAAGGGCATGACGTCACCCTTGGAAGTGTTTTTTAGATGCTAATTAATTTTATTTATGTCTAATTTGAATTTATTTGTAAATTGCCCAGGTCGGCCTTTATTTAACCTGAAATTAATTAAAGGTCACCAGTTTTGTATAAATAAACAAAAACTACATTCATTTTTACATCACAACTCACCTCTCACAAGAGGGAGGATTGAAATTTTCATCCTAAATGGATTATTGGCATAAATTACCAAGACACACTTGCTTGGAGACTATTTTGGATGCATTTTGGATCATTTCTTGGTGAAATTTTGGCAAATCTAGGGTTTTTGTGCTTGATTATTCTTGGCGAAGTAAGTAAATTTGCAATTTTCATTTTATGATAAATATCTATGGTATCTTTACTTGTTCATATGTAATATTATGAAATTCCTTGCTTGAAACCCTAGGAGTAAGAAACATAAGGTGCTTCTTTCTTGCTCTTTATTTTGCTAGTTTTGCTTAAGAAGATCTTGTCGAGACAAACTTCTAGAGCCCTAAAGTGCTATCACTTTAGAAGCTTTGTCTATAGTTCTTATTGCCTAGAAGTGCTTACACTCTAATTGAACCTTCTCTTTGAGGCTTGGTGCTTGAGAACTTAAGGTACTACTTCTCAAGCTTCCACCTTGTTATCTTTTAGACATGTATAATCATTGTTGTCTCTCCAAGTTAGTGTGTTGATACAATTGACTCCATAAACCCTAAAGGCACTAGTCTCTTGTCTCTCTTTTGTTGGAAGGTTGATCAAACACTCAAACACTCAAACACTATTCTCTTAAGCTATTACTAATTAAATCTAACACTAATTTAGCCTAGATAACTAACTTTCTTGCTGTTGTTATAAATGTTTTCTACAGTCATCTAACTACAACAAATTTTCTGTATAATTGACTTTGAATGCAATCTAAACACTTCATAAGTTGCTTATGACATTTGATTATCATTCTGCTTAGTAAATGCTATATTTTCACTGTCTTTTCAAACAATTCTGAAGAGCTTTTATTGCAGTTGTTACAATTTATTAATTGTTGTTGTAAACTTATTAACTGCTGCAATTTTATATCAGTTAGCACTTATTTTCACTGTCCATTGTCTATTGAGGTGTTATTATCATATTTGTACTTGGAATTATTGTATATGCATATTATATTGTCTTGTTCCAGGTAGGTACATCGAACACTTCATTAACCTCATCTTTTAGACACAGACGTAGTGATTTTGGTAACAAGTGAGAGGGGAATATATCTTGACCACAACCCTAATTTTCCATCCCTTTTGGTTACCGGGGACGCCTCCCCTGGGGTAGACCCTGCCTATCCCTAAAAAGTGGGGATTTCCTATTAAGGTGACATTGATAGGATATCATGTTTGTTACGCCAATCTCCCTTACTTGCCTTGGGCTTTGGGAAAGTATAGATTGCGCGATAACAGTGCCAAAGGGTTCCCCCATGAGATTTTCCTCGAAAAAAAACTACTACTACAAACAACCTATTAATATACAAAACATGTAAAACAAAATGTCACAATTCTAGAGTAGAGAATGAAAACAAGGGTAGTCACTATAAGGAAAACATGGTTCAGTCGAGGTTTTAGTGGATTCCTTTCTCCCTTAATTGCTCTAGTGGAGGTCTTTAATGGAGGTGGAAAGTGTAGGTTTTGGTAGAAAAAATATATGGCACATCAATGGATCAAAATATATGGTGCAATGAAATAAAGGTAAAATACATTTGTTTACCCAATCTAATTTTTAATTTTTACCCCAATCGATTTTTATTTTTACCATACTTTAGTGCTTTCCTACCCTCTAAGCATCGATGCTTCTTTTCACTATACCCTCACCCTAATGTTTGGTGTTTTTGAATCGTCGAATTTGGTCTCCATTCTCCATCAACGATGGATTAAAATTCTCAATTTGATCTTAAAAAAACCTACGGAGCAATTTTTGCATTTCCATGACAATGCCTCATTGACCATGGAGAAAAAGCCAGGGAGTTTGATTTGTTATGCCTTATTTCACATTTATGTGATTTTTGTTTTCAATGAAAAATTAGTTAATTTTGATTTTTTAAAATCTCAAGGGTGTGGCTATATAGAGTTTTCTAGACCATTATCAATGCATGCACATGCCACATTTATATGTTGCAATCATTTTTTTGTAATGCACTATGTCAGTGTGACACATCATGCACCAACGATGGTGTTGTGGTAGAAGCACCACTCGTTGTGCATCCAATGAAACGATCGTGCATTCAACTTGGTATAACACGTGAGCCTCTTGATGTGCTAAGATTAGTGCACTATTCCTTGAACCTCTCTTAGTGCATTACAACAACCTTAACATGCCATCGAAACAACCATATGCAATGTGAAATTTACGATGCTTTGCAGTTTCCTAAACACATTGTTGTTGGTGCTATGACAGTGCACTAGCAAACCACAAAAGGAAATGTCCAAAAAGGTTATGGCTACCTAGAATACCCAACATAATACAATCAACAGGTACCAATTTATAATAGAGAATATACATCCATTAGTCTATTGTAAATTCTATCAACCACATCATGCATAATTGTGTCTTGAAGATAGTGTAGAAAATATACTTCTCAAAAAGCCAGAGAAAAAACTTATGCTAATTGGAGCCAAGATTCATGAAAACGGGGAAAATTTTAAGGAAGGAAATTTATCTTGAAGTGTAGAAACCTTGGCGAATCTTACTAGTCCTTAATATTCAAATTGTAAAATGTTTGGCGATATTTTCGTAAAAATATTCAAATACCTAAGGATTTTATATAGTTTCTATAAAATTTGGTGATTTTTAAGGTAAAACGATTTTATCCTATAGAATCTGAACGACTCATTTTTAGAAAAAATGGAAATTAACGAATCTTTTTTTGGAAAAAAAAAAGGAAAAATAGCCCATGGACGAAATTTAACCCCTAAAATTTTCCTTGCATGAAAATATTCAAAAGAGGCTCTTTGGGATTTTTCCTGTATTTTCCATAAGCCTCAATCCATCGCTAGTGCAATTTTGGAGAGGTGCGCTTCTTGGTTCCTATCTCTATAAACATGATCAAATGTAAGATGAATGAAATTCAAAATGTTATTTTTGGTGTTTTGGAAAAGAGGTAGAAGCACATAGTTTTGTAAGGAATAAACGTCATTCATCCAATTCATGACCAACTATGAATCTCCATAGATATGAAGCTGAGTGATACCCCTTTCCCTGACAAGTTGTAATATGAGCTTAAGGGCCATGAGCTTGCTGAAATTATTTGTGGCCAATCCAATACCAGTAGAGAAAGAGATGGAGTGGGTTACTGAGAGGTATCTGATCCCCCATGCCCCTCCCATGGATGGGTCACCTTGTGCAACCCTGTCTAAAGAAGCCCAGGGGTGACCAATTTGGATGTGAGTTTCAAGATGTCTGCTAGGTGGATTTTTTAATGTTGATTGCGGATATGATTCTAGAATGGCGAGAATTTGGATGTCTATGCGCTAAGGAGGTAGATTCTCAAAGATAGCATGGTTCCAAGCGATCCAAATGCCCCAGGGAACTAAGAGTGGAAAAACCTTGTGTGTTTTTTTGAAAGTTGAGCGCTAAGCCATTTTTTAAAGTGTCCTCAATAGAGACACTTTCCCACACATATTATTTAAACTACTTTTCAAGTCAAAATTTAATAATGTACTTCTCTCTTTTAAAACTTCAGTGTTTTATTTTCCTTTATAAATTCATTAACATACATTTTCTACCAATTTTTATTGTTAATAAAGTTTAATATAAATTAAATTTAATAAATAAAATTATTTTATGTTCAATGAAAGTGGACACTTTCTTAAAAAATATGAGGGAAGCTTTAAATACGAGGGAAGATTTGCAATGCTATTCTAAAGAACATGAGAATAAGATGGTTTATTTTGTATAATATGTTTCTTTAACATAACTTTGATTAATCAATATTTTAATAAAACATCTAATTTTCCTATTAATAGATTGAAATATGCACATGGATGGTATTTTATACAAAAAAGTATGACAAATAGAGTGGTCACAAGTACTATCAAAACTTAAAACATTTGTTGGCTAATTACTAAAATTCCCACAAGTCCTAAAAACAACCCATAGGGTTATATAGAGACTCGAGAATGGAATAATAGATAGATCATAAGAACATAAACAACCTCAGATCAAAGCAAAGTCATTCAGTAGTGGCAGGAGGAAGTCGAGATCATGCAGTTTCTCAATCTCCAAAATTGCAAGTGCTAAGTTTGTAAACTTGTCATTATGTTGCATTGAGCATCGAGGTAGCAAGTGCTAAGTTTGGAAACTTGTCATTATGTTGCATTGAGCATCGAGGGATGAGGCATGTTTACCTTCTATCTCTTCTCTTGCTCAATATTTATCGACTTCATGATGTGGTCAACCATACATTAATCAAATATTTGTAAGAAATGATCTCAAAAGTAAAACCTTAACCATTGTTCTACTACAACACATGAAGAACGTATTTTTATCTTGATAAAAGGAAAACCATTACCTACAATGTTATTTAATTCTTGAATTAATTGTATAGGTTGCAAAAAATTTGTACATATTTTACAATGTTTCTAAATAAATTATTATTAAACCTTTTTTTATTAATTAAAAATATCATTTAACTAATCTTTGATTAGATAAAAAAGTTTGGCCATAGTAGTTTTAGTAGTTTTTCATTGACAAACCACAAAAATAAATTATATTCTTTATTTAAAAAAAATACAATGCATAATTTTTTTACAATGTTGTTGAATTCTTCAATAAAATCGATATGATGGTGGGTACAACTATTTTATTGTTTTTTAATACATAATTTGATGTGGATACAACTAATTTTTTTTTTTTAATATATAATTGACAATTTGAGAATGTATTAGACATGATATATATATATGTTTAAATTTTTTTTAATATATGATTTGAAAAGAAGTACACTCCATACCCATATATTATTTTGTTTAAATCTCAAATGTTTTTAATATGATATCTGAACAAAGAAAATATATCTTGTTAAAATCTCAAATACGTCCAATATGATAAATGGAATAGAAAAAATATCAAGTATTTAAACCTGAATCTTACTTTTTAACTCATTCAGAGAACTTGTTTTTACTTTTCAAGAACTTTTGAAATCACAACTCTATAATTCATAAGATAATTAGAAAAGCACTCCATTAACATCAAACCACATTATATATAATATATTTGATTTCTCAACAGATAATTAATGATAATATGGTTGCCTTTATAATTCATAAGATAATTAGAGAAGCACTCCATTAATATCAAACTACATTATATATAATATATTTGAGTTCTCAACAGATAATTAATGATAATATGGTTGCCTTTATAATTTTTGGACATGATAGGAAATTCATTGGATGAGGCGTTGGACAAGAGAACACATGATGCAAATAGATGAGATGCTTCAAATAAATGGTATTTTTTCGAGTACCTCATTTTCTTTCAATATGTCAGCTCAATCTATTTTATCATATATTTATTTTGCACATAGATTAATGTTCGATCAAACGTAAATGTTTTTCTTACTTAATATTGAGTTAATATTATGCATGTGTGACAAAAAAATTGTAAGAAGGGAATTGGTAACAAGGGCTTACAATCATCTACGCCACTAGGGATTGATCCACAGTGTTGCCTCTATAACCCCCAACTCGA
Organism: Picea glauca; assembly: GCA_000966675.3. Taxonomy (NCBI): domain Eukaryota; kingdom Viridiplantae; phylum Streptophyta; class Pinopsida; order Pinales; family Pinaceae; genus Picea; species Picea glauca. Next base: position 95,103 of record JZKD02S1808641.1, read on the forward strand.
TATATCCATCCGCAAACCATATTGAATAATTTAACCGCGACTAGATCTTGGGCCGAGACGCCCTTATGTCATTGAGCTGGCACCTTTGTAGTGCAGGACGACTATTGTTTGACGTAGCCGCATGCATGACAAATTATATTCACATATGAAAGAAGTTCAAGGGCAAAACCAAAATACCAATAATAAATAGAAACTTTGTTCCAAGGAAACTCAAAACCCCTTTAATAGATCTTTCAAAGGTGTGGGGCTTCTTCAATGGAGTAAGCCAGGCCTCACTAGATGAGTGGTGTAGGAGCCATTCTATTTCTCAATAACTCATCACTTTACTATGAAGTATGGCACCAGAATTGGCTCTAATAACAAAGCTAAACTATTTGCACTTTGGGTTTTGTTGAAGATTGCACTGGAACACAAGGTGAAAAGGATCCATGTTTTGGGTGATTCTAAGCTCATAATTGGTTGGTTAAATGGAAAGAGCAATATCACTAATCTATTCCTAAAGCCTATTATGAACAGAGTACAGGTATTGAGAGGTGATTTCAAAGAAATTTCCTTTACTCATGTTTACAAAGAATTCATCCACAAAGCAGATACTCTTTCAAAGAAAGCTTTCACTGTTCAAGAGGGTGTGAGCAAAGAGTTCAGAGATAATTCCTCTCAGGCAACCGTACAAAAAGTTCTCTTTTGATGGATAGCATGAAGTTACAATCTATAGGATGAATTGTTAATGTTTTGGTTAGTCCTAGTTATTTTGTTAAAATGTTTTGATTGCTTAAAAGAACTAATCAAAGATAAAATGTAAGACAATGTTGCAAGTAGCGGTAGTTTCTTATAGAGGTGGTTGATTTCAGGACCTAGAGACCAGCTTATATGTATTTGATTTCTTCTTGAAATATCAATAAAAAAAAAAAATCTAAAGTACGGAGGGGATTCTAATTTCAAATGCAAGTAACTAGTCTCAATAGGACGCATAAGAAAATCTCAAACTACAAACCTTATTTTATAACTCTTATGTATCATAAGAATGGATATGTTGTTGGTAGTTGTGCTAAGTTAATTATGTACATCGCTCTATTGTTGGAGTGCTCAATTTTCAAAGCACTAAACAGATCCAGAATTGAA
>JZKD02S1808652.1:66692-83472 GCA_000966675.3 Picea glauca
TGTACAAACTTTCTTATCTAATTAAATTGTGCAATATCAATATTTAATATTAATAATTTAGTATTGAAAATAATGCTTTTAGATCATGTTAGATAGTTGATAGGGATTAGCATCCATAAACAATGGCAATATTGAGCCCGCCAGCCCTGGACTCTGTCTGTCAATTTGTATATCGCGGAACTCTGAATGTTGTTTGGAGGACACGGAACAATAGAAGTGCAATGTTGAGCCAGCCAAGCCGCAGGTCCTCTTTTCAATTTGTATATCGCGGAATTTTGGGTGCTATTTGTAGGGCATGGAACAATAGAGGCCCAATTTTGAGCCCGCCATCCCGAGAACCCGCGATCCAAAAAGTGGCCAAGTATGGAATGCGCGATCCGTACATGCTCTATAAAAATATCATGTCCATACTTTATAAGAGTACATACTTACTATGTATTACTCGTTTTTCAGAAAACTTCTAGGTGTGGAAGTTGGCGTATTCACGACATCAGATTTCACTTACTTTTATATCACCAGCCCGATCGACCGCTTCCCCGTTTGATATTGTAATAAACGAATATAAACTGGCCCAAGTCCAATTGTTCTATCACATCAACATGAGGCCCTTAAAAATCAAATAGCCCGCAAGTCCGCTTGTCAATTTGTATATCGTGGAACTCTGGGTGCTATTTGTAGGGCACGAAACAACAGAGGTCCAATTTTAAGCCTGTCAGCCCAAGAAGTCGCGGTCTAAATAGTGGCTAAGTATGGAATGAGGGATCTGTACATGCTCTATAAAATCTCATGTCCATATTTTATAAAAGTACATATTTAGTATGTATTACTCGTTTCCTCTTAATATTGTTTGGAAGACACGGAACAATAAAAGTGCAATGTTGAGCGAGCCAGTCCACAAGTTCGCCTGTCAATTTGTATATCGTGGGACTCTGGGTGCTATTTGTAGGATACGAAGCAATAGAGGCCCAGTTTTGAGCCCGCCAGACTGAGAACCTGGGATCCAAAAAGTGGCCAAGTGTGGAATGTTGGATCCGTACATGCTCTATAAACACCTCATGTTCATACCTTATAAGAGTACATACTTAGTGTATATTACTCATTTTTCGAAAAACTTCTAACTGCAGAAGTTGGCGGATTCACGACTTCAGATTTCAATTACTTTTATATCACCAGCCCGACCGATCGCTTCTCCATTTGATATTGTAATAAATGAATATAAACTGGCCCAAGTCTAATTGTGTTATTACATCAACACGAGGCCCTTAAAATTCAAATAGTCCGCAAGTCCACTTGTCAATTTGTATATCGTGGAAATCTGGGTGTTATTTATAGGGCACGGAACAACAGAGGCCCAATTTTCAGCCCGCCATCCTGAGAACCAGTGATCCAAAAAGTGGCTAAGTATGGAATGAGGGCTTCGTACATGCTCTATAAAATCTCATGCCCATACTTTATAAAAGTACAAATTTAGTATGTATAACTCGTTTGTTGGAAAAATTTCTAGGTGCGAAACTTGAGCAATACACGTGTTCAGATTTCCACCCATTTTTTATATCACCAGCCCGACCGACCTCTTCCCCGTTTCATATTATACAAAAAAATTGGAACGCAAGTTTCTGAATACACAGGTTTTTCTTTGAAATAAGATATTTAACATCCTTTAATAATTTTATGTAATTAAATTATACAATATCAATATTTAATATTAATACTTTAGTATTGAAAATAATGTTTTTAGGTAGTGTTAGATAGTTGATAGGGATCACCATCCGTAAACAATCGCAAGCTTGAGCCCACTAGCCCTGGAGTCCATCTGTCAATTTGTATATGGTGGAACTCTGAGTGTTGTTTGAAGGACATGGAACAATAGAAATGCAATGTTGAGCGAGCCAGCCCGCAAGTCCGCCTGTCAATTTGTATATCGCGAAACTCTTGGGTGCTATTTGTAGCACAAGGAACAATAGACGCCCAATTTTGAGCCCACCAACCCGAGAACCCGCGATACAAAGATTGGCCTAAGTATGGAATGTGGTATCAATACATGTTGTATAAAATCTCATGTCTGTACTTTCTAAAAGTACATATTATGTATTACTCATTTTTCTAGAAAATTTCTTGGTAAGGAAGTTGGCGGATTCACGTATTCAGATTTCACTTAATTTTATATCACCAACCCTACCGACCGCTTCCTCGTTTCATATTGTACAAACCTTCTTGTCTAATTAAATTGTACAATATCAATATTTAATATTAATAATTTAGTATTGCAAATAATATTTTTAGATCATGTTAAATAGTTAATAGGGATTACCATCTGTAAACAATCGCACTCTTGAGGCCGCCAGTCCTAGAATTCATCTGTCAATTTGTATATCGTGGAACTCTGAGTGTTGTTTGTATGACAAGAAACAAAAGGAGTGCAATGTTGACCGAGCTAGCCCTCAGGTCTGCTTGCCAATTTGTATATCGCGGAATTTTGGATGCTATTTGTAGGCCACGGGACAATAGAGGCCCAATTTTGAGCCCGCCAGCCTGAGAACCCGCGATCAAAAAAGTGGCTAAGTATGGAATGTGGGATCCGTACATGCTCTATAACATCTCATGTTCATACTTTATAGTACATATTTAGTGTGTATTACTCATTTTTCATAAAATTTCTAGTTTCTCTTTTCTCTCTGCTTTCCCTTTCTTTACTTACTCATTTTTCGAAAAATGCCTAGGTGTGGGATTTGGCGGATTCGCATCTTCGGATTTCCATTGTTACTTTTATATCACCAGCCCAACCGACCATTTCCCCGTTTCATATTGAACAAACTTTTTGAATCACGGGTTCCTGCATAGGTGGGTTTAACATTGCGTTTCCATTATTCTGCAGCCTGCAACTAGCACCCAGACTTTCAAGATTTATAAATTAGCAAACAAATCCCCCTTCATCTCGTATGCTTTCGCTTTTTGTTTACTTGGTCCTTTTTCCCAATGTCTCATGCTTTTATATATAGAACCGGAAGTTCAGCAATATACAGATTGCCCTCTAACCCTTATGCTTTCGTTGTTCCCCTACCCACAAACAGCAACCGAAATTTCGCGACATACAAATTGACGGCTGATATCTCTCACTAAGATGCAATATGGTCATCGACCCTTCACGTCTCTTGGGTATATCTTTTTCCCTTTTTCTTTTGTAACCCGCCCGACCGCTTTCCATACTTGGGAATTTCTTGGAATTGGTTTCGCGGGTTGGCAGGTGCACGAAATGTACAATGCTTCGTCGCAATTCGTCATCACCGCTACCTTTGTACTTGTTTCTGGATATGCAATTATTAAGCTTTAATGCTAGTAGTTCATCCTATAGGAACCGTTAATATTGTCATCAATGTCCGGAAGGCCGGAGAATATTTTTCATTAGTATGAATTAAACCAAGATTTGCGCAAAAGTATATTATCCTTTCCAACTATTCATTTCAAACATGATGCAATCTTTTTTTCTGTGCTGGCAGGTTGGCGCCTTTAAGAAATTTCTAATTCTTAATCTCTCTTCATCATCACCGCGACCTTCGCACTTTTTTCTAAATATGCAATTAGTGAGCTTTAATGGTAACAGCTCATTCTGCATGAACCCTAGAGATTGTCATTGATCAGCAAAAGGATCGAGGAGATATTCCATTGATACGCATTAAACCATAATTTACAGAGGGTTATATTATCCCTCCCCAATTTTCATTTCAAACATCGTCTCAAGCAAACAGAAATTCTCATTAACTTGTGGCAGCAGTTCTATCTAGATACAGTAAACACATTCGGGCATAATAGTAAGAGGTTCCACTATTCCAGGGCATATTCTTACTACTCATCTCCCTCTGTCCCCTTAGTACACCGAGAGATATATTTCAAGCCAAATAATTCCAAGGAAACGTTGATTGCTCATAGAACCTGCCCAGTTGCATTGATGACTGGCGCAGAGGTTGATGTCATGGATTCTGAGCCGAAAGAAGATGATCTGATGGGCGATGATACGGCAATGGATGATGCCAATGCAGAGATTGTTCCCACTCTTGTTCCGAAATTGAAATCAAGCATAACAAGCAGAACTTCTCGGCTCAGTGATGGTGGTCCCGACAACACCAAAAAGAGTTTTAGAAAAGAAATTGATGTTGAACGCAATAGTTGCTTTGCACCACGAAAGTAGGAATTCTAGAGGTCCAAATTAGCTTGTTCTGGGCGAAAGATTTTCACTGTAAAGAAATGATATGTTGATGTTCCCAGAGATATATTTCAAGCCAAAAAATTATCCACTTGCGGGACTATTGTCCTATTCTCTAGATATACAATTAACATCTTCGAGAATCAGGTCTAGAACTCTCACTGTTGCAAGGCATATTTCTACTAGTCATCTCCTTCCACCTAGAATGGACTAATTTGGGCCTCTCGAATTGCATGTGCAACCTGTGTCCATGAAGTTTTTTCGACTATGCAGAGGTGGTTTGTAGTTGTGTCCTAAGTTTTAGTAAAGGTCTATTCCATTTTCCCTGCAAGTTTTTTTTGTGTTATTCGTCACGGGAATCTTCTGAAAACTATCAATTTTACCACAAGATGATTCATCAAGGAGAAAACTGCAAGGATCCTGCATACTGCGGATCTCGTGCCTATGTTTGTGGCAGATACGTTCAATGTTTTGGCCCGAAGAATTGGGTCCAATTTCTAAGGATAGATGTACAATACTTGGTGTTTTTATTTTTATTTTAAATGGATTTGCTATTAAAAAAAATTGCCTTGGAGTCTTCGTTGTTGCTTCTTTGCTGCATTTAACACTTGTTCTCATTGGCATGGTTCGATGGTCTTGTAGTTCTTCGATATTGTGTTTACTTAGGTTATTTTTTCTAATACGAAACATCTAATAAGTATATGACAATGTACTGTGTCAATCCACCAGCCTTTTATGCAAACAAAAAATGGATTACACACAGTTTCAAACCAATGTTCAATTCTATTTGTAATGTAGATAGAACATAGCAATACCAATGTACAATCTTGCTGCAAAATCATCATTCTTGTTTCTAGACGTGCAGTTATTAAGTTGTAATGCTAACTTAAGTTAATATGTTACAGTCATGGAAGAATGTATCAAGAACACACTTACACCTACATGTTCCAATAAAATCTAATCTTCAACAAAGCATTTGTTTGAAATTAGTAGAAAATGAAGTTTAATACTTAAGTTAATATCTTACAGTCATGGAAGAATGAATCAAGAACATATTTACACTCACAAGTTGCAATAAAATCTAATCTTCAACAATGCATTTGCTGACAATTAGTGGAAAATGATGGTTTTGCAAAAATCGTGCTTCTTTGAAACCAAATCGCGCTTACGAAAATTGCCCTATGCCTTTCTATTTTTCCACTCTTTTATCCCCTGTAGTTTCTCTTCCTGGTTACTTAATCGTTTTTTTCCGAAAATTCCTTGCTGCGTGGCTTGGCGGATTCACGCATTTCCACTGAGTGCTTCCCCTTTCTTTAAATTGGCCCTCTATTGTTCTATGTCCTACAAGTAGCACCCACAGTTCCACGATATACAAATTGACAGGCAGACTTGCGCGCTGGTTGGCTCAATATTGCGCTTCTATTTTTTCATGACCTCCAAACAACATTCAGAGCTCCGTGATATCCAAATTGACGCACGGGCTCCAGGGTTGGCGGGCTCAATATTTCCATTGTTTACGAATGGAAAAGTGCTAAAACGAGCCATACCACATTTGTGCCACAGAATCTATATTAAAGGGCGAAGCATTTCCTCTATAGTTATGTGTCCAACAAACAGCACCCATAGCTCCACATTATACAAATTGACAGTCAAAGCATACAGTTAAAAACCAAGTAAACTTGTGGATCGTATTCGTAGTCATTGTTTTCTGTGCCCGCCAACTTCGCACTTCTTTCCAAGTATATATATTCGCAGGAAAATGGGATATATGTTACAAATGTGAATATATTGGTCCTTCTTTTCCGTCTTCTATACTTGGCCAAATATCCATTTCTCTTTTCCCTGAACTTTATCTTTCTTGTCACTTATTCTTTTTTTCGAAAATGTATGGTTGCGCGTGTGGATGAACTTGCAGGTTAACGCTTTCACTCATGCTCTTATATCACGACATTGACCAACCGCTTCCCCAATCCATACCCAAACACTTCTCTAACTGCGGATTCCCGGTAGGCGGGCTCTAGATTGGACTTCTACTATTCCATGACCTGCGAACAGTACCGTCACTTCCACGATATACAAATTTGTTACAGATGTGAAATTCCATACCCAGACATTTCTCCAACCGTGAATTCCCAGTATTCGGGCTTTAGATTGGACTTCTATTGTTCCATGACCTGCAAACAGTACCCTCACTTCCACGATATACAAATTTACAACCGGGCTCAGGTCATACCCTCTTCTGTATTACAGTCTACCTATCATGCCCTCTTCTATGGTATACATTTTGCATTGAAAACTTTCGAGAAATACAATTTAATCGTCGAGTCCTGACGTCTTCTGTGGAACTATTGTCACCCCATTTTGAATCTCGTCTTTCCTCTTTCCATACTTTCCATTTCTTCGAATTTCTTTGGCGGATCATCGGTTTGGCGGGTTCAAGAAATATTCAGTTCCTAGTCGTTGTTTCATGTTCTCTCTCCCCTTTGCAATTAACAATTACCAATTATATATAAGATCTTATCTCAAGGCATGAAATTAGCAAGCACTAATTCCAAACATCATGGAATGTCATTTTCGCGTCGTCGGGTTGGTCTGTTCATGAAAAATTCAATCCTCGCTTCCGAGAACGATTCTGCCCGACTATTTCCCTATTCCATGCTTAGCCAATTTCCCAAAATTCTGCAAATATATAAACCAGCCGCTGAACTGCCCCATCATGATCTCTTACGTTTTACACGTTTTGCAGTCAAAAATTATGTTACATAAAATTTGACTGTGGAACACTTGCCTCTCCTGAGTATCCCCGTAACCCTTTTTTGAATCTCGTCAGACTGCTTTTCAAACCTTTCCATTCTTTCCTTTCTCTCCCCCGTCTTCATGACCTTCGCACTTGTCTATAATAAAAGAAACAAAAATTGTTATATATATATATATATATATATATATATATATCTTGTTTCTAAATATGTAATTACTGACATTTAATACTAACAGCTCATCATGCAGGAACCGTATAGATTGTCATTGATGGGCAAAAGGCTCGAGGAGATATCTTATTAATGTGCATTAAACCAATATTTGTGGGGGGTTATATTATCCCTTCCGAGTGTTTATTTCAAAATCATGAAATTTCATTTGCACGTCGTCGCCTTGGAACATTCATGAAACCTCCAATCCTTAATTGCTCTTCGCCATACCCGCCACCTTCACATTTCTAAATATGCAATAAGTAAGATTTACTGCTAACAGATCATCATGCACCACCCATAGATATTGTCATTAATCAACGAAAGGCTCGAGGATCTTTCCCATTCATAGGCATTCTACCATCATCTGGAGCAAACCAACGTTCTCATAAACCTATGGCATCATCTCGGCAGCAGTTCTATGGAGATACAGTGAACATCTCCAGGCGCGAGGAATAGAACTTCCAATGGTCCAGGGCATTCTTATTACTCAACCTCTGTCACAGAGAACCAAATAATTTGGACCTATGGGATTGCTCGTGCAGGCTGTGTCCCTAAGGTTTTTGACTGTAAGGACCTGGTCTCTTGGTGCGCCGATAAATTTATTTTAGAAAAAATAATTATTACACTGTGGGACCACTCTTTTGTTTCTTGGTCACCTCACGTCTTCTGCCAGATGTTAAGATTGTCGGAGCCAACATTGAAATTCAGAGGAGAAGATTGCAAACAGATCCTAGAAAAGCATAATAACGGGTTGGACCTCTTGCCCCATTTATTGGAAAACTCGCTTCTAGTTCCTGAAGATATTACAAGCTTGCAGGTTAGTTCATTTAGAAATCAATTTCACTAAATTGCTTGGTTGTTTACAAGAATAACGGGACAGGATTCCACAGCAACCGTTTCCCAAATGGCTCTTTATATTGTGTATTTCACAGTCAACGAACAAGTCATTTTTTATTGGGGCAAGTTAATTTCCCATGAAATTTGTTCCCAATTGTCAAGGTTCAAAAGGGAAAAGAAATTTTATATGTCGTCCTACTTATTTTTTGTGATAGCGCATTCCTGTCGGTTTCCACAATTGTCTCTGTCCAAGAATGTCAACTAGGAATTCGAACCAGTAATGTTATGGTACCAGGCCTTGTGGAAGCACAAGGATTCCCACTGTTTTTATGAGGTTTTTAATGGCTTTGTGTTTGTTTTCAAAGTTTTTTTGTTAGGAGAAGATGCTCCCCGCATATCTAAACAGGAAACCAGTTTTTTGGACAGGAAGGGGACACTTGGACATTTGGATAATTACATTGTCATAAGAATTTTTGGCTCCATGGAAAAACCTACTCTCCTTCCATGTCACATTACAAATAGAATGTTTGTTGCAAAAGTAGCACGGCAATACAACTATTAGTTGCATCTGTTGCAAAAGAAGAGAAAAAAATAGTTCATTTCTCTGCCTTGGAAAGTAGGGGAGTTCGTGTTGAAAAATGTCAACAAAATTGAGGAATACGCAGTGCATTCTAGCATCTCCAACCTCAGATATGTTGAAATCATAAGAGGGTTCGACCCCTATAATATTTTTCAACAACATTTACAAACACTTGGCCTCGACGATTGTTTTATCAAAAAACACCTACCCGAAAATAGAGATAGTGGCGACAACGCTCCTGCCTCTGATGTCGGTGACCTAGACACAGTGAAAAACTGCACTAAATTGTACATGCAACAGGGGAAAGGCCCTGGTGAAAAGAGTGTTCAATCGGAAAATAGCACTCCAAAAAGTACGACATCCCAGAGCATCTCTCCAACGGCCCACCATAGCAACAAAGCAACTCAGAGTTCTTCAAATGGAGGAGGAGATAATAACCATCCTCACTCTAAAATTGATACTTCTCACAAGCTTCCAGTAGACAAGAAGAGAAAAAAAATGTGGGACAAGCGAAAGAGCCGGAAATTTAGAGTGAGAACATGGAACTTGACACCGATCTGGATAGCATGCTCCGCTACCTTGATCAACCTGGACATGCCATCCACCATAGTTGTCCAATGGACATATCCGTTACCAAAAATTTTGGTGAAGATGAATCCTTCGTGTTCCATAGTGTTGTTTTTTATACCCAGTCCAAAAAATTGATAATTGATTAAAAAAAGATGTAAAAAATAAGAAAGGAAAATCTCGTTCAGAGGTTGACATTGCCAACATGTGGCCGTCCCAAATCTGTCAACTTCACAACGTGAGCGAAGATGCACTTCATGATTCCATTGGAGGCATTGAGGCAGAGAATTCCAGACTGAAGGAACGGGTCAAGGAATTGGAAGAGGCTTTGATTCCTATGCCATTGCTTGTCAATCCTTTCGCAATAGACATGCCTTCCACCCCTGCAGCTAATGTAAAAGCATCATCCAACTTCCTCGCATCCTATGGAGGATATGTGGAGAATAATATCAAGAAAAGAATGGAAATGGTTACTGAGGCGTGGAAAACATCACAAACCATCACTTCCCTTGGAACCAGGGCACATAGTTTGCTCCAACATTTGCAGGCAGAGTTAAAAGATGAAGAAAATTTATATTTAAAAATGGTCCTTCCTTTGGCACCATTTTGAACAATATGACAGAATAAAAAAAAAAAAAAAGAGAACAAGATCTTCCATCCAAAAACTGGATTGGTCAATTGAATGCATGTTGGAAAGAAAAAGTGAAGAACCTTCATCTCATTATTCAGTCATGTGAACAAGCCATATCGAAGAAAGATAAATTATTCACAAGGTTGTCAAGAATAAACTTAGTCGTAAAAAACAACGACTTCCAAGACCTCGACTTAATCGCAAACTCCTTGCCCTTAACTAGGCAAGAGTTTGATAAACAAGTTTCTATGTTTAAGGCCTTGTCTCTGGAAAAAATTTACAGCATCCTTCACTATGATGAAGCTCACGTCGACGACTGGCTAGTCAAATATTCAGTACAGAATGAGGAAATTCATCAGGCTTTGTGTAATGTTTCTATCGACTTCTGGAAATTAGAAAACGATCTTTTCAACATAAAAATTTGGAATGAGATCAATGTCGCCCCAATGAGAAGCTACATTGGAGAATGGCTCGAAAGGGAATTGAAGCAGGTCGCCGACGAAAGGCAATAGGCAGTTGCTAGGATTCCAACAATCGTCGACGACATCAATGAAACGGCAGCTGTCAGTGACATCAATGAAACGGAAGCCGCAAGAAAATAGCCAAAGGGATGATATGTACCCTCACTGTAATTCTATTGATCGCATCCTGCTTTGTTTATCAACCCAGTTATTCCACTTGCTTAAATAGAGATGTGTAGGAAAACACTTATACCTTTCAATTTATTTTTTTGCAAGTATTTCACTCTATCTTCTTTCTATAGTCTTGTTTCTTGTACATATTTCTCTAATGGTCCGCATGAGCCCCAATCCCAGTCTACATGACAAACGCATTGAAAATTTCATTTATATGTAACAGACTTTTATTTTTTTATATATTTCAAAATTTCCAGTAGTATGTAACAAACTTTTATTTGTTGACATATTTCAAATAAAAAAAAATTCTTGTCTCCTTTTAAATTTATGTCTTCGTACATTTTTATCTTTCACCAATCTATATGACAAATGCATTTAAATTTTTATATGTAACAGACTTTTATTTTTTTATGTATTTCAAAATTTCCAGTAGTATGTAACAAACTTTTATTTTTTTACATATTTCAAATAAAATTGTTTTTTTATCTCCTTTTAAATTTATGTATGGTGCTCTGCATGCCAGGCGTATACATGTTGCACACTATATTTCTGTGATATACATTTCAAAATTTCCAATAGTATGTAACAAAATTTTATTTTCTTACATATTTCAAATAAAATTGTTTTCTTATCTCCTTTTAAATTTATGTCTTCACACATTTTTATCTTTGACCAGTCTATATGACAAATGCATTTAAATTTCCAAATTTTTTCTTCCACTGTGAACAAATTTGTAGTTTGTTATATACTTTCAAAAAATAAATGGTGCTTTGCATGCCAAGCGTATACATGTTGCACGCATGCATTTAAATTTCCAAATTTTTTCTTCCACTGAACAAATTTGTAGTTTGTTATATACTTTCAAAAAATAAATGGTGCTCTACATGCCAAGCGTCATTTACTTATGCCCCATGTTCTATGATATACATGTTGCACACAACATTTTCGTGATATACATTTTGCACCGAACACTTTTGTCATTTACAATTCGACCCCATTTTCCACAATTTTCTTTGTAACCTCGTTGGCAGGGCTACGTTGCCACGTAGCCTTGTTAGGAATACTTTTCAATGAGGTACTTGAAATGTACCCTCGATTTGTTTTTTACATATAACCACTTAAAATTTGTTTATCCTTCAACCTTTACACACTTTAACAACAATATAATATGTGTCTTATCAATAAAATTGTGTTTCGTTAAACCTTTAAACAATTGCTTTAAAAAATGTTTAGAACTGTTAGTCAGTCCGGTGATTGTATGGAATGAATAGACATCGTACGGATGTGGTCGTAAAGATCAGTTAGGAAAAATTGATTCTTTAATCGATGTTTGTACAAAAAATGCAGCACAGGTACAGTAACGATGGTTGGTACGATAGCATCTTAAAAACAGCGGCGGGGAAATGTAAGCGTGGAAATATGAAAAGATGCACAATTTGATCTTGTAAGTGTTTCCACGGTTAATTATGCATGTGGATCCTAGATACCATAACCCACATATTTGGTGGATGCCACTACTATGATTTTTTATACGACTTTACAATTCAGTAGTTGGTAAGACCTCAACACGAAATTTTTCCACCAGTATGCCAGCTCCAGACAGAACAAAAAACATATCTGGGATATCCACGATGACTTAGGTGCCATCCACAGAGGACTAACTGCTCTCAAGATGGTGGCCACTACACATTTAAAAAAAATTGTGCATCTCCCACGCATACACATCTCCAGGAATTTGTTTCAGTTGCAAATTTCTTCCCTCATTTTGTCACAACAGCAGACTCTCACTCACTGAACAGTCCATGTACACTTCAGGAGGTACAGGTAGCCCTATTATATTTCAACAAAGACAGAAGTCCAGGCCCAGATGGCTGGACAGTAGAATTTTTCATTCAGTTTTTTTATTTGGTTGGATCCGATCTCCTCGAGTTTGTCAAAGACTCCAGACTCCGCGGAAAAATTATTGGTGCACTCAACTCAACGTTCTTAACTCTCATCCCCAAAGAAAACAATCCATCCACCTTTGGGGGCTACAATTCGATCGCTTTATGCAACATCTGCTACAAAATGATAACTAAAATCATAGCCAACCGGATCAAGCCCATTCTCTTGAGAGCTCTCTCTGGTGAACAGCTTGGCTTTTTAAAAGGGAGACAGATCTTAGACGCTATAGGCACAGCACATGAGTGTCTTCACAGCATTAAGATGAAAAATTCCAAGGCACTTATTCTCAAGCTAAACCTGAAAAAATCATTTGATTGTTTAGATTGGGATTTTCTCATACTAATCCTCACCAAATCAGGCTTTAGTCTTAACACCATCAAATGTATCATGTGTGGATTTATATCTGCAAACTTCTTTGTTTTAGTGAATGGAGAACCCTCTCCTTTTTTTCACAGCGGCAGGGGTTTGAGCCAGGGTTGCCCTCTCTCTCCCCTTCTTTTTATTCTGGCTATGGAAGGTCTCTCTATGCTTCTTAAAAAAATCCAATCGGAAGGGCAGATCACTGGGATCAAAGTCTCTAGATTCATTAAAATCTTACATCTTTTGTTCGTTGATGACATGCTCATCATGACAAATGGTTCCATACAAGAACGGACAGAGATCATTGCTCTGCTGAAGACTTTCTGCAATGCCTCTGGTATTTTGATCAGTTGGAACAAATCTACTTTCCACCATGCAAACCTCCAAGACCATGCGCTTGCTCAACTCAAAATTCTTCTCCCCCACAACCTCGTGCACCTCTCTGAAGGCTTGAAGTACCTCGGCTACCACATCAAAGTTGACTCTCACAAACACTCTAACTGGAACTGGCTTATTTCAAAATTCGAGAAAAGAATTGGCCACTGGTGCAATCGTTGGCTCACATTAGGAGGTCGATACACTCTCCTCAAAGGAGTTTTGGAGGGCCAACCTGTCTACTGGATGGCCCTAGCATCCATTCCCAACTCTATGCTAGACAAGCTAAGGAAAAATTATTTTTCCTTTCTCTGGTCGGGATGCTCATCACACACACGCCAACATTTGTGCAATTGGGAAGCGCTTGCTAAACCAAAAAATAAAGGAGGTTGGGGGATCTGAAACCTCCTGCACTCCTCCCAAGCCTTGGTGACAAACTCACTTTGGCATGCTTTAACTCATTCTGGCATCTGGAATTCTATTCTAAAAGACAAATATTTGTCTCACACTTCTCTGGCCTCCTGGATAAGAACTGTTGCACCTCCTCCGAGATCGGACTCTCCGTTTTGGAGGAATATTAACAAATCTATAAGTTGGATCAAAAACTCACTATGTTGGCTTTCGGGATCGGGACTCTCCATTGTCTTGGGAAAATATCACATTACCGGTATGGAAACTAATTCATCCCTCTCCCTCGATCCGATTTCTTTTTTAAATTCAAAACAAATTTGGTTTATCTTCCATGCAGTCGCATCTCGCCGCTTGGGCTACCTTCTTAGCACTTAGAAATCCAGTCGGGATATCGCTCTCCCCGCAAGCCTAGAGGTTGAGTGGACCTCCTTCTGCCAACATCTAGCTAACACAGGTATCCAACTCAACACATCAGAGGACCGGCCAATGTGGATGGGGGGCAATCGATTTGGATATCTGACAATGCAGAACGTCTACTCAGAAATCGCAAATCACCATTGGCCCAATGCTACAAGTAGCTGGAAAAAACACCTTTGGTCCTGGAGCTTACCTCTCAAAATAAAGTTTTTTTCCTGGATTTTTCTTGCCAACAAGATCAACACTTGGGACGTCCTCCAAAAAAAAAGATGGACCAGCCCCAGCATATGTCACCTCTTCCACCTCGAAGAGGAATCTGCTCGACACATCTTCATTCACTGCAATTTTTCCAGATCGGTCTGGGTCATCATCTCAGTTGCCCTCAACTTAAGCTACACCTAGGGTGGCCACACTTTTCCAGATTGCTTTGAGAAATGGTCCAAAAAATCCTCTCTCTCCCTAAATCTCCCCTCCCCAATGGCCTACTGGTTTATATACACTGATAGAAATAATTTTATCTTCGAAAATAGACCCCCTTCTGCCACCTATGTTTCCTACAAAACCCTCAGAATTTTTCAAACCTAGATTGCCACCCACCCAAGAGCATTAAAGAAACCCATCAAGCACAAGCTCCCCATCCCGAAGAAGTCCCCCATAGGTTGGTTCGATGGAGCTTCTTAATCCAATGGTTGTCAAAGTGGAGCAGGAGGATTTCTACACATCTCAACCAATACACTTTGCAGGTGGACTTTAAATTGTGGACAGAGCACCAATACCCGAGCATAACTATTGGGCGCTTGGGCCTCTCTCCTTCTTGCTTCCAGACTCAATATTACATCTCTCCATCTTTACGGGGACTCCAACATTATCATAGACTGGCTCAACTGCAAAAACAATCTTCAAGTCATCTCCCTTTTTGGCTGGAAAGCAAGGATCTGTCTTCTCCAACCACTCTTCACTTCATTATGCTTCCAACACATCTACAGGAATGACAACAAAGAAGTTGATTCTCTTTCTAAGGTTGTGCTCAAGATGAAAACAGGATCTATCAACTACTCTTTCTGTGTGGATGGACAGGAGGGCCCACCTCTCGCTCTAAAACTATTCTAGCTTCTTCCAGCTATCCTTTCAATTCTCTGTCCAGCATCTATTTACTTCTTCTCAGCAGCGCCTCCACTTTCCCCATCACTGAATGATCCAATAGCATTACTGTTTTAGGCATATCAGCCCCTGTTTCTTTCTCCCTTGCATCGATCCATTCATTCAACATGCCAAAAATCCTCGGGGTTTCCTCGTCTTATTCTCTGCAATTGTACACTATGCATCTATCAGTCATGCACGAGCTACACAGTCTGCATGCTTTATCTCCTCTATGTTTTTCGTTTCAAATTCTATTACTGTGCATTTGGCATAATGTTCTTGTGCTTCTGGCATAATAGAACTATCATACGTGTAGCAATCTCGAGCTGAGAACAAATTTATATCACTAATATAAATTGAGAAATTTTTTCCGTGGAAAAAAAAAATTGAGAATTTTTTTCCCGTGGAAAAAAAAAACTCAGTGATAACCTCAATTTAGATACAATTTGTGGAGACCAATAGATTGTCTTATGCGATTGCCATTTCCACGTGTGTTTTGTTTTTGTTATTTTTAGCTTATTTAATTGTCCTTTCACAGCGGCACTTTTGTTGGCTGTTATGTTGTATTCGAACTACTTTTATTGTCTAAAGCACTGGTTGTATTTATTTGCAGCCACCAAAAGAAGAATCTCTAAGATATATTCGGAGTGATAAAACCCGATACCTTCTTCAATTTCTATCTGAACTTGAAATCTGGCAGTTAATACATATTTTTGTCTCTATATTCCTTTGTTATCATGTTTCCGAGTTTAGTAACAGCATGACTTTTTTTTTAATTTGACTTTTCTTGATATGAGTTTCTATATTTCTTCAATTTTATTGCAGCAGAATGATTTTTTTTTCTTCAACAAAATTTCTGGACTTCAAAAATTTGCAACGGAATCGTTGTTTCTTCAATGGAATTCGAATTTTAAATGTTCAATGGCCAGATGGTCGATGACCCGAAAAATCAGATAAACTATAAATATTTTTCAATGTGGATAGAATCTTGTAGGGCCAATGATCTGGATTATAAAATGAAACTATGATACCACTGTGACAAACAAACTTGTTTGACAATTATAAGAATATCTAATTTAAGTAGGATAGAATAAAGTAATCCATTTATGATGAAATAATAATATATTGAGTAAAATGTATAAGAATGAGACGATTACAAATGAGAAATGGGGATTGTATATATACCCACGCAGGGGTTCCCTTTTGTAACACCCCTCCATTACAATATCAAAGTGAGTACAGTAGTAATTTTTTTATTTTTTTAATAATACAACATCAGTTAAACAAGTGATATGCAACATACACACTTCAATATTTACCCGTTCTAATCTCATCTACAACATGGCATAGCAAGAATTAATTACAACATCAATATAATAATAATCAAACATATTGCCTCAAGATAACCAAGTTGTATATCTGTCCAGCCTACCCGGCAAGGTTAGGACCTCCAAGACACATAATCAACGCTCAAGTCCAGGATTCATTTAATTGATTTTGACCATTAAAAATCTCAGGACTGGCAAATGTTCTGAAGAACATGGAGATATCTATTCTCATAATAAAACTAGTCAAAACACAAAACTAAATCGTTAACAAACTCAACCTCTATTACATCCATGAGAGATCAACTCAATAATTATAATTTACACACATCTAAAGAGCTTAAATAATTATGTGACGTACTCAAAATAACTAACACAATGTATTACA
>JZKD02S1808663.1:68668-81514 GCA_000966675.3 Picea glauca
GCCTCCTTAAAATCTGGATCATCAACGTACATGTTCTGAGATCATCAAAACCCAACATTTTGACTCTAAACTCCTGCAATAATAAACACTTCTTGCTTAAAGCATCATCCACTTTTTTAGCAGTACCAGAAATATGTTTTATCAAAAAACTGAAATTTTGCATATACTCAACCCATTTGACATGCCTCTGATTCAACTTCTCCTGTTGAGTCACAAACTGCAGTGCATGATTGTCACTGTACAAGACAAATTCCTTTGGGATCAAGTAATGTCTCCATTTCTTCAATGCCTGAACAATAGCATAGAAATCCTTATCATAAGTGGAGTACTTCACTTTCGCTTCATTCAGCTTCTCGCTGAAGTATTCTATTGGCCTGTCTTCCTGACTCAAGACTGCCCCGATTGCAAATCCACTTGCATCGCATTTCACCTGAGATGTTTTCGGAAATTCAACAACACCAAAACTGGTTGTTCCGTAATCTTCCTCTTCAACAGATTAAAAATATTTTTAGCCTCTTCAGTCCAGTGAAAAGATTTGTGTCTTTTCTTCACTGTATCCATCATCGTGACACTAATTCCACTGAAATTCATGATGAAATTTCGGTAGAAACTAGCCAATCCGTGAAAACTTCTCACCTCAAATATGTTCCTCGGTGATGGCCAATTCTTGATTACCTCCACCTTATCTGGATCCATCCTCAACTCATTTGCTGAAATAAAAAATCCCAAGTAAATGAGCTCTGTCTTCATGAATGAGGATTTCTTCATGTTTATCAATAGCTTCTCCTGCTGTAACCTATGCATCACTGTAGCCAAATGCTTTAAATGTTCTGCCACTATTTTACTGTAAATCAGTATGTCATCCAAATACACAATGACAAATTTCCCAATGAACTCTTTCAGGACTTTGTTCATCAACCTCATGAAGGTACTCGGCGCATTTGTTAAGCCAAATGACATAACAAGCCATTCATACAACCCCTCATTGGTTTTGAATGTTGTCTTCCATTCATCATCTTCTCTCATGCGGATCTGGTGATAATCTCTTTTCAAATCAATCTTTGAAAAATACTTTTCTCCACTCAAGAAATCCATTAGATCATCCATCCTTGGCAATGGAAATCTATACCTGATGGTTATCTTGTTGATCTCCCTCAAGCCAGTACACATCCTCTAGCCTCTGTCTTTCCTCGGATTGAGTACTGTTGGAACAACACATGGACTCAAGCTTTCCCTGACCAAACCTTTGTCCAATAAATCCTGGACTTTCCTTTTAACCTCCTCATTCTCTTGCGACATCACTCTGTACGTGGATTTATTTGGAAAACTAGCTCCTGGTATGAGATCAATATGATGAATCACACTTCTGGTTGGTGGCAACAAACGAGGTAGTTCATCCACTACAATGTCAGCGAACTCTTCCACCAGTTCCTAAACCTCCTCTGGTAAATCATCTACCCTCTTGCTATTCAGAACAATTCTAGGCTTCCTAACCATGATGAACTATGGATACGCCTTATTATTAACCTCATTAAGGAGTTCCTTTCTACTCATGAGAAGTACTATGTTACTTACTTCCAGCGTCACCTCCTTATCCTTGATTGGAAGCAACATGTATGTCCTCCCATTCTTCTCTAGGGTGTATGTGTTCATTCTCCCATCATGAATCACATTACTGTCATATTTCCATGGTCTACCCAACAATAGATGACAAACATCCATAGGAATGACATCACATAATATCTTATCGTTATATCCTCCTATATTGAATTCAACTAAGCATTGTTTAGTGACAGTTACCTGGTGTCCTTTCTGTAGCCACAAAATTATGTATGGGCTTGGATGATCAATCGTCTCTAGCTCTAGCTTCTCTACCATCTCTGTAGAAATGAGATTATTCGTGCTACCACTGTCTATAATGACCTTTCATACCCTGTCCTTGGTTTTGCAAGAAGTCTTGAAAAGTCTGGTCCTTTGGACTGAACTCTCCACCTCCTTCTCTGGTGTCAAAAGGACTTTTCGCATCATCAGTGATCTTTCACCTTCAACGTCTTCTTCCTCAATATCCTGCCTCTTTGATTTGGCAATGTGAGCTTCTCCACTCTCTTTATTTTTATCTGGACACTCATAAGACTTGTGTCCATTCTTTCCACATGTGAAGCATGTGATTACTCCACCTCTTCCTCTTCCTCTACCCCTAGTACGAGGAAAAGTTTTATTATCAGCATAATCTCCTCTGTTCTCATTATGCTACCCTCTCTGTGAGGTTCCACCTCTCTCTATTCGGTTCTAAGGTTTTTTCCAGTCTTCCTTGGGATTCTGATATTTTTCTTGGGAAATTGATTTGCCTCTGGGATGACTTCTGCCTTGGCCCCTCTGAATCTGCTTTTGGCTCAGCTTCTCTTCAGCTTTCAGAGCCATGTGATAAGCGTCTTCCACCATTCGGATGGTTACCATGCTCATCTCATCCTGGATATCATATCTCAGGCCATTCATGTATCTAGCAACTTTTTCATCATCGCTCTTCTGATGACCTTCCCTGATGTTCAGTTTATAGAATTCCTCCGTGTATTCTTTCACTGACATCATCTTCTGTCTCAGGTTCTGCATCCTCCTGAACAGAGTAATTTGGTAATCCCTGGGGATGAATTTTGCCTTCATCTTCGCGACCATTCTGTCCCAAATTTTGATCTTCTACTTTCCTTTCCAGCGTCTATCAGCTTGTATTTCATCCCACCACAATGATGCATGTCCTTTCAATCTAGTGACATCATGCTTGACTTTCTTGTCCTCTTCGACATCTTCATAGTCGAAGTATGTGTCTAGATCCCTAATCCAGTCTAGAATCTCCTCTGCATCCAAGTTTCCCTCGTAAACTGGAATGTCCATCTTCACTCTTGCACTCATCCTGGAAATATCTCTGATCAAAGGCTCGTTTGATGCATCTTCGGCTACAACTTCTTCTTCACGTTCAGCCTCAATCTCACTCTCGGAATCACTGAGATCCCCAGCACTGACTGTGCATCTTTGCGTTGTCTCTGTGTCTTCGAGTCTAGTTCATAGATCACGCATCTCTTTCTCCATAGATGGATCTGTCATCTGCCTGCCTCTTCTTCTCGACATTTCCCTATCCTCTGGTGGATCGAGTGTTTGCATGTCCCTTCTCCTTGGTGGCATGGTGAATTCTCTTCTCTTCTACAAAAAGCAAAGAATCTTTCTGGGCTCTGATACCAAACTGATGTTGATGCCCTCCCTACACAACTCGCAGGTCAGAAGGTCCACATCAGTGCAGGATATTTTCTTTCTCATGAACTAAAGAACTCTAATCGGTCCTTCTAATTCCCTATCAGGAATTATACACCCACAACAAAATCTCCACGGGATCTCCTTTTTACAATCAGGAGATTGGACTTCACGACTTCACGAGGTCAGTGGTCGGGCGTTGGACTCTCGAATCCCCGAGACCCAACAATAGTCAACGCTGAACTTTTCCTATCGGGGTTTTCCCTATCGCGATTTTGACACTCGCGATGTAAAGCAACTTGCTTTATCAACCCCAGAACCCCGATATGCCGAAACTCTGATGCACGCATGCGGTTGACCTTTCAACATCACTTCACCTTATCGGTACTTCGTATTTCACGATATTGCGAATCCTGATGCAATTATTTCAGGACTTCTCACTGTGAAAACCTGATACATTGTGCCACCTGTCCACTTACCAACTCTTGTGGCCCCACACTATTACCTTAGTCGTTCGCATATCGCGTTTCACGATTTCACGATTCCCATTGCAATGTTCATGGGACTTCAACCTATGAACTCCCGATATGGAAAACTATGAGTAAATATGACGGCCCTTGTGGCTCGGATCTACGATCCTGCCCCTCCTAAGCTTCAAACCCTTCGATGCTTCCTCTGTAACCTCCCTGCTCCTCCCTGGGATCTGACGGCTCACAGAACTTCGTAAAATCTCTTCAAAGAATTTCAACCGTCCGTCCTTCCTCGACAATTTCTGCGAATGACCAAGTGTTCCTTCACAGAACTTGTCCACCTGGGATGCAAACTTATGACACTTCTTACAAAATTCCAATCACAGATTCCCTATGCTGTCCTTCAACAATTTCAAAGGCCTTATCCTTCTTGAGCTTACTTGTGACTCTGAGTCTTAGAGAAGACTCTTGCACACACTTCTTGCGGAAACCTTCAACCACTTTCTAAGTGTTGAAATCTTTTGACTCTGTGCACACCTGCAGCAGCAGTCTCTAAACACTTCACTCCGGTCCACCACCCTAAGAGCTTACTTGGCATGTGCACTCCTTGCACGGCTCCTGTTCCTATCTGTACCTCGGAGTGAATGAGAACAAAGGTTATCTCTATCTGAACCCTTTGTCAATGCACTCCTTGCAGACAATTCGACTGCACTCCTTGCAGAAACTCTTGTTCAGATAGAGAAACAATTGAAACTCATTCCTACTTCCTTTTAGACTTCAAACTCAACCATGAAATCATATACAAAGCATATAAAGAAAATGTATAACTGGAAGCAAACATTCATGAGCATATCATTCAACATCAATATACAGAGAATAAACACACTACCATGAATTTGAATCAACCTCTTTCTATTAATCCAAATGCCTGTACATGGGTGTTCTTACACAACTCTCTGCTTCTTCTATGCTCCAATGCTTCAATCCCCCTTACAATACACAATGAGGGTGTTTATATACCGTTTCCCTCTTGTGCTCTAAAACTATCTAATCTAGAATTGAATTCTACCTACTCACATTAACTACTTTAAATTCCTTCTATCTACTAAGGATGAGAGAAAATTGTTGAAGGTCTGTTTACATTATACAAGTGCACTTCATTAAATTGCCACATTTATGTTCGTGCATCAACTCCAAGAGAAATTCAAAATTTGTGCTGGCTTGTCTAGCTGTCGTTCCCTTCCGCGTTGGCTTGCTTGATGTCAACGATGCTCCTGCATCAAATGTCTTTACATTCTCACTCTACTCTAGTTCAAGACCCTCTACTATGCACTCTCTTTTAGTTTCTCGTATTTACAAATTTTTCTGGTCTTCATCCTCCTGGTCTTATTCAATAACATTATAGCATTCCAAGACCTGTTGAATAGTATCAAAATATATGTTCACACTACCTACAGTTGCTGGTATCTTCTAATATTCTATTTTAAAGATGTTGGTCTTGATAATCTGCAAGGATTTGTCTACCAAAGGGGTATTGTCGTCCAACTTGAAAGTTACGTTAAAGTTGTGTGTAAAATCTTCCCAATATGTTGTCCCTCTATGCACTTAAATTTCTAAGTACCAGTTCTTCGGGATTGTTTACAAGGTGTTTATAAACAAATGGATCCATTCTTTCTTTAGTACCGAGCTCCATGTAAATGTGATCTATATGAAAACTCAACCTAGTATAATTTTTCACTATATATTATGTTACGAACCTGACCTGTAAAAACATTCTACATTATTGTCAATCATCTATTCTATCTTTATGTGCAACCCACCATCTTGTCGGATTCACTTTCAACACAATATCTAACACTAATAATCTATGTTGATCCAGTATCTGCAATTCAAATTCTTTTACAAAAATATTTACATTTGTTAGTCCATCATAATTTGGGGAATCACATACCTCATCTCCAATCCAACATAATGTGCAAGTGACACGGGCACATCCCCTTGAAGATACCTCATGCAATCTCTGTTACCAATGTTCCATGGCATGCTCATAATCTAACGTGCAAGAGTTGATACATTTCCAAATAAGTACACCTTCAGTAGTAGGATTAATATAATCATCCATCCACATAGTCATACTATAAATGTTATCGAGTTATTTTCCCTTCGATAGCTCCACATATCTCCTTCCTTCTGTGGGATCTAATGGCACAATAAATATCAAGTATGCTACTTCAAAGATGATTTGTCTCTTCTAAAGATCAATAATAGTCTATTTATAAAATTCCCAATAAATTCCAAGAAAACATGGATAAGGTTTCCTACCACCCACTATCTTGATTACTTCAAGATAAACTATGTTGCAGAATCCATGAATGTTAACCTTCACCCCTGTCAATCTTCCAACTGGGACAATCTTATGTTGATTTTATAACCTCAACTAAATAGGTGACCAAATTAAATTAGGTTTTCCCATCATTTCCCATGTCTCCTTCGAAATGAAATTCACATTAGATCCAATATTCAAAATGATATTATCCATTTCATAATCTCCTACTTGTGTATTAAGTCAAAATTCCTTATTCTTCATTTTCTTAGGTTGTACTTGGTTAACTACTTATTGTGCACTAGGTTCTTATCTATCTTGCATGCATTGATTGATCATCCCACATAGTGAATTCAATCTAGTTTCATCCTTGATTAATTATAAAAAAAATAATTAAGAAAATTTTCATAGTACTTACCTTCTTAATTGTCCTCTTTGTCATCGAATGGTCATAGGATGTGTTGAGGAAAAGATATGAATTGATCTTACTCAAGAATTTTCAGACTTTACTTGGCTAAAGCAAAGTAGACGGGAATATCACCCTATGTTTATAGCCTAAAAAATAATATCCTAACTCACAAATATTAATTACGAGTGCCTAGGCTAGTCTTTTATCAACAAAATGCTTGTTGGAAATTCACTTTTTATGTATTTTTCTGAACATAACTACTTCTGAAATAAATGTAAGAATAGAATTAAAGACACCAAGATGATAATAAAGAAAATTGAGACATAAATAAATCCTTTATTTCATTCCAATTCACCAAAGAGTCATTTTCTTTACAAAATCTCATACATAAATCTTGGACCAAAGTCAAATGTAGACATCATCGATGGAACATACAAAAGGACCTCTGACAAAAACCCTAAAATGAACTCTAAAATCTGAATCATCTTGCCACAGATTGTTTCCCACTCGACTTTGCACAATATCCTTTATCAGTCATGAAAATTGATTCACAAACATACAAGTCTACATAGACTGTCAAAGATAGATCAACGCCTCTGAAAAACAAGTGTCTGAATGATTTGATTCAACCCTGAATATTGTTGTCTACAATAAGTCCCTGCTATCACAAAATATAATTAGGATGTGATGAATATGTGAATGAATGAAAACTGAACTATCTCAACATAAAATCAAAGAGAAAACCTTAGCATGCTTCTGCCTCTATCCTCCTCTTGTTCCTCCCTTTTCTTTTTCTTTTAACAAATTAGAATTGGTTGCAAAAGTTGAACCACTTCATTAGTTAAGTTAATTAAAGACTCAACTAACTTTAGTTAGGGGGAAGAATAATAATTATGATAAGGGCCATAAATAATAATAACTAGTAGGTGGGACCCCTTGTGCCTCCCTTTAGTTCATAACAATCATAATAATCATAACCTAACCATTAATTAATCAAAACACACCTCCTTGTGCCTCCCTTCAACATATTCTCTTTTGGTAGTTTAATCTCATGAAATTTTGAAGTTATTTCAAAAATAATAATCATATATCCAAAATAAACATGTTGTCCAAAGATCCATGAACTCAACTATCATAAAACTCAAAGTCATATTTTCCCTTGCTAATGCTATTATCCTTTAGTCCTTCTTTTTGACAGAAGTGTGATAGGCCTCTATTTTTAGCCTTATATTTGAATAGCGCCTCCCTGCATACATGATTGATTAGCAAATGATATTTTATTTAACCATACATGACAACTCTTTTAAAATACAAAATGGATTTTGGCTTAGCAATATATTAGACTCATACAATCCAATCCATACAAATTGCTTTACTGTTAATCAATGAGCAGGGGGTGAAACATGATTCTGGGATATGTGAAGGGGTTGTATTGAGTGGAAATATGATATAATAGGGGGAAAAAACAACATGGTTACTGCTCAATGACAACAACAATCAACTATAAAACAAGCCAATAAAACATCACTGCAATCCACCTAAAACACTGCCACTTTCATCTATCTCAACAAAAAAGTTACCTTGGCTATAATCAATTTCAGAATAGGGAGTTGAAGAAGGATATGGGATACATGAAGGGTTTGTAATTGGTAGAAAGTGAGATCATGGAAGGGGGAGAAAACAATTAATGTTCATGAAATTAATGAAGTGATCCATAAAATATTCTGCAGTAAGACTAGACGTAACATCCAATCGACAATCATTTGACTAAATAACAATTCTTGTACATGTAACTAGTTTACTGTTCATTTATCAAAACTTTAACATGGTTCTATTGCAAAACAATAAGTTTTCCATACGATTTTTAAGAGGCATTGTTACCACAATTTGCATTTTATAACAATTTAAGAATGGTCCTCATTTCCAATCTGTTACTATAAAAATCAGCCACTGTCCAGTCATTTCTTCATTCCACAACTATACTCCATAGTCATGTTTTCAAAATAACAATGAAGTCACTAATTATGCAATAGAGCCCTTCAAAATTTTCAATGATATTCGTTCTCATATATATATGTAGTAAAAGATCAAATTTACGCGCATGAAAATGACAACTCATTATACAGCCGAAAACCATCAATTAGACACAAGCTATGCAGGAGTATTTTTCCCAGGGAATGCATTTTTTCCCTTGAAAACAAACAATCCAAGGTGACTTAAAAGATGAGCCACCTACCCAATGCAATTTTCATCAACAATGGTCAACTGCAATAAATAACGTGCTTAAAACTTAGTGGGTATCACTGAGTATGAAAACAAGTCAGCCATACTACACATAGTGCATGAATGACAAAATCCCACAGTGTAACATACACAACAAACATAGGATCATGATATAACTCAGTATATCGTGTTGAGCTATTGATTTAATCACTCTTGATTGACCAGGTTGCGCATACACTAGCTTATTCAACCAACAAACAAAACGATGCAGTAGATATATCCAGTCCAATAATCATTTGTCCTCAAAGAAAACCACAGTTACCCCACCCAATAATTTACTTTGTAAAACATCATTCACAGAACGTGACATGTGTGAACAACACCCAACATTCGTAACTAATTCCAACCATCATTCAAATCTATTTAAGTGCAATGACTAGTGACTGCACGTCAATCAATAATTCACCACTGTGGGAGAAAATCAATCAACCGAACAAACTATAGTAGTTATGCGTACCCACACATCAAATCGAATCAGGGCAGAGGAATTCTTCATTAACAATACTGATTTATTAACATAAGGAGGGTGGTTGTGTACCGCAAAGGTGAGAATGCAATGTAGAGATTAAAATTATCATCAGGGAGGCAATAACTACATGCCAAAACAAAACAACTGCCATATGACTAAATGGGTGAATCCATATTCAAAGTAATCGACCATACATTCAACCCACAATCATAAATTACAAATGGATAGGCATGAAAATCTTTTGTACATAAATTCAGACTGGGGGAATTAAGGGTTTGCTCGGTAGCCACGACAGGAAGAACAGATCCAATCTTGATGTGGAAAATATAATTTAACGCACGTAGGGTAAAAACCTCATGCATTTCAATGAATCAACCACCACAATGCGGTAAAGATAGGGCCGATTAAGAACAGGAAAATCCAACTTCGTGACCCCTAGTGGTAAAATCAATCAACTTCCCATATCTACGATGTGTGTCGACACTAATACTTTAGCCATAAAACCCATAAAAACATGCAGATTAACTACAACAATGCGAAAACACGAAAAATAGCCTAGTAAGACCAACATGATCTTCCAAGTAACCACCAAGGATAACATAGGTCTCTTGTGACTACTAGCGAATGTTACGACTTCAACCTCATTTCAAAGAGAATTATCAATGTTTCATTCACAATCACCATTACACAGTAGCAATACTTAAGGAGAGCACAACTAATACACTTGATCCAAAATCCATTTCATAACTAGAGTATATTCATGAATGGCCAAAAAAAAGAACATACTTGTAATCAAATGTTTTAAACATGAGTTGACCGAGTGGTTCCTCCCTATTGATAAATCAGAACATAACCACAATTGTAGTGTTTGGAAGATAGCCTGACCACGGTGGCATCCACCGGTAAGGGTAAAGGTGATGTGCAATAAATGCACATCACTTACCTACTCTAATCTCATTCAATTCTTAGCACGTGCCAACTATTAATCCAACTAGTCATCCACCTTGCAACAACAACCTTTAATTTCCAAGAGTGCCACTGTATCACATATTACTATCTCTATTATGAAAAAATGTATACCAACTATATTATATACAACCTTAATAACTTGCATGGCTATCCTATACTAGCTAGGATTTGCCCCAAATCTTTTCAATGCATATAGTATAACATGTTAGCATAAGATAGTTTCTTATTTAAACCTTTTTTCATTTGTTATTACTAACCTGTGTTTGTTGCAGGTGTCACAAGTCCTATATCTACGAACAATCAACAATGATACCCTGAAATGTTTCGGTATAACTTGATCCTGAAACAAAAAGGGAACCCTGTATAAAATGTCTGATCCATTATCCCATCAAAGAAGATATCATGAGCCACAAAAGTAGTGTCGAATAGTGTCACATAACACCAGGCCTAATCTTCAATAGTACAAGGGGGTCCGACCTACTAGTATTATTTATCTTCTATAATAATAGGCTTTAGCAATACTTTGCAGGCGAACTATGATGAATTTTTCAATCGTCAAAAAACTAGCGACTCCACAGGGAAATTTGTTTTTAATAGATTTAGAACTCATTACTCATGGTTTCACAGACCACAATAGTAATATTAAGAAGACATAACTCGAATGATTATGAAACAGGGGGAAGTGAGAGGATTTAATGGAAATATGACTGGGAATTCAAGAATAACTTATGAAAAATGTTAAGTATGAGGGATTTTACCATTGTATGCATAATCCATTTACCAGAATCTTTTCTTTAACCTTAAGGAGGAAAATTTCCAAATTTTCTCTTAAAATCTCAATGGATGAAGAAATGGCGAGAATAAGCTAGAGATAACCAGTTCTTTATAAGACAACAATGGATATATATGACAATTTCAAGTGTCCTTCAGAGATGACATCATAAAAGTTGTGCAAGATTGATTATTATTGACTAACAATGCTTGCAGGAGTGTCATTGTGGAAAATATGATCCAACATCTTATTCTCTATCAAAACTAAATGATGACCCAAAACAAGATAAAAAAAATTAAATTGCAAAAGATTAAAATGGAAGAAATAAAGTGACAGAAAAATAAAGGTAGTAGGAAATAATTAAAACATAAAACAACTACTGTAAATAGAACAAAACAAAAAATTAAAACCTGAAAATAGAGCTAGACTACTAAAATACAGGAAATCCAGATAGTGTAGAGATTTTCACATTGGTTCCATGTAATGCTTTAAGTGAGAAACGTTAGTGTTGTAGGAAAACAATTGCTCCTACAAATCGTTTAGAATGTAATAATTTGTACCTAAGACAAAAGCGATTTTGAAGGGACCCAACCATAATTTCTGAAATTTTTAATGTCTTCCCTTATCAACGTGAGTCGAATCCCATTATAGAACTTTTTCATTGACCTTAAACTTGACAGTTTTGACACTCTTGTTGAAATATTTCTTAACGGTCTGCTGTCTCCTTTTAATATTATCCAAAGCAAACATCCTATGGTCTTCCAAAGCTAGTAATGCATTTACTCTTTGTGAAACATCTCAAGAATTTAATTCTTCGGTCTATAGCATCAACCTTAAGGAAGAAAGTTTCAGCTCAGTTGGTAGGAGGGCTTCTTGACCATAAACCAACTGAAAAGGGGTACAACCAATACTTACTTTTGTGGTAGTTCGATCTTCCCAGAGGGCATAAGTGAGGAGAGTATGCCACTGGTGAGGTTTATCCTTGATGAGGCTTTTGATGATCCTCACCATATTTTTATTGGTGGACTCAGTTTGCCCATTTACTTGGGGATAATAAGCTAATGACGTGAAATTTTTAAACCCAGCTTGGCTAGAAACTGAGTTAGCTTAGCATAAATGAAAGTGGCACCGTTGTTTTTAATAATTTCCAATGGAAGAGTGAATATGGAAAAAATATTATTTTCAAGGAAATAAATTACTTGATCGTCTGTGGAATGTTTTAGTGGGACAACTTCATCCCATTTTGTAAAATATTTTGTGGCTTTCAAGATAAAAAATTGTGCAGCTGAAGAAGGAGGGTTAATAGTACCAATAAAATCCAATACCCACTTTGAAAAGGGGGAAAATTTGGCAGGACAGGTTGTAATGGCATGAATGAAAGGCGTTCTTTCCCAGCGAATTTTTGGTATTTATCACAGGACCTCGAAAAAACATAAGAGTCGTGAAAGATTGAAGTCCAGTAATATCACTTCCTAATAATCATGAAAGCAATGGTCTTTGTAGAAAAATGACCACCTACATGAATGACAGAGCTTGAAGAGTCATGGGCTTCCTGCAACAATTTATGTGCATCTTCATTGTTTACACAACGAAGTAAAATGCCATCAACAGATCTTCAAAATAACAGGTCTCCTATAATGATGTATATTGCATATTGAAGATGAATTCTTCTCCTTTGATGAGTGTTTAAGTTGTGTAGACATATTTGGTTCTGTAAATAATAATCCAAATTTTTGTACCAAGGATGTTCAAACTCAGGGAGGGTATGATCGTCAATGTAAAAGAGGGTTGAAAGGGAACTATATTCTTCCTCAATTTCTTTTCCATTCTCAACATACTAAGCTAAGTGAAGGGCTAGGTCACGTCCCTTAATAGTGGAAGAAGTCACGATATTCAAATCATGCTCCT
>JZKD02S1808663.1:81524-96220 GCA_000966675.3 Picea glauca
AAAGGCAGGGTATCAAGCCCGAAATCAACTCAAAGGCTTCCACTCATAATTGTGGGTATACCTCGGAGTGACCCCCATAATACGTACAATCTCTACACCGATGTCAACAGAGCAGGTTAGTATCTCTGTCAATACCAATGCGACCTAATGCTTGACCCTTGTGTTAGAAGGGCTTCCCAGGACAATATGCGGCCAATGGAATTTCACACTCCCTATTTCAAGATGCTATTGTGTGTTTTTGAGCTTTGGAGAGTGTGTCTCTCTTCCTACTCCAAAGAACTAGCCTAGCTAAATGTCAGTGTAAAAGAGCCCTATAAAAGAGTTACTAGATCAATTTTAATATTGCGCAAAGTTTTTAATGGCTGTTGTTTACTCAAAGGCAATGGAAGTGAAACTCAATGATGTGTGACTCTGACCCAATCAATGCAAGGATATGATGAAATGTAATCTTTTTCATTCGATGAATCCTAGTTATGGGAGAGAGAGAACAATTTTTGAATCAATCTCGATATTATAATGAAAATACGATGCTCAATTTCCTTTTCGAGGTTAATGCAAACAATCATGTATCAATGAACGATGTCTAGATATCTTTTTCAAAACTTCAATACTTTAAAAATTCGATTTTCAATGGTGTTTCAAAGGTAAAACAAAGATATTGAAAGAAAACATACAATCCAAACCAAATTATAACGAACACAGTGCGAGAATGTAAACTTCTCACAGGTCACTTAAGTGCAGACTGCGAACTTTTCGCACTGGAGTGTATAAGCAAGGTGCGAACTATCAGGGTTTTCACAGGCTGGTAATGGGCACAGTGCGGGAATCCCTGAAACCAGTGCAAAATTTGAAAAATCAAGCAAAAATCAAAATGACTTTTGGACTCAGAAGGTCACTCGGGGTATCCTGAGGACTCAGAGATTTACAAATCAAGAGAAAAAGGTAACCAGAGCAAATGGCCATAGAAAATCCAGAAACCAAAAAGACAAAAAGGGATAGTTCCCCAGCAGAGTCGCCAATTTTGTTTCAGGATAAATTCGTGAGTGCGGACACAGACCAATCTCCCTAGATCCACCTGGATCTAGAACAAAGCAAGACAGAATACTACTCTTTCCNGGCCTTTGAAATTGTTGAAGGACATCGTAGGGAATCTGTGATTGGAAGTTTGTAAGAAGCATCATAATTTTGTGCCACAGGTGGACAAGTTCCGTGGAGGAACACTTGGTCATTCGCAGAAATCACCAAGGAAGGACAGACAGTCGAAATTCTTTGAAGAGATTTCACGAAGTTCCATGAGCCGTCAGATCCCAGGGAGGAGCAGGGAGGTTACAGCAGAAGCGTTGAAGGGTTTGAAGCTCAGGAGGGGCAGGACCGTAGATCCGAGCCACAAGGGCCATCAGATTTACTCGTAGTTTTCCATATCGGGAGTTCGTAGGTTGATGTCCCGTGAACATTGCAACAGGAATCGCGAAATCATGAAATGCGATATCCCGATAGCTAAGGGAATAGTGTGGGCCCACAGGAGTTGGTAAGTGCATAGGTGGCACACTGTATCGGGTTTTCGCAGTGAGAAGTCCCGAAACAATTGCATCAGGATTTGCGATACCGCGAAATATAAAGTATTGATAAGGTGAAGTGACGTTGAATGGTCAACCACACGCGTGTGTCGGATTTTCGACATATCGGGGTTCGGGGGTCAGTAAAGCAAGTTGCTTGACATCACGAGTGATGAAATTGCGATAGGGAAAACCCCTATAGGAAAAGGTCAGCATTGACTATCGTCGGGTCTCGGGGATTCGAGAGTCCAACGCCCGACCACTGACCTTGCAAAGTCGCAAAGTCCGATCTCCCGATTTTAAAAAGGATATCACATGGAGAGTTTGTTGTGGGTGCAGAATTCCCAATAGGGAATTAGAAGAACTGATTAGAGTTCTTTGAGCCATGAGAAAGAAAAGATCCTGCACTGACGTGGACCTTCCGACCTACGGGTTGTGTAGGGAGGGCGTCAGCATCAACATCGAGAAGAAACAAAGTGAATATTGGTATAAATGATAATATCATGTTCACAAATATTGGATATTATTGGAATGAAGAAACTGTTCATAAGTTTGTTGACTTACTGTGAAAATATCAAGACCTCTTTCTTACTACATTCTCATACATGAAAGGGATTACTATGGAGCTAGGAGAGATGAATATTCCTTTGAATTTGAATACCAAGACAATAAAATGGAGACTGTATCGATTGAACCCCATATATAAGAATATAGTGAAAGTTGAAATAGATAGAATGTTGGATACAATGAATTTTGTGTTGAGATGCTTAGCCAATAAGCCAGTGTTGGGGGGGAAGATATGTAATGTAAATCAATATGACTGGGATTTGAGGATTCCTATAGTACTATGTGCATATAGAACCACATGTAATAAATTGACAGGACAGACACAATTCCATTTAGTCTATGGCCAAGAAGAAGTTATGTATATGGAGTTCATTGTACTAAGTCTATGCATTGCCATGCTGACAGATCTTACATATTTTGACATAGTAGAGAAAAGACTGCCAGAGCTAGTAGCACTGGAAGAAGATCATTTTGTCTTTGGATTTCATCAGCAAGTGCAGAAAGCACGTGATAAGGCATGGCATGAAAAACACATTAAACAAAAGGAATTCCAGATGGGAGACTTATTTTTTCTCTATGAAAAATTTTGTTTGTAGCACCTTAGAAAGTTCCAAATTCATTGGTTGGGTCTATATGTGATAATAATTTTGACATAAGTAGTTTTTTTCAGTTGGAGAAATTAAATGGGAAGTTGTGGAAGGACTGGAAAATGGTATTCGAATGAAAGTGTATAGGGGCAGTATTTCTTCTATGCAATAGTCTGAGTGTGTAGTATCTATACCATAGTATTTGTATTATATTGTATTATAGAGAAAACTAAAAAGAAAATAAAAATTAATAAAGTTATAATCGAGAAATTTATAGAAGAGTCAAAGATTAATGAGAAAATGTCATGGAAATGAATAAAAAGGGAACTATGAACAGAAAGGTGAATTGAAGAACCATGATAAAGAAATGGGAAGAGGAAGGGTAAAGAATTAAAGAGAAAACATCATGGCAAGATGACAGGAATGTGTACTCATAAATGAAGAGTAGGGATGAAGATCTTCACAGGATAGAAAATATAAAAAATGATCCAACTGGATGATCCAAATTTAATGAAGAATATGGAAGGAATTGAGTGTGAGTACAACCATATGGGACTGCATATTTAGGCGTGAGGAGGAAAATAATAGTTGGAAGTAAGCTATAAAAGTAGAGCAAGGATGATGACAAAAGTTTATTGGTGCATGCACATTCGAGAGAACAGAGAACTGGAGGAGAGACAAAACTAAAGAAAGAATAGAGATAAGTGTGTTGAAGGAAGAACCAAAATAAAAAGAGCTATGGCACCACCAAAGAAAGGAGCTTATACATAATGAACAAAGAAACAATTCAATAATTAGGGAGCAATGTCGATGCAACAAGAATTCACAAAGGAGGAAGAAGCAAATCCAAGTTTGGAGAACTTTACTAGAGAGTATGTGCCACCAAGAAAGATGACAAAAAAAGAAGTCATGTTATATAAGGAGGTAAAGTATGACATGGTTACACTAGTGATTCCACAAGGAGTCATTATTGATGGAGATATCTTAGGTGAAAAAGGGAACCCGAGGTATGCAAACCATGACCTGAAACTCTTAAAGAAATTTCTAGAGCTAGTGACATATAATTATTTTCTTGTAGGAATGAACCTCAGATCACCTATAACCAGATTTGATCTGAAGGAATTCGAGACAAGGTTGTAGTGGAAAAGAATACTAAATCTATTAGATATACCCCATTCTGGAAAAAGTGTGGAGATAAACATTTTAGTCAAATTATTGTTGAGTTGTGTCTATGGAGGGTTATTATGTTTGGAAAGAACAATGTCCATTGATACCTAGTTGACTATGTGAATTGTAGGACTACCATCAATAGGATAATACCCATTACCATTTTTCACAAACAAGACGAAGGAAAAGGAATTAGCAAAAAATATGAAGGAAAAGTATCACACATTCAAAGGAGCATGAGGACTAGATGTTGCAAGCATCAATGACGATATAGTAAGATTTGTGACACAAGTGATGGTGTGTAATATACTAAGAAAATGCCACAAGAACCAAGTGCCAACGTGATTTATAGAATTAGCATAGAAGTGCATCGCAGGAGTGATGATGAACTAGTCAACATTTATGGTAAATCAATTTTTAATGGATTGCAGGGAGGCACGAGAGAAAGGAACATAGTTCCATTATTCTTGGTTATTAATTTTGATACCATTTACTTTTTGGATGGATACAAAATATATATAGTTCCTGGATGGAATGAAAAAACCATTCTTGGCAATGCGATATGTGTCATTGTGGCATACCGCCCATAAGAAAAGACAGTTATACAATTAAATAACCTTCTACATCTATAAGTATACTATTCAGAAATGCATTTAATACATGTCATGCATTCAACCATAGATAATGGAATATTATAAATACATTGTTCCATTTAAGGTTGGGCAACATGATATGTATATTTAGGAAAAGAGGGAGTCAGATCAACAATGGTTACTGATGCATTACAGGGTGACACAAAACATTCAAAAACCAGAAAAGGAGATACGAGAACTAGAGAAGGATCGAGAAAAAGTAGAAGCAGAACAATACCAAGGGAATGGTGAAGGTGACATTCATGAAATCCCACCACCCTTGGGATAAAAGAGGAAGGAACATCTAAAGGAGCAATCAACACATAAGCATAAGAAGAGGAAATTCATCAATATTGTATTGATCTAAGCCTTGACTGAGGAGAACTTAAATAAAATATGATACAAAGTAAAGGAACTAATGAAAGAATCATTTCTGCAAGATACACAGAAATAGGAGGAAATGCATACTAATTTTGCAAGAATAGATAACAACACTACACAAACTTTTGGAGGAAACCAAAGTAGCAGCAGTCAAAACAAGAGAGGAAGAACAGATTGAGAGTACAACCAAAATGAAAGAGTCACAACCATCAACATTAGTATATCATAGAGTAATGAAGATATCAACAAGAGAATTAGAATTCCCATCGACAAAGATGCAATAACAAGTGTAGGAATTAATTCATATTGACTAACTGCTATCACAAATACCTATGAATTTATTACAAAATTTGGAATCGGGTGTAACATAAGAAATTAATTTGTGTGCGGAGTCGACTACGATGGAGTTGGATAAGGTAAATGAGGACAAGGAAAGATTACATGCCGAATATTGTATACTAGTACAAGAGTGAGATGAGGATGAATAGAGGGAAAGAAGGTTGAAAACGTAGTACAAGAAGTATACAGAAACTTCCTAGAGATACCATTGTAAGTATATACTCCATTGGAAGAGAAATTTGCAAAGATCATTGAATCCATTCAGGACTTCTGCACGAAGATTGTAGACTTGGAATTGTTCATGACACCAAGTACTCCACCCAAAGATAGAGAACAAAGGGATAAGACAGCTGGGATGACAATGGAAAGCATTAAGAGTTTGGATGAAGAATGTGGAAAGTTGTATGAATAAATAACATAAGTATGAACTCAGTTGATGGAGAATGCAAAGATAGAAGCCATGGAACAAAGGATACATATTGCACAATAGAAGTCATAGAAGATCAAAGATACAATGAACACTCCCCCACCAAAAGAGAGGATGACTACAATTATTGAGAATAGTCATATGAACCGAGAGATAAATCAAATCATAGAAGAGAAAAAAATATTGAATAGAAGTTGGAGCCACTACAGGAGGAAGCCTTGAGAATGAAAGAAAAACTTATGGAAATGCAGGGCATAGTGAAGTAGGAAATGAAGGATAGTGTAGACAAGTTGAAGAACCCTATCATTGCATAAATGGAAGACAATATACTGACACAAGAAGTACAATAAAGTGAAAATATCACAACTATAAGGGAGTCTTTTGAGGATCTCATTGTGACATTGAAGGGAGTGCAAAAATAGATCTGAGTGGCTCAGGACAAGCCATATGTGACTGTTGGGGGAATTTTGGGACAATTTTTTGTAACTACACAAGATAAAATGAAAAAGAGGGAAGGTTATTAGCACATTTTGAGGATCAATGCATGCAAAGGAAGGAAATTTCTTAGAATCTGTTAGGAATTTTGATCCTTTGTAACCAGATAAGCCCTAAAATAAATGTATAAATATGTAAGGATTTTTGGGATAGAAAATTATTTGAGTAGGAGAGAATGAATCAATGAATGAGTCAATCATTGAGTATTTTTTGGAGAGTATGCGACTTGAGATCTAAGTGTGCAATGTATGTGTGAATGTTAAGGGAATTTTGGGTATAATTGATATATGATGTATGAGTGTAGTGCAAACCTTTTGTAAGGGATGATTATGAATAATAATATAAGAAGTCGATCATTGTGGACGTATACCATATTAGGTGAAGCATGTTAAATAGGGTGTCCATGTCTTATGTCATGTTGTGATGTGTTTTTTTACGGTTATGTTTATTGCATGCTTATAATGTATGAATGGTTAATATGAATATGATAATCGTTCTGATATTTCTATGCACATGATATACAGAATAATGACTAGATGTTAAGTAGAATGGTTATGATGAATGCCTCCTATCCCTTCATGAATACAGAAAATTGGTTGTTATAGTCCCTATAGATACCTTCGGTGAGACTTCACCTACTTGTGGGTGATGCTGAAAGGGCCATTATCTTAGGATTTTGTTGGTGAATTAATGTTGAACCTATGTTCTTCTCGCCACACACCAACAATCGATGACAATATCAGTGATGTAGTTGTTTACAGTGTTGTCACCAGGGAGTTGGTTCTAATCTAGTCCAAGCACAAGATGGGCCCCACTCCTATCTAGTACCTTTCACGCATCCTATGATTACCTCAGCTATGCAGCCTCCCAGTCTAATCCATATGAATTTGATCATGTTTCACCAGCGCTTTGCCTCCAACTCTTTATTGTTTCACAGACCTAAAATTATGATCACAACATTCTTATAATGTCATTGTCAACTAATCACTACAGAACACAATTATTTATAAGTTTTTTTTTAACACCAACGATGAAATTCATATTTAAAGAGGACAAGTAATTTCCCACATGGCCAGTTGTGATAATTTTTTAATACACTCGGGTTACCTTGATGTACTATTATCATGTTGAGTCCCATCCTTCCATCCCAACATTATTACACCAATACAAAAATCATGAAACCTTATTCTCACACTTGGAAATATCCCTTTGGCTCAAGAAGTTTTCCAAATATTTCATCATCGGAGAATAATGTGATATTACCTCAGTTCTCCCTTTGAAAAATTCCTACAATTATATTTCTGGAAGAAAATCACCGATGATATAGCCTTGGTGCCATTAAAAGGCCTATATCAATCCATCACCCAACGAATCTATCTCAAGCATTACAATTTTCCCCTTTCTTCACCTTACACATAAGTTGTTTATATGATAATGCGAACCTAAAGGGAAACGTTTTCATATGTGGTCCAATAGTATATCCCTCCATTTCACCAAAATATTTCAACACTCTTTGTGATTTCCACCTAATGTGAGTATTTCATCGTTGGAAATTTTCCTTTTCACCATTNGGCCTTTGAAATTGTTGAAGGACATCGTAGGGAATCTGTGATTGGAAGTTTGTAAGAAGCATCATAATTTTGTGCCACAGGTGGACAAGTTCCGTGGAGGAACACTTGGTCATTCCCAGAAATCACCAAGGAAGGACAGACAGTCGAAATTCTCTGAAGAGATTTCACAAAGTTCCATGAGCCGTCAGATCCCAGGGAGGAGCAGGGAGGTTACAGCAGAAGCGTTGAAGGGTTTGAAGCTCAAGAGGGGCAGGATCGTAGATCCGAGCCACAAGGGCCATCATATTTACTCGTAGTTTTCCATATCGGGAGTTCGTAGGTTGATGTCCCGTGAACATTGCAACAGGAATCGTGAAATCATGAAACACGATATCCCGATAGCTAAGAGAATAGTGTGAGCCCACAGGAGTCGGTAAGTCCATAGGTGGCACACTGTATCGGGTTTTTGCAGTGAGAATTCCCAAAACAATTGCATCAGGATTTGCGATACTGCGAAATCTGAAGTATTGATAAGGTGAAGTGACGTTGAATGGTCAACCACATGCGTGTGTCGGATTTTCGGCATATCAGGGTTCGGGGGTCGGTAAAGCAAGTTGCTTGACATCACGAGTGATGAAATTGCGATAGGGAAAACCCCTATAGGAAAAGGTCAGCATTGACTATCATCGGGTCTCGGGGATTCGAGAGTCCAACGCCCGACCACTGACCTTGCAAAGTCGCAAAGTCCGATCTCTCGATTTTAAAAAGGATATCACATGGAGAGTTTGTTGTGGGTGCAGAATTCCCAATAGGGAATTAGAAGAACTGATTAGAGTTCTTCGGGCCATGAGAAAGAAAATATCCTGCACTGACGTGGACCTTCCGACCTGCGGGTTGTGTAGGGAGGGCGTCGGCATCAACATCGAGAACACACAAAGTGAATATTGGTATAGATGATAATATCATGTTCACAAATATTGGATATTATTGGAATGAAGAAACTGTTCATAAGTTTGTTGACTTACTGTGGAAATATCAAGACCTCTTTCTTACTACATTCTCATACATGAAAGGGATTACTATGGAGCTAGGAGAGATGAATATTCCTTTGAATTTGAATACCAAGACAATAAAATGGAGACTGTATCGATTGAACCCCATATATAAGAATATAGTGAAAGTTGAAATAGATAGAATGTTGGATACAATGAATTTTGTGTTGAGATGCTTAGCCAATAAGCCAGTGTTGGGGGGGAAGATATGTAATGTAAATCAATATGACTGGGATTTGAGGATTCCTATAGTACTATGTGCATATAGAACCACATGTAATAAATTGACAGGACAGACACAATTCCATTTAGTCTATGGCCAAGAAGAAGTTATGTATATGGAGTTCATTGTACTAAGTCTATGCATTGCCATGCTGACAGATCTTACATATTTTGACATAGTAGAGAAAAGACTGCCAGAGCTAGTAGCACTGGAAGAAGATCATTTTGTCTTTGGATTTCATCAGCAAGTGCAGAAAGCACGTGATAAGGCATGGCATGAAAAACACATTAAACAAAAGGAATTCCAGATGGGAGACTTATTTTTTCTCTATGAAAAATTTTGTTTGTAGCACCTTAGAAAGTTCCAAATTCATTGGTTGGGTCTATATGTGATAATAATTTTGACATAAGTAGTTTTTTTCAGTTGGAGAAATTAAATGGGAAGTTGTGGAAGGACTGGAAAATGGTATTCGAATGAAAGTGTATAGGGGCAGTATTTCTTCTATGCAATAGTCTGAGTGTGTAGTATCTATACCATAGTATTTGTATTATATTGTATTATAGAGAAAACTAAAAAGAAAATAAAAATTAATAAAGTTATAATCGAGAAATTTATAGAAGAGTCAAAGATTAATGAGAAAATGTCATGGAAATGAATAAAAAGGGAACTATGAACAGAAAGGTGAATTGAAGAACCATGATAAAGAAATGGGAAGAGGAAGGGTAAAGAATTAAAGAGAAAACATCATGGCAAGATGACAGGAATGTGTACTCATAAATGAAGAGTAGGGATGAAGATCTTCACAGGATAGAAAATATAAAAAATGATCCAACTGGATGATCCAAATTTAATGAAGAATATGGAAGGAATTGAGTGTGAGTACAACCATATGGGACTGCATATTTAGGCGTGAGGAGGAAAATAATAGTTGGAAGTAAGCTATAAAAGTAGAGCAAGGATGATGACAAAAGTTTATTGGTGCATGCACATTCGAGAGAACAGAGAACTGGAGGAGAGACAAAACTAAAGAAAGAATAGAGATAAGTGTGTTGAAGGAAGAACCAAAATAAAAAGAGCTATGGCACCACCAAAGAAAGGAGCTTATACATAATGAACAAAGAAACAATTCAATAATTAGGGAGCAATGTCGATGCAACAAGAATTCACAAAGGAGGAAGAAGCAAATCCAAGTTTGGAGAACTTTACTAGAGAGTATGTGCCACCAAGAAAGATGACAAAAAAAGAAGTCATGTTATATAAGGAGGTAAAGTATGACATGGTTACACTAGTGATTCCACAAGGAGTCATTATTGATGGAGATATCTTAGGTGAAAAAGGGAACCCGAGGTATGCAAACCATGACCTGAAACTCTTAAAGAAATTTCTAGAGCTAGTGACATATAATTATTTTCTTGTAGGAATGAACCTCAGATCACCTATAACCAGATTTGATCTGAAGGAATTCGAGACAAGGTTGTAGTGGAAAAGAATACTAAATCTATTAGATATACCCCATTCTGGAAAAAGTGTGGAGATAAACATTTTAGTCAAATTATTGTTGAGTTGTGTCTATGGAGGGTTATTATGTTTGGAAAGAACAATGTCCATTGATACCTAGTTGACTATGTGAATTGTAGGACTACCATCAATAGGATAATACCCATTACCATTTTTCACAAACAAGACGAAGGAAAAGGAATTAGCAAAAAATATGAAGGAAAAGTATCACACATTCAAAGGAGCATGAGGACTAGATGTTGCAAGCATCAATGACGATATAGTAAGATTTGTGACACAAGTGATGGTGTGTAATATACTAAGAAAATGCCACAAGAACCAAGTGCCAACGTGATTTATAGAATTAGCATAGAAGTGCATCGCAGGAGTGATGATGAACTAGTCAACATTTATGGTAAATCAATTTTTAATGGATTGCAGGGAGGCACGAGAGAAAGGAACATAGTTCCATTATTCTTGGTTATTAATTTTGATACCATTTACTTTTTGGATGGATACAAAATATATATAGTTCCTGGATGGAATGAAAAAACCATTCTTGGCAATGCGATATGTGTCATTGTGGCATACCGCCCATAAGAAAAGACAGTTATACAATTAAATAACCTTCTACATCTATAAGTATACTATTCAGAAATGCATTTAATACATGTCATGCATTCAACCATAGATAATGGAATATTATAAATACATTGTTCCATTTAAGGTTGGGCAACATGATATGTATATTTAGGAAAAGAGGGAGTCAGATCAACAATGGTTACTGATGCATTACAGGGTGACACAAAACATTCAAAAACCAGAAAAGGAGATACGAGAACTAGAGAAGGATCGAGAAAAAGTAGAAGCAGAACAATACCAAGGGAATGGTGAAGGTGACATTCATGAAATCCCACCACCCTTGGGATAAAAGAGGAAGGAACATCTAAAGGAGCAATCAACACATAAGCATAAGAAGAGGAAATTCATCAATATTGTATTGATCTAAGCCTTGACTGAGGAGAACTTAAATAAAATATGATACAAAGTAAAGGAACTAATGAAAGAATCATTTCTGCAAGATACACAGAAATAGGAGGAAATGCATACTAATTTTGCAAGAATAGATAACAACACTACACAAACTTTTGGAGGAAACCAAAGTAGCAGCAGTCAAAACAAGAGAGGAAGAACAGATTGAGAGTACAACCAAAATGAAAGAGTCACAACCATCAACATTAGTATATCATAGAGTAATGAAGATATCAACAAGAGAATTAGAATTCCCATCGACAAAGATGCAATAACAAGTGTAGGAATTAATTCATATTGACTAACTGCTATCACAAATACCTATGAATTTATTACAAAATTTGGAATCGGGTGTAACATAAGAAATTAATTTGTGTGCGGAGTCGACTACGATGGAGTTGGATAAGGTAAATGAGGACAAGGAAAGATTACATGCCGAATATTGTATACTAGTACAAGAGTGAGATGAGGATGAATAGAGGGAAAGAAGGTTGAAAACGTAGTACAAGAAGTATACAGAAACTTCCTAGAGATACCATTGTAAGTATATACTCCATTGGAAGAGAAATTTGCAAAGATCATTGAATCCATTCAGGACTTCTGCACGAAGATTGTAGACTTGGAATTGTTCATGACACCAAGTACTCCACCCAAAGATAGAGAACAAAGGGATAAGACAGCTGGGATGACAATGGAAAGCATTAAGAGTTTGGATGAAGAATGTGGAAAGTTGTATGAATAAATAACATAAGTATGAACTCAGTTGATGGAGAATGCAAAGATAGAAGCCATGGAACAAAGGATACATATTGCACAATAGAAGTCATAGAAGATCAAAGATACAATGAACACTCCCCCACCAAAAGAGAGGATGACTACAATTATTGAGAATAGTCATATGAACCGAGAGATAAATCAAATCATAGAAGAGAAAAAAATATTGAATAGAAGTTGGAGCCACTACAGGAGGAAGCCTTGAGAATGAAAGAAAAACTTATGGAAATGCAGGGCATAGTGAAGTAGGAAATGAAGGATAGTGTAGACAAGTTGAAGAACCCTATCATTGCATAAATGGAAGACAATATACTGACACAAGAAGTACAATAAAGTGAAAATATCACAACTATAAGGGAGTCTTTTGAGGATCTCATTGTGACATTGAAGGGAGTGCAAAAATAGATCTGAGTGGCTCAGGACAAGCCATATGTGACTGTTGGGGGAATTTTGGGACAATTTTTTGTAACTACACAAGATAAAATGAAAAAGAGGGAAGGTTATTAGCACATTTTGAGGATCAATGCATGCAAAGGAAGGAAATTTCTTAGAATCTGTTAGGAATTTTGATCCTTTGTAACCAGATAAGCCCTAAAATAAATGTATAAATATGTAAGGATTTTTGGGATAGAAAATTATTTGAGTAGGAGAGAATGAATCAATGAATGAGTCAATCATTGAGTATTTTTTGGAGAGTATGCGACTTGAGATCTAAGTGTGCAATGTATGTGTGAATGTTAAGGGAATTTTGGGTATAATTGATATATGATGTATGAGTGTAGTGCAAACCTTTTGTAAGGGATGATTATGAATAATAATATAAGAAGTCGATCATTGTGGACGTATACCATATTAGGTGAAGCATGTTAAATAGGGTGTCCATGTCTTATGTCATGTTGTGATGTGTTTTTTTACGGTTATGTTTATTGCATGCTTATAATGTATGAATGGTTAATATGAATATGATAATCGTTCTGATATTTCTATGCACATGATATACAGAATAATGACTAGATGTTAAGTAGAATGGTTATGATGAATGCCTCCTATCCCTTCATGAATACAGAAAATTGGTTGTTATAGTCCCTATAGATACCTTCGGTGAGACTTCACCTACTTGTGGGTGATGCTGAAAGGGCCATTATCTTAGGATTTTGTTGGTGAATTAATGTTGAACCTATGTTCTTCTCGCCACACACCAACAATCGATGACAATATCAGTGATGTAGTTGTTTACAGTGTTGTCACCAGGGAGTTGGTTCTAATCTAGTCCAAGCACAAGATGGGCCCCACTCCTATCTAGTACCTTTCACGCATCCTATGATTACCTCAGCTATGCAGCCTCCCAGTCTAATCCATATGAATTTGATCATGTTTCACCAGCGCTTTGCCTCCAACTCTTTATTGTTTCACAGACCTAAAATTATGATCACAACATTCTTATAATGTCATTGTCAACTAATCACTACAGAACACAATTATTTATAAGTTTTTTTTTAACACCAACGATGAAATTCATATTTAAAGAGGACAAGTAATTTCCCACATGGCCAGTTGTGATAATTTTTTAATACACTCGGGTTACCTTGATGTACTATTATCATGTTGAGTCCCATCCTTCCATCCCAACATTATTACACCAATACAAAAATCATGAAACCTTATT
Organism: Picea glauca; assembly: GCA_000966675.3. Taxonomy (NCBI): domain Eukaryota; kingdom Viridiplantae; phylum Streptophyta; class Pinopsida; order Pinales; family Pinaceae; genus Picea; species Picea glauca. The sequence goes on from JZKD02S1808663.1 coordinate 95,470, forward strand.
CTCACACTTGGAAATATCCCTTTGGCTCAAGAAGTTTTCCAAATATTTCATCATCGGAGAATAATGTGATATTACCTCAGTTCTCCCTTTGAAAAATTCCTACAATTATATTTCTGGAAGAAAATCACCGATGATATAGCCTTGGTGCCATTAAAAGGCCTATATCAATCCATCACCCAACGAATCTATCTCAAGCATTACAATTTTCCCCTTTCTTCACCTTACACATAAGTTGTTTATATGATAATGCGAACCTAAAGGGAAACGTTTTCATATGTGGTCCAATAGTATATCCCTCCATTTCACCAAAATATTTCAACACTCTTTGTGATTTCCACCTAATGTGAGTATTTCATCGTTGGAAATTTTCCTTTTCACCATTATTGACTAAGTGTTGTTATTTTTTTCTTCGATGATGACATCGATGCTCTCCTCTCCTTATTAAATCCACCTTACCAACAATATGGCAATGGGCATAACTACTTAATTGTGTGTCAGGAAATATTTATTGCTCATCATACAACTCTAGCTAAGTCAGAGTTTTAACATGTTTTGTATTAATTACATAGGTTTTGGGTAAATTTGGGAATACTACAACCTTGTTTAGAATAAATCTAATTTAATTGGTTGTTCTACTACGTGAAGAACAACAATGACATTGTTGTGAAAACCTGCTAATTTTTGTTTTTTTTTATAATCTTCAAAGTCACATGTAAGTTTTTATTCTACAGATTATCATAGGTATTACTAC
>JZKD02S1808674.1:55135-74043 GCA_000966675.3 Picea glauca
AAAAGATGCACTTTTTGAGGTTTAGTGAGATTTGCAACTCTTTGCATCTGTCAAACATTAGTCTTAGCAGTGCTACATGTTCCTTGAACAAGCTATATATTGTCTAATCATCCATATAGACTTCTATGAATTTGTGAATGAAATCTCTAAAGGCTACTATCACAATCCTGGAAAAACCTGCAAGGACGTTCTTTAACCCAAATGGCATCACATTGTATGCAAAATATCCCCATTCGGTAATGAAAGTGGTCTTCCTCTCGTCTTCTTCGATGATCTTGACCTGATGGTAGCTTGAAAATCCGTCTGTAAATGCGTATGCTTCCTTCTTCGTAGCCTGTTCGAGTACCTCATCAATAAAAGATGCTGGAAAAGGGTCATGCACACAGGAAGAATTGAGACTCCTATAGTCTACACAGACTCTAATATCCTCTGTGTCTTTCTTTCTTTGGATGACTATCGGGATGACCCATTCTACTTCTTCTACCAGAAAAATGAGGCCTACTTCTAGCATCTTGTCAATCTCCTTCTTGAATTTCTATTTTAGTCTTGGGTTAAGGCGGTATGGTCTATGTAGGATAGGCTTGGATCCTGGTTTTAACTCGATCTTCATTTCTCCCATGACTCCTTTAATTCCCTTTAATTCTGAAAAATTCTTTGGGAATAAATCCTCATATTCCCTATATAAATTATGTATTTCCTGACTGGTTTTCTCATCCTAGTAATCTCCCATCATGGCTATCTTAGGTTTCTCTTCGGTCCCTATATTGAGTTTGTGCAATTTCAATGGGTGGTTGTAGGAACTATCAGTCTGGCTAGGTATTGTGTTTTGGATTTCTCTACTCCCCTCTGTCTCTTTGATAGATAGGTTTCTCAGTCCTTCTAGTTCATCTAGACTTTATGAATCCTTACTAATCTGATAGAATTCTATAGGCTTGTCAATCGAGGGTAGGTGGTACTTAGTCTAAAGCTCTTGGGTATGCTTGGGACACACTACGAGGGTTGATTTCTTATTATTACTGGTTGTAAACAAAAGTTATTTAATATTTTGTAGGGCTAGTTCAAGTTCAGGGTACTTACTTATGAATGAGAAGTCATTGTAAAATTGAGCTGCCATTGTTTTCCAATCGATGGTCTGTCTTCTAGTTTCCTCATGTACAAACCAAGATTTCAAGATTGGGCCTAGAGAATGGAGAAATACCTGAACCCAGAAGTTGGAGGGTATCTTCATGGCCTGCCACTGTGTCACACACTGTTCAATGTGTATTCTAGGGTCTGATTCTCCCCTAAATAGTTGTGCAGCGTGGATATCCATCTGTATCCCTAACTCTAGATGTTCCTTACTCCCAAACCTGTAATCGATAGCTTTCTTCACCTCGTCCCAATTTCCAAGTACAACTTTATGAGTGGCCCACCATCTGGCAGGGTTGTTCTGAAATGGTATATCCAGTACTATGATTCTTTGATCTTCTCTCACATTCTCTTCCATATTATGCAAAAAATTGTCTAGGTCTCAGGTGCCATTGTATACTGGATGTTCTCTAGCTTCCATCCCAATCCATCTAGTCGTTCTGATAGTTGCGCATCTTCTTGAGAATTAGTCATGAGAGCCTTGATACCAGCTATCAAAAGCTAGTTCTGAGTCTTTATCAACTGACTATATACTTCTCTAGCTTACTGATACATCAGCAGTGGGGTTTATGTAATTGTTTCTTGTCCCTATTGTTATAGCTTACAAATTTTCTAGGTATTCTTCCTCCATATTATTGTCTGTTGGTTCTGTGTACCTGGGTCCTACATATGGATCCAAGGGTTGAACTACATTGATTCCCTCAGCTTCAAAAGTCATGGTATCTTTCTTTAAATCGATTACTGCATAATTCTCATAAGCCCAATCGATGCCAAGTAACACAGGGTAGGGGTCCTTGTTTCCCATGATCTCAATGACTTCAAAGTGAGCCACTATTTTTACTCCTGCTACATCGATTTCCATGTTCTCCATTCTTCCTACGGGAAAAATATAGTATTGGTTTTCTATTCTTAACTGAATTGGGGAGTATGCCAGTCTCGATTTTCCCAAGGCTTCCCAGGTCTTCTTGGGTAGAATGTTCACATCTGATCCTAGATCTAACATTACGTCCTTAATTTCAAAATGATCTAACTAGGCTACCAGTCAGAATTATCTGTTGGTTCTTACTTTTCTTCGTTGCACTCTCTGAGTACTTTTCTCAGGGAGGTTATCCCGTATCCTTTCTTCTGAGGTTTCTTCGTTCCCTAAGATTAGGTACAGTGCACTGCATAATTTCTCTGTTAGTTGATCATTCCCCAGGATGTCAGAGAATAATTGGAACCATAGGTCAACTGTGTTTTGAGTTTGCTCAGGCTGTCTCAGTATGACTATAGAGTTTATGGGCGTAGGGGGTGAAGCAGGGGCTTGCGTCATCTTAGGGTAACTAGTTGGTTGGGGGGTTTTCTCTTGCATTTCATGACTAGGGATATTCTGGAATACTTCTATGGGGTCTTTAAAGAATAAGTTTTCTTTAGGGGGTCATACCTGTCTCCCTTAAGTGCTTCTTTCTACGACTGAGGTAGAGTATCAACATAAGCTCTTGTCTTCACTCCTCCTCGAGTAACGATGTTAAGTTTGGGAAATTGTGACTTAGAAATCCTCTTGATCTCTTAAATTATAAGGTTAGTTCCTCTTTGATGCACCCTATCTTCCCACTTTGCAATTAACTTTGGACAGTATTATGTTGCATGTTCGTTGGTTCTGTAGTGAGAGCACCATGTCCACCTTGGATGAGGACAATCTCTAGCCAAGTGGCCTTGTTCATCACAATTATAGAATCTACTTGGTCCTCTTCCCCCAATTCTTCCTCCTCTGAAGTCTCCTCCAGCTCCACCTCCTCGACCTCTTCCTGGTCCCTGTAGGTTTTCATTCACCCTAAATGTTGTTCAGTATAGCCTATCCATGAGAGAATCCAACGATCTACATTGGTTGGTAGTGTGCATGGTGGATGCGCAGAACTCACAATGTACTGTGTTTGGTACTGTCAAATACTTCTGCCCTTGGATTCAACAGATTTCACAATATTCCGTTGTTGGTGCTGGTTGTCCTTCTAGGAAAGCGTGAAATGGGGTGGGGTGATGGAATGGTGAGTTCGTCAATACTTGCACAACTCCTCTTGTGGGTCCTGCTAGGGTTATCATCATATTATGAGGATGTCCCACTCCCCTCATTCGCAGACATTCGTTCGCCAAATGACCTTCTGTGTAGCATCTCGTGCACCAAACATGTGGTCATCTTGGTCTAGGTATCGTCAACTCGTGAATATTTTCTATAAGTGTCGATATTTTCCCTTGTATTTGTGCCATATTCTCATCTACGGGGGGTCTGGTTACTCTCAGGTTCCCAGGGTATCCCGCCATCGCTTCATTCTTCATTGATTTTTCCAAGGCTTCTGTCAATGTAGCTATCCGTTGTTGTGTTAGTGGGATCCGAGTTAGAGGAAACAACCCCTGAATGTACCATTACCTTTGATGTTCTTCATGGATTAAATTTTCCAACCTCCCTATGGCATATTTAAACTTTTGGTTGTACTCACAGGTGGATTCACCTTCCCTATACTTGATTTCATGCAACTCAGACAAAGTCTGTTGTTCTAATTGAGGTAGTTGGAATTCTTCTATTAACCTTGTTCGTACTTGGTCCAGTGTGAACGCTTGATCTTGCGTCCCTAACACTCTCGGTTCAATGATATTCTTATACCACTTGAGAGACTGACCTCTCAAGGTAGTCTGGAACTCAACCACCTTATTCGCATCCAGAGTCCCTCTAGATCTCCAAATGGCTTCGCACAAGAACCAATGCTTCTCAACATCTTCAACTCCCTTACCCCAAAATTATGGGTATCTAGCGATCGAACCTCCTGTATGGTTGGCCATTTTTGAACTTGTTGTTCGTATCAGTATGAATCCTAACAGTCTTGCTTTCAATTTACCAGGGGAAGCCAATATGCTCCCTACACTTGCACTTCCTGGTTGTGACTGACTAAGTAATTGTACTGGAACAAAATGAGAAGGTAGTATCATACTTACTGCTTGTATAGAGAGCACTTGGGGTATGGGAGATTCGGGTCCAGCTCCATTGGCTTCAGTGCGGTTTTATTTGATCTAGGGGGTCTCGTTAGCTTCCACTAGCATGATCTCTTCGGCTGAATTCCTGATTTCTCCTATTATCGGGGCTAAATCTTCTCTTTCTCCTCCAAGATTCATGTCGGCCTCCTCCTCTAACCTCCACACTTTCTCCTTCTTTCCTTGCTTCCTCGAGACTTCTTTCTCTCTTTTCTTCTCTCTCATTCAATCTTTGATTGTCCATTCGTTCCTGTCTTCTCATCCTCTGCAGTTCTTCCATATGTCTCTCCTCTACTTCTCCTGATCTGCCTTCTTTCCTCAACTTCTCAGAATGTCTTGCATCTTTCTTAATCTTTTTGCGCCACCACTTCTCAACTATGGCATCTCTCTTCAAGGCTTGTTCATCTCTTGAGTCAATTTCTTGTTGTTTTTCCCCCATTTGTCAAAGAACCCTTTCCCCTTCTCATGCCATGGCCCTCACCCCATCTCACCCTACCCCAAGCGAGGGTGTTTACGCTGCCATCTCGGTTGGGGACATAATGAAGATCCCCTCCTCCATCAAGAAAGCCTTAATGCACAGGGGGATTTCTCTCAACAATATTGCCTTGTGTCTTTCTTGAAAATTTCCTCTGCCCGTGAGAACGAATGGTGGTTCTCAGCTGCAAATTTGATTGTGTATCCTTCTAGCATGGTGTTAACCCAGAAATCCACGGCTCGTGTGACTGGGAAATGAAGCCTCTGGAGTGATGCTAACTTTTCGGTATCCCATGCACAGATCTTCTTGGTCCGAACCTAGAACATTGGAGCTTCTTGGAGCCTCTTTATCTAGTGAAAAAAAACTTCCGGGAAATTAGCCCAAAAAATATCATACTGGTCACTTGATCTTGCTGAGTAAAAGATTTATTTGCGAGTATTTTCCAATGATTTTTTTCTTAGTTTCACTTATTTCCATATGAAGGCATCACAGTTCCTTTCCCGCCATTGATCAATACCAAATTTGTGGATCGACATCAACATTCTCCCTCCAGGTTCCCTTGTAACATGGGTCCTGACAATGAAACCATTTTGTTGGCGTGAATTTGATCAGACTAGGGTCCTTCTCAAGTTAGCAACAAGAGGTACTGTGTAGTCTAGAGCATTGGCATTTTCATCTCCTCACAATAGGAGAAGTCTCACCCAAAGCGCTGCTGAGACAGATAGATAGGGAAGGGTAGGAAGAAGGCTAAGGAGGATCCATAGAGCAGTCAAAACTTATTCCTTCTTCTTGCACGAGAGTCATTACTAGATCTGAACCATCTAAATGCAAGAAACAAACCTACTTATGTTTCTAGCAGTGATTAAACACAGAACCATCAAATAGAACTCATAAATCATAANAAAAGATGCACTTTTTGAGGTTTAGTGAGATTTGCAACTCTTTGCATCTGTCAAACATTAGTCTTAGCAGTGCTACATGTTCCTTGAACAAGCTATATATTGTCTAATCATCCATATAGACTTCTATGAATTTGTGAATGAAATCTCTAAAGGCTACTATCACAATCCTGGAAAAACCTGCAAGGACGTTCTTTAACCCAAATGGCATCACATTGTATGCAAAATATCCCCATTCGGTAATGAAAGTGGTCTTCCTCTCGTCTTCTTCGATGATCTTGACCTGATGGTAGCTTGAAAATCCGTCTGTAAATGCGTATGCTTCCTTCTTCGTAGCCTGTTCGAGTACCTCATCAATAAAAGATGCTGGAAAAGGGTCATGCACACAGGAAGAATTGAGACTCCTATAGTCTACACAGACTCTAATATCCTCTGTGTCTTTCTTTCTTTGGATGACTATCGGGATGACCCATTCTACTTCTTCTACCAGAAAAATGAGGCCTACTTCTAGCATCTTGTCAATCTCCTTCTTGAATTTCTATTTTAGTCTTGGGTTAAGGCGGTATGGTCTATGTAGGATAGGCTTGGATCCTGGTTTTAACTCGATCTTCATTTCTCCCATGACTCCTTTAATTCCCTTTAATTCTGAAAAATTCTTTGGGAATAAATCCTCATATTCCCTATATAAATTATGTATTTCCTGACTGGTTTTCTCATCCTAGTAATCTCCCATCATGGCTATCTTAGGTTTCTCTTCGGTCCCTATATTGAGTTTGTGCAATTTCAATGGGTGGTTGTAGGAACTATCAGTCTGGCTAGGTATTGTGTTTTGGATTTCTCTACTCCCCTCTGTCTCTTTGATAGATAGGTTTCTCAGTCCTTCTAGTTCATCTAGACTTTATGAATCCTTACTAATCTGATAGAATTCTATAGGCTTGTCAATCGAGGGTAGGTGGTACTTAGTCTAAAGCTCTTGGGTATGCTTGGGACACACTACGAGGGTTGATTTCTTATTATTACTGGTTGTAAACAAAAGTTATTTAATATTTTGTAGGGCTAGTTCAAGTTCAGGGTACTTACTTATGAATGAGAAGTCATTGTAAAATTGAGCTGCCATTGTTTTCCAATCGATGGTCTGTCTTCTAGTTTCCTCATGTACAAACCAAGATTTCAAGATTGGGCCTAGAGAATGGAGAAATACCTGAACCCAGAAGTTGGAGGGTATCTTCATGGCCTGCCACTGTGTCACACACTGTTCAATGTGTATTCTAGGGTCTGATTCTCCCCTAAATAGTTGTGCAGCGTGGATATCCATCTGTATCCCTAACTCTAGATGTTCCTTACTCCCAAACCTGTAATCGATAGCTTTCTTCACCTCGTCCCAATTTCCAAGTACAACTTTATGAGTGGCCCACCATCTGGCAGGGTTGTTCTGAAATGGTATATCTAGTACTATGATTCTTTGATCTTCTCTCACATTCTCTTCCATATTATGCAAAAAATTGCTTGGTCTCAGGTGCCATTGTATACTGGATGTCCTCTAGCTTCCATCCCAATCCATCTGGTCGTTCTGATAGTTGCACATCTTCTTGAGAATTGTTCATGCGAGCCTTGATACCAGCTATCAAAAGCTAGTTCTGAGTCTTCGTCAACTGACTATATACTTCTCTAGCTTACTGATACATTAGCAGTGGGGTTTATGTAATTGTTTCTTGTCCCTATTGTTATAGCTTACAACTTTTCTAGGTATTCTTCCTCCATATTAGTCTGTTGGTTCTGTGTACCCGGGTCCTACATATGGATCCAAGGGTTGAACTACATTGATTCCCTCAGCTTCAAAAGTCATGGCATATTTTTTTAAATCGATTACTGCATAATTCTCGTAAGCCCAATCGATGCCAAGTAACACAGGCTAGGGGTCCTTGTTTCCCATGATCTCAATGACTTCAAAGTGAGCCACTATTTTTACTCCTGCTACATCGATTTCCATGTTCTCCTTTCTTCCTATGGGAAAAATATAGTATTGGTTTTCTATTCTTAATTGAATTGGGGAGTATTCCAGTCTCGATTTTCCCAAGGCTTCCCAGGTCTTCTTGGGTAGAATGTTCACATATGATCCTAGATCTAACATTACGTCCTTAATTTCAAAATGATCTAACTAGGCTACCAGTCAGAATTATCTACCAGTTCTTACTTTTCTTCGTTGCACTCTCTGAGTACTTTTCTCAGGGAGGTTATCCCTTATCCTTTCTTATGAGGTTTCTTCGTTCCCTAAGATTAGGTACAACGCACTGCATAATTTCTCTGTTAGTTGATCATTCCCCAGGATGTCAGAGAATAATTGGAACCATAGGTCAACTGTGTTTTGAGTTTGCTCAGGCTGTCTCAGTATGACTATAGGGTTTATGGGCGCAGGGGGTGAAGAAGGGGCTTGCGTCATCTTAGGGTAACTAGTTGGTTGGGGGGTATTCTCTTGCATTTCATGACTAGGAATATTCTGGAATACTTCTATGGGGTCTTTAAAGAATAAGTTTTCTTTAGGGGGTCATACCTGTCTCCCTTAAGTGCTTCTTTCTATGACTGAGGTAGAGTATCAACATAAGCTCTTGTCTTCGCTCCTCCTCGAGTAACGATGTTAAGTTTGGGAAATTGTGCCTTAGAAATCCTCTTGATCTCTTAAATGATAAGGTTAGTTCCTCTTTGATGCACCCTATCTTCCCACTTTGCAATTAACTTTGGACAATCTTATGTTGCATGTCTGTTGGTTCTGTAGTGAGAGCACCATTTCCACCTTGGATGAGGACAATCTCTAGCCAAGTGGCCTTGTTCATCACAATTATAGAATCTACTTGGTCCTCTTCCCCCAATTCTTCCTTCTCTGAAGTCTCCTCCAGCTCCACCTCCTCGAACTCTTCCTGGTCCCTGTAGGTTTTCATTCACCCTGAATGTTGTTCAGTCTAACCTATCCATGAGAGAATCCAACGATCTACATTGGTTGGTAGTGTGCATGGTGGATGCGCAGAACTCACAGTGTACTGTGTTTGGTACTGTCAAATACTTCTGCCCTTGGATTCAACAGATTTCACAATATTCTGTTGTTGGTGCTGGTTGTCCTTCTAGGAAAGCGTGAAATGGGGTGGGCTGATGGAATGGTGAGTTCGTCAATACTTGCACAAATCCTCTTGTGGGTCCTGCTAGGGTTATCATCATATTATGAGGAGGTCCCACTCCCCTCATTCGCAGACATTCGTTCGCCAAATGACCTTCTGTGTAGCATCTCGTGCACCAAACATGTGGTCATCTTGGTCTAGGTATCGTCAACTCGTCAATATTTTCTATAAGTGTCGATATTTTCCCTTGTAGTTGTGCCATATTCTCATCTACGGGGGGTCTGGTTACTCTCAGGTTCCCAGGGTATCCCGCCATCGCTTCAATCTTCATTGATTTTTCCAAGGCGTCTGTCAATGTAGCTATCTGTTGTTGTGTTAGTGGGATCCGAGTTAGAGGAAACAACCCCTGAATGTACCATTACCTTTGATGTTCTTCATGGATTGGATTTGCCAACCTCCCTATGGCATATTTAAACTTCTGGTTGTACTCACACGTGGATTCACCTTCCCTATACTTGATTTCACACAACTCAGACAGAGTCTGTTTTTCTAATTGAGGTAGTTGGAATTCTTATATTAACCTTGTTCGTACTTGGTCCAGTGTGAACGCTTGACCTTGCGTCCCTGACACTCTTGGTTCAATGATATTCTTATACCACTTGAGAGAGTGACATCTCAAGGTAGTCTGGAACTTGACCACCTTATTCGCATCCAAAGTCCCTCTAGATCTCCAAATGGCTTCGGACAAGAACCAATGTTGCTCAACATATTCATCTCCCTTACCCCAAAATTATGGGTATCTAGCGATCGAACCTCCTATATGGTTGGCCATTTTTGAACTTGTTGTTCCTATCAGTATGAATCCTAACGGTCCTACTTTCAATTTACCAGGGGAAGCCAATATGCTCCCTACACTTGCACTTCCTGGTTGTGACTGACTAAGTAATTGTACTGGAACAAAATGAGAAGGTAGTATCATAATTACTTCTTGTATAGAGAGCACTTGGGGTATGGGAGATTCGGGGCCGGCGCCATTGGCTTCAGTGCGGTTTTATTTTATCTAGGGGGTCTCGTTAGCTTCCACTAGCACGATCTCTTCGGCCGAATCCCCGATTTCTCCTATTATCAGGGTTGAATCTTCTCTCTCTCCTCCAAGATTCATGTCGGCCTCCTCCTCTCTCACCTCCACACTTTCTCCTTCTTGCCCTGCTTCCTCGAGACTTCTTGCTCTCTTTGCTTCTCTCTCATTCAATCTTTGACTGTCCATTCGTTCCTGTCTTCTCATCCTCTGCAGTTCTTCTATATGTCTCTCCTCTACTTCTCCCGATCCGCCTTCTTTCCTCAACTTCTCAGAATGTCTTGCATATTTCTTAATCTTGTTGCGCCACCACTTCTCAACTATGGAATCTCTCTTCAAGGCTTGTTCATCTCTTGAGTCAATTTCTTGTTGTTTTTCCCCCATTTGTCAAAGAACCCTTTCCCCTTCTCATGCCATGGCCCTCACCCCATCTCACCCTACCCCAAGCGAGGGTGTTTACGCTGCCATCTCGGTTGGGGACATAATGAAGATCCCCTCCTCCATCAAGAAAGCCTTAATGCATAGGGGGATTTCTCTCAACAATATTCCCTTGCGTCTTTCTTGAAAATTTCCTCTGCCCGTGAGAACGAATGGTGGTTCTCAGCTGCAAATTCGATTGTGTATCCTTCTAGCATGGTGTTAACCTAGAAATCCACGGCTCGTGTGACTGGGAAATGCAGCCTCTGGAGTGATGATAACTTTTCGGTATCCCATGCACAGATCTTCTTGGTCCGAACCTAGAACTTTGGAGCTTCTTGGAGCCTCTTTATCCAGTGAAAAAAATCTTCCGGGAAATTAGCCCAAAAAATATCATACTGGTCACTTGATCTTGTTGAGTAAAAGATTTCTTTGCAAGTATTTTCCAACGATTTTCTTCTTAGTTTCACTTATTTCCATATGAAGGCATCACAGTTCCTTTCTCGCCATTGATCAATACCAAATCTGTGGATCGACATCAACATTCTCCCTCCAGGTTCCCTTGTAACATGGGTCCTGACAATGAAACCATTTTGTTGGCGCGAATTTGATCAGACTAGGGTCCTTCTCAGGTTAGCAACAAGAGGTATTGTGTAGTCTAGAGCATTGGCATTTTCATCTCCTCACAAGAGGAGAAGTCTCACCCAAAGCGCTGCTGAGACAGATAGATAGGGAAGGGTAGGAAGAAGGCTAATGAGGATCCATAGAGCAGTCAAAAATTATTCCTTGTTCTTGCACGAGAGTCATTACTAGATCTGAACCATCTAAATGCAAGAAACAAACCTACTTATGTTTCTAGCAGTGATTAAACACAGAACCATCAAATAGAACTCATAAATCATAAAGAAATGATGTAATGCGTAGGTGAACAGACAAAGACACATCATATTTTGAAATTTGATTCTTCTTCATATTACCCTTGAGATATTTTATTGTTACAGAATCAAACTCATTCGGTAGGGAGTATTACAAACTCTTTCTTTTCATCTCTTGAATTTACAGCAGGTATCAACAACTAATCCCAGAACTTGGGAAACTCCAATCGATGTAAGCTAATACGGTCTAAGTAACCAATAACAACAAAAACCCAACCCTTTTACAATTGTATTCAGCCCTATATATAGTTGGGTTGTGTATTCCTTCTCGGCTTGCCCAATTTCTTGTTTTGTTGCAACCATTTGTTGCTTAGCTAGTGTTGCACTGACTTTCACAACTATTTTATGTTACTCTTTCTCCCAGCTTCTGGCAAAGTTTCTGCAACTCATGTTTAGTCAAAAATTGCATATTTCTTTCCCAAAAATGAAGGGCCCAACAACGCCTTAGATTTGGATCAATGTTTTGAGCAATAAAAACATATTTATGGCAGTTAATGGTGATCCCTGTTGCAGCAAAAAAATTCGAAAGAATGGTTTTTAACATCTTCCTGTATTCTAGTTTCCTGGAGCCCAAGATGAGGACATCATCTACAGAAAGAAGGTGAGAGATAAAAGTTCTTGCAACAACTTTGATTCCTTGAAAAGTTCCTATCTCCACGGCTTGTGTCATCATTCTTCTGAGAGCTTCAATAACAAGCAAGAAAATCAAGGGTGACAATGGGCATCCCTGACAAAGACTCTGATGGCATTTAAATAAATCTATAGGGATTCCATTCACAAGTATAGTCTTGTTGACCAAGGTAATGCAACCCATGATCCATTTAGTGACATTCCAATCAAGTCCATTCTGGTCAAGTAATAAATGGAGGAATTTCCAACTGACACTATCGTAAGCTCTTTTTAAATCAAGCTTTAAGATGACAAAGTTTTGTTTTCTCAACTTAGCCGAGTGGAGACATTCTTGTGTGATGCCCACAACGTCAAAGTAAACCTATCTTTAAGTAAGACAAATTGTTCAGTGGAGATACAATTGGCTAGTATATATTTGATACGGGAGGTAATAATCTTAGAAATGACTTTGTAGGTGAAATTTCACAATTCAATGGGCCTGAATTCATTAAAACTGGATGGTTTACAGACTTTAGGAATAAGAGTGAAGAACATTGCATTTAAATGTCTGGGGATGTATCCAGTGAGGTGGGACTCTTCCACGACTCTAAGTAAATCCATGCCCATAATCTCAAAGAAGTTCTGAAAAAGTTCCTTAGTCCATCTTTTTAGACCAGGACTTTTGTCTTTGGGAATAATGTCAATAGTGTCTTTTAACTCTATGAGTGTAACAGGTTTACCTATTGTCACATTGTCAGAATCCTTGAAGAAGCGTGGAACCATCTTCAGAACATCAAGTTGTATATCAATGTTTTATGAATCAATGGATTTGTACTGTGATCTAAAATGATTGAAGACTAGCCTGTGTAACTAATAATCGAAAGAAAATAAGTTCCCTTATGCATCAGTTAGGTCCCAAATAGTATTTTGGTTGTGTCTCTATGTTGCAAATTTGTGAAAAAATCTAGTGTTCTTATCGCCTTTTTCAATCGAGGTTGTCCGGTTCTAGAGTCTCCAAGTGGCTTTCTCAAGAGATAAAATCTCATTCTTCTTTTGTGTTAGATTCTAAAGTTTAATCAAGTCCTCTGCATCAAAAATATGGGAAGGACTACTGGCAAAGAGTGCAAAAATTTGTTGTTCTATGTGAACTAGGTTTGCGTTCATTTTCTGTTTCTTTTTTAATTGCCAATTAATGATAGTCTTCTTTAGAAATTTGAGTTTTTCATAGAGGAGAAGGGTAGTAGATGTATCAGACCACTCCTGTAATTTTGCCCAGGTAGAGTGAACAAGAGAGATGAAATTGGGATCTTCGATCCAAGAACGGATGAATTTAGAAGGTGTTTTCGATGACTGAGGGGGTCCATCAATTTGTACTCATATCGGTTGGTGATCCGAGATCGAACATAATTCAACCCACGACCGAATTTGTTGGTGACCGTCAACCAACCTGGAATCTATTAGAAAGAAGTCTAGTCTTTTGAAGATGCCATTGTATCTGAATCTGTCATTTCACCAGGTAGGTGTAATAACTGAAGGTTGAAGATCAATAAGTCTAGATCTATGGAGAAGAATATCAATAAAATATGCCAATGGGTTAGTCCTAGCTGTTGCGCCCCACACTTCATTTGTGGATAGTTTAAAGTTGAGATCACCCCCTATAATGATATTGTCTTCTTGAATAAGACCCGAATCAAAAAGTGCTTGTCAGAAGGGCTCACGATCTTTGTAGGGTCCATAACAATTGAGAAGTTTGAAAGTGGTTTTAGACAGTTTAACCCTCCCATCCAATAAAATCCCTGTAGTTGTACCAAAATTTAGAAAATCAACAACATTAGGGTTCCATCCGGTGAGAAGGCCTCCAGAGCGGCCTAGAGAGTCTAAGGCAACAACAGAACAATGTGGAAGACATTGAAAAAAGATTTATTTTTCCTTATCGCCGTGAACCAATGTTTCTTGGAGAAAGACTATGTCCGGCTTGATCTTTGAACATAATCTTTTAAGGGAAGCTATCTTAGTGGGGCTTCCAAACCCACATAGATTAAGTGATAAGAGGATCATTAAGAAACATTTTTGGACGACAAGGGTGCTCTAAGGGCCGCAGGTGTGTGATAGACAATATCAAAAGAAGTGGAAGTGGCTAGTAAGGGGGTAGGCTCGGTAATAGTAAATCTAGAAAGACCACCCTCTATTGAGCCTGGAGGTTTTTTGGGAGGTCTGGAATGGGTTTTCCTTATGATTACATAGGATCGATCGGGGGGAGCTGGGTTGGGGAAAGAGTGCGTGATAGTGAGGGGGAAGGGGGAGAGAGGTGCGAGTGTGAGGGTAGAAGTGGGTTGTTGCTAGAGAGAAGGGTTTTTAGGAGAGTGGGAGGGGGAGGTATGTGGGAGGGGTTGTGAGGGGGAAGCTTTCGAGAGGGGAGATGGAAGGGAAGGGGGRGGAGGATCGTTAGTATGGTAGAGATTAGGAAAGGGATCAAGTTGCTCAGTGGCTTTAAGAGGATCAYGAAAGGGGTGGGTAGAGACATCGGGGGGTGAGACCTCTTTTAGGGGAGTAGGTTTAGTTGAGGTGGCATCCAGCTTATCAAAGAGTAGTCTTTGAAAATGTTAAGAACCCAAGATTCATTATTCTTTAAGTACAAAAGTTTGTGTTCTGTGATTTTTAAAAAGAAGGATGGGAAGAAATCCCACATCCTACCAAAGAAGGAATCTTGTTCCAAGGACTATGGAAGAGAAGGTCTAGTCTGGATCGATAAGGAGCTAGAGTGTGAAGTCTTTGTCGAAGGACATGTATTCCCCAGGTTCCCAGTCTGCTAGCAATGATGACATTGAAAGGGTTCCCTCCAGTAGTCAATAGATTGTCTGAAGGTGTGATCTCCAACGTTGACTTCAATGGAATCCGAGAGGCCGAGTTCAAGGTCGATTTCAACTAAGACCCAAGCTATCCTTTTATTTGACCAGTTTAGTGAGCGGGGGTCAAAATAAATAAACTTCCCAAAAGTGTTAGCAACCGCCTCTAGGATTGGTAAGGACCAAAGCTCGACCGGGAAATCAGGCAGTATCATCCATAAGTACCTTTTGCTGAAAGTACTGATAAAGGGGTGGAAACTAGGAGCCCCACGTTTTAGCATGAGGACTCCTTTGTCTAGTATCCACAGAGAATATAGAATCAACTGCAGATCTTCTTTAGACATGAAATGAAAGATGTACCAGTGGTTTGAGAGGAGGCTGACCCTCAAACAGTAACCAAGGATTGGTTTCCAGAAGTCCTGTAACCACAGAGTGAGGCATGCTTTGTGCATCTTCAAGTAGTAGAATTTATCAACAAGTGCACGCTTAGTTATACTAGCGACCCTATCCATGGAAATATCCTACCCAATAGTATAAACTAAGAGGGGTTGCCTCACCTTCCTGGTCTTTTGTTTATGGTTAGAGCAGGCTCTGGCTCTAGTATATTTGTTATTTTCAACACCTTTGTGTGGAAGGGGTGAACAGGAGGGGCAGGGGGAGAACGGGCTTGTATTGGTGCCCAAAAGAGTATAAAGGGGAGAAGGGTGGGAAGGAAATTGGTTGCGAGGGTTAACAGAGGGGGAGCAAAGCAGGGAGAGGGAGGGAGGCGTCGGAAGAAGGCTGTCCAAATCATCAGGGGAAATAGTCTTTTCGGCACAATGGATGTGTGGATCCAGTGGGGAGTGTGAGAGACTGCAGGGGGGAAGACTGTAAAGGGCTTGTTGACAAGGAGGGTTTAACCGAAGGTTAGCGTAGAGAGTCATAGAGAAGTTTATAGGTTTCATCACTTTGGAAAAGATTGTCTTGTGCCCAGATGTCATCATCCTTTGCCCATGAAAGGTCTATCTTGTCGGACATGGAGAGGGTAAATGCCTGAGAGGGTCCTTATAGATAGGAGGCTGAGGATTGGTAAAGATATGGGATAAGGACGTGGGGAAGAGCCTCTGTAGTCCATAGATCTACTGCTAATCAGATCACCTTAAAGTGTGGGAAAGGCAAACCTGTGAAGTGTGGAGCCGCTCGAATGAGACGAGGTGTAAAGAGGTAGGCATTGTGGGTTGTGTGTTGTGTATAGTCATCATGACAGGGACAACATCTCGCTATTTAGATCAATGTCTGGTAAGTGGATCACTGTCAACAAGTGACAGTGATCCTGGACTGTGGAAACCCTAGATTGCTTTCCTTCAAGACTCCCAAATATTGCATAGGACTCCCAAATATTACATTATATCTCAATCTCTCTACAATTCATTGAAATATGACTTTTGAACCAATTCAACTAACCATGAAAGAATATGATTATATATATTTGAGACTCTTTTCGCACAATTTTGAACAACACATAAATTACCCCTCAAACCTTAAAAAACTAAAAGGTCTATTTCCACACAATTTTGAGTAACACATAAACTGCCCCTCAAACCTACATAAGCATAGGTCTTCATGTAATGGCTATACATATGAAATGATCGAAAACGAATATATATATAAGAGATCGTTATCGGACAAATGCATCTTGCACAACCTCTTAGCTCCTTTCTGACTCCCTTTTTGTCTTTAGCTTGATGCGCATACGAGTAGAGAGAAGGTGTAGCTCTGTGTATTCTAGATCAAAATCTGCCCAGGTTTGATAAAATTTTAGCGTACCCATCGAACTGCCAAATATTTCCCGCAGTGCGACGTTTGGCAGGTTTTATTAAACTGTATTTTCAGGGTTTTTTCCTTGATCTCATAAATATTTCAGAATGATGCAGCCAAGTCCTGTGGCAGCACCCGCGATTGGTGCCCAGCAGGAGCAACAAGTGTTTTTACCCCAGCAACCCGAACCCCAGGTTATGGCGTAGCAATCCCCGCAACAAGTGAGCTCCACGGACGAGATTAGGACCCTCTGGATCGGAGGATTGCAGCATTGGATGGATGAGACTTATCTGCATGACTGTTTTTCTTATACCCAAGATCTTCTTTCTCTAAAGATTATTCGCAACAAGCAAACTGGGGAATCAGAGGGTTATGGTTTCCTAGAGTTTGCAAGCCAGCGTCCCGAGGATTATACTATATTCGTGGGATATTTGGCATATGAGGTCACAGACGACTTGTTGCAAGATACCTTCAGAGCTATATACCCATCTGTAAAAGGAGCAAAGGTTATTACTGATACGGCCACAGGCCGTTCAAAAGGTTATGGGTTTGTAGACTTTGGGAATGCGAATGAACAACTTCGGGCTATGACAGAGATGAATGGAGTGTCGTGTTCCTCCAGGCCTATGCGAATAGGCCCAACAAAGAAGAATACAATTTATCAGCAACCGTATCCTAAAGTGGTCGCGTCAGCCTCAGCGAATGACTCAAATAATGCGACTCTATTTGTTGTTGGCTTAGACCCCACTGTGACAGTCGAAATGTTGATGCAGTCATTTGTCCAGTTTGGTGAGCTTGTGCATGTCAATATACCTGTGGGCAAGCGTTTTGGATTTGTCCATTTTAGCAATAGGGCATCTGCAGAGGTAGCATTGCAGACACTAGACGGTGCAATTCTTGGTCAGGAACCAATTAGGGTTTCTTGGGGACGAAATCTTGCAAACAAACAAGTGCAGCATGGAGGGTGGCTTCAAATCCAAAAACCTGATCCAAATCACTGGAATGGTGATGTACAAGGATACAGTGCTGGTTATGGTTATGTACAAGGATACAGTGCTGGTTATGGCTATGTCACAGAACCTCAAGATCAAAATATGTACTGTGATGGTTATGGTTATGTACAAGGATACAGTGCTGGTTATGCTCGTTATGTGTATGTCACACAACCTAAAGATCCAAATATGTACAGTTATATCCCTCCAAATGCAAACTATCAGCGACAGGATCCAAACTATCAGCAACAATAAATCAGTCTGAAGCTTGAAAATTTTGAAATGCAAACTATCAGATCCAACTATGTACAGTTATAACCCTCCAAATGAAAACTATCAGCGACAATAAATCAGTCTGAAGATTGAAAATTTTGAAAGGATTCAACCTTATTGGCATGATGCATGATGATTTGATTCATCTTTTTGGGTTAATTGTACTTGTGTTAGAATTTTTGGGTTAATTGTACCAGTGTTAGAATTTTTGGCTTAATTGCTAAATATAAGGCATAAAATTTAAAGCCTGGCCCAAAAAACTTATTTGTATGATGTTGGGAGATTTTAAATATTTATCTTTTTGGGTTCCAACTTCTTTGTCTTTTTATCTAAAATGTGAGTTCAAATGTCACAACAGAAGATTTTAAAATGAGCAACAGTTAATTCCATGTCATTGTAGACTTCTTTTTAAAATAAGCAAGAGTTAGTTCCATGTCATTGTAGACTTCTTTGAGAGTCACGTTGATTACATCACAACCGAAGATTTTAAAATGAGAAACAGTTAATTCCATGTCATTGTAGACTTCTTTTTAAAATAAGCCAGAGTTAATTCCATGTCATTGTAGACTTCTTTGAAAGTCACATTGATTACATTCTTTGTATAAATATGATAAGGATATACTATACACTTTAATATGAAGTGTGCATCTAGTCATGCTAGCCATCTTAACAAGGGTGTGATTCTTCATTTCAGTGATACCATTTTTTTAGAAGTGCAATGTGTAGTGCATTAGAAGGTTATGCAACATGAGTACAAAGATTCAAAATCAAGATTATTTTTTCCTCTACCATTTTGTTTGATTCTCAACCAAGGATTTGAATTTCTGAATTTTCTAATATTTATTGACTTGATTCTTTTTCTTTAAGATATAGACACATATGCACTTAGAGTAATCAACAATGAAAGTTGAAGTGTCCATTTCCTCTTGCTAATTATTACCCTACTCTCTAAAAAACAATTGTGGTTAATTTATCGATGTAAATCCATCTTAACTTTTGATCGATCATGTCATCTTAACTTTGGATCTATCATGTGTTGAGACGGGTCAAAACCCTTGAGGTGCAAACAACAAGGTGCTTGATCCTTCTTTGTGCATGATAGATTGAGAATTAAGATGGATCTATGTTGGTTCTTTGTGTGTGTGTCTGTGCGCCATGTATCAACTCTATTTTGAACATGGACTGAATTGAAATATTTCATTTGTGACCAACATTGAAATATTTTAAGTAGTGAAGAAATTACACTATGGTTTAAAAAATTAACTTGAAAATAAAATTTCTAAATTACAAATGTTAGAACATAACTTTCCATAACTTATTCCCTACTATTAAAATTTCCATAATCG
>JZKD02S1808685.1:0-19977 GCA_000966675.3 Picea glauca
TTGTTTCTAAGACATAAGTCAAAATCAAATTTTATTGCACTCTTTCATATCATGTATACTTACACAATGATCATAATTTATTGTATTATTTTTAAGGAAAAATAATTTAATTTAATGTAGTATAGGTTTTAAAATAATAATGATGATACCTTGGATGGGGTGACACCTCGAAGACATGCACATATAAATTCATTCAATGATGTCCTCCAACTCCATTATACAAATACCTTATAGATTCATTCAATGATGTCCTCTCCAAGACATTAACAATGGACATTATTGGCCTTAACTAATTTGTAGAACGTTTGTCCTCCAAGTGATGAGACATGATTTGGAACTAGGCCTATGGGTTCTGTGCCCACTGTACTTTTGCTATGCCACTTTGATGTTCTTTCAATTTTGTAATATAATTTCAAAGAAACACAAAAAGAAAAATGTGATCCAACAAAGGAGGAAAATAAATTTGAAACAAACACATGATTAATGTATCAAACAATGCATTAATTAATTCTAAATAAGTTGGTGCACCAACCATTGATCTCAAATTTGGCCTACAATTTATTGATCTATCTAGTACATTATAAGAATTCAAGCAAGAAGAGCTAAAAAAACGTTAACGTACATAATAGAGTACCATAATCTAGAAAAATTCAAGAAAGAAGAGCTTAAAAAACGATAATGTACATAATAGAGTACCATAATCTCTCTAGTAATAGAAGGAGAAATCAACATTGAGTATCTTGATGACAACCAAGAATCACAGGATGAGCGTAACTAGGAGGAAACTCCCCAAGATGTGGACCAAGAAGATATTTAGGCCGATATCAAATATCTCATAGAACTTCATGGAAAGAAAGAGAATATCAACGTGAAAGTGGGTCAACTACACAAACTCCAGCAAGATTAACCAAACGGAAAGGCAAAGGACACAATCAAGATAATCCGGCCTCATCATCGAGTAACCTGTGTATCAAAACAAACGCAATCAAACCCAAAAAAATAAGGGAGTAGGAGACGAAAAGGAGATGCAAGCCACATAAACAGCTATTAGAAGAGACTAGAGACCTTCTCGTTGACTGAGGTCAAGTAGTGGGACTTCGAGATAGGTATTTGCAACACCAACCCAAATGTTGAACATGAAAATCTTTCCCTAAAATGTGAGGGGTTTGAACGCACTAACCAAGCACAGATTACTTAAGAAATAAATTGCAACAGAAAAAAGTAGATTTAGTTATGCTACATGAAACTAAGTTTGATAGTTACACATTAAGGAGAATAACATGTAAGATATGGAAAAGCAATGAGGTAGAATGCATAAAAGATGAGCGAACCCCAGGGGGTTCACTATCCTTTGGGACCTCGACATCTTGACCGTTGATTTGTTCTCGCAGATCCCAAGAATTTTAACAATCCACTACAAAATATTGCGATCTATGGTTCCTTGATTCTAGCATCCAAAAGGGGGCTTCTCAGGGTGATATCACACCTGGGATTGATCATGGCAGATCAGTAATGCATTATCGGAGGGGATTTCAATTTGATAATATCCCTAGAGGAAACAAAAGAAGGAGTGCAGAATTTGGACTAGGAAAATATGGCATTCAGAGAATTAGTAGAACAACTGTAACTCATTGATTTCCCATCAAAAGTGGGATGGCTCACATGGAGTAATAGAAGAGGAGGATAGAACTATGTCGGAGTGCGCCTAGACACATTCTTGGTATCTAAGGCTTTCTTCCAATCGAAACAAGCCCTCTCAGAAGATATATGACCCCACTATGGATCGAATCAATGGCCCATATCCCTTGAGTGGGAAAATATCATGAAACTGTGACTCAAACCTTTTCACTTCAAAAAAATTCAATCTCCCCGATTTCCTCCAGAATATAGTGGAATGGTGGTAGGAAAAACAAGACCTGTATGGAACAAAAATGCATCAATTTCAATAGTTATTGAAACACACCAAGAACTAGCTCAAAAAATGTAACAAGTTAATTTTGGGGAACATCTTTGAAGAAAAAATAAGATTGGAAAGAGGACATGGAAAGAGTCAATGAAGAATTAATGTGAGATTTGTTAAAACATTAATCATAAGTTAGTTGGTTAGTTAAGTTAACATAACTGTTATATAATTACATGACAGTTATGGTCTTTTGTATTATATATGTACATCTATGTACATGATTATTTATATAAGAATTGATGAATAGAGTATTCATTTTCTGCCATTGTTTAGTTATCTCCATTCATCATGGTTCTTGATTGCTTCTATTATTTCCATTATATCTCTGTTCTTTTCTTCATTATAAATTTAATAGTGGTATCAGAGCATGTAGATGATCTTAGAGGCCTACTGGTTTATCAGAGGAGCACATTTATGATCTTAGTGACTGTGAGATTGTGAATGGATGAAGCGTGAAGATGAAATAAACTGTGAGAAGCCTGCACGTAAGCCTGGTGAAGAACGTTGACAAGAGACTGTCTATGTGTGTGGAGAACCCTGTGGAGAGAGACAGACGCAAGGAGGAAAGTAGGTTCGGTTCTGTGTAATTTCCAAGAGCCTATGAGAGACGTCCAAGAAAGTGTGAAATTAGGCCGAGAGATGCGTTGAAGAAGAAATGAATCTTGTAAGTGTTTGCAGAACCGAGATTATAAAGCTTGAGGTTGTTGGTTCCAGTGAACATTGAATTGTTGCGTTTATTTGAGCCATTTGATTTAAGGATGGTGTGGCGTGGATTTAGTGGGCGATAGAACAAATCCTTCAAATCCAAATCTGTGCTCGATGTTGAAATGGGTAAGTGTGTTCATTCATTTGAATTGATTTCTGAATGTTGACATAGATCCTGAAGTTGTTGGGTTGTATGAGATAGAAAAGTGAAGAATTGAATTCTAAACCTGTAGCAAATCACCCTGTGGTAGATCATGTAGTATTTCCATTCCATAGAGTTGAAGTGGTGTCGCATGCAAAGGAAGACTTAATATTGTTTTGCATAATATGAGCGGAAGAAGATTGGCATCGAAGGTAGTTTATGCAGGGCGTAACAACACACGCACTGGCCATTCGCACTGGTCCTGATTTAAAATATGTTTAAAGGCACGGATTTGCTGTCCAAAGGAGCGAAGATGAGTGAAGAGCATTCGAACTATCCGTACTAAAGAAAGATCCTAGTTTGTGAGGAGCCAGTAAGACGAAGCTGTAAGAAGCCTTAAAGCCTACATCTAAACCTACATAAGTTTTAAATAATCTACATATATTATTTTAAATGAAGATTTGCTAGTGGCCATTGGCGATTGTAGAAATCACAATCCTATGAATATAGGTTGGAGGAATTAGAAATGTTTATTTATTTTTAAGAGAAGGGATGGAAAAAATATTTTATTTTAATTTTAACTGAGGATGCTTATAAAAAATGTTTATTTTAAAGGATGTCCTATTATTTTTGGAGGAATAAAGTTAAAAATACAAAAAATTGTTGATGGAGGATTTTTGTTGAAGGGAAAATCAATATCTTTGTTCAAGGTATGGTCTTGGGATCTTTTGGTATTTTTGGAATGGAGCAATATCAATTTTTAAATATCCTTTTTTACAAAAGATAAATTTAAAAGGCTTGGTGTGAGAGGATTTAGAAAGAATTTATTATATGAAGTATAAAGCATAAGAAGATTGAAAATTTATATGGAGTAGTTTTCTCCATTATAATTAAATGTATATGAAGTTATAAGGGTTTCTTTTCATAGAACTATTGTTAAGAGACTTTGTGAGTATGATTTTTGTAATGGAGTTACAAGGTAGTTGTAAATAAAAAAGGGTTCAACAAATTGTATTTAGTGTTATTTGTAGATCCACCCGAGATAGAATAAGGGGGGTCTATCTTAGGATCTTTGTGTGCGTCTAAATGTTATCCTGTAGTTTTTGGCACATTTATGCACCGGGTGATCGCTCTTGGTGTGCACAACAGGATACAAAATTGAATTTTGTGGTATCAACACACAATAATCTCTCTTCCATATTCTGCATAATGGCAAGAATTAAGGAACTATTTACAATATTGTGCACATTAATTAACTCAACTACAGAATCTACAATTGCAATAAACAAGTCCACTCTTAGTACAGTGATTACTTGTTTACAAGTAACACACAAGAAGATTGCTATGTTCAAACATCAAAACAAATTGTTGTCTGATGAGTTAAGTTTGCTTCGACACCAACAATGTGATTACAATAACCAAAATGGCATCAATGATGAAAATAATGAAGACATTCAGTTGACTAGTGATATTAGTCATAAACATGAAGATGAGTTGAATAAAGTCCCTATGTCAGAAAAAGTTGCAGATAAATGTATTGTTCGACCATGGGAAGAATTATGATTTAAACAAAATCGATATGGACTAGGATATGTACAAGATGCTGACAACCTTTTTCATTTTCCCAATTATAGCGAACGTATTTGCTTTGTGAGTGGAGGTTTTTTGAATGATGATAATATTATAGAGCTTGCGGATATTGGTAAGGAACAGGTACAGGATATTGTTGATGATGATGTTGCTCCAGATCATGATAATCGATCGGATAAAGAACCCATACAGTGCAAACACTGTCACCGGTTTGGCCATGATAAGTCAAACTGTTTTGATCTTCACCCATCCAAATTTTGTGGGAAGACAAATCCTCCCTCAATAAGGTGTCAAAAGCACAAGTGGAAACAAATTCATTTTGAATTGTTAGGGAATTGGCGTTGAAGTTTGGAAGCCAATTTATTGGAGTAGTCTTATCACTAGATTTATACACAAGTACAATCGTACTTGATTGGAGATATTTCTACAGTTGATGGACATGAATATTTTTCAAGATTTGTTGATTTAGGGTATGATCGGGGCCCAGTTGATGTAGTCTTTTGAGTTAAAGTTCGAGTCTTCAGACTCCGTTGAAAGACAATTTGATGTGTTGGATCTCTTCTTGGACATACTTGCAAATGACGGTCAAGGGAATTGGAACCACTTGTCCCTGATAGGGGGGAAATCTAGTTGAGTTAGGTTCCAAGTTTGATTTTGAGTCAGGTTCCAAGTTCGATTTAGAAGTTTGATTTAGATCTTGTGAACAAATGATCAGGTATGCAACCTAGTTCTTGGTATGCAGTCTTGTTCCTGAACATTTTTTTGTTGATATGGTTTGTGGTCAGCGTAAAACCACCAATCAGGGATGATTTTAAGGATGGATTTTTTTTTTCAAATGTAGAAACCTTGGCGAATCTTACTAATCCTTCATATGCCAACTATAAATGTTTGGCAATATTTTTGTAAAAATATTCAAATTTATAGGGATTTTATATAGTTTTTATAAAATTTTGGTTATTTTTAAGGTAAAAGAATTTAATCCTATAGAATTTGGGCGAATCATTTTTAAAATAACGAATCTCATTTTTGGAAAAACCATGGAAAATTAGCCCATGAGCGAAATTTAGCCCCTAAAAACATCCATGCCACCAATTGAGCAGAAGACATGAAGTTCGGCTTGTTACATTTTCATATTTTTGAGCCTTGAGCTCTTGTTAGTTTACGGTTAACTTAAAACCATGCCATTTATTAGAAGAAATCAACTTCTACTAGACATTCAGTTTGTGGTCATACTGAAACCACCAGATTGGTTTGTGGTCATCCTGAAACCACTAGATGAGTTTGTGGTCAACCTTAAACCACCAATTTAGTAGAAGACATCAACTTCTGCTATTTTTTTTTTCAGATTTCAGAGAGGATCTTCAACTAGCCCTCTGAATATTCACTTGAGACATGTGATTGTCAAGTAATGGCCGTTTTTCAGGCAAGAACAAACTTATGATTAAGGGGGGATGTTAAAACACTAATCATAAGTTAGTTGGTTAGTTAAGTTAACCTAAATGTTATACAGTTACATGACAGTTATGGTCTTTTGTATTATATATGTACATCTATGTACATGATTATTTACAGAGGAATTGATGAATAGAGTATGCCTTTTCTTCCATTGTTTAGTTATCTTCGGTCATCATGGTTTCTTGATTGCTTTTATTATTTCCATTATATTTCTTCTCTTTTTTTCATTATGAATCCAACAAGATTGATGGAGGAGTATCGTGTGCAACCAGCAAACCAAGCACAAAGAGGAGGACAACTGGAAACACACCAACATGCATTTTGAAATGTTTTGAAGTTGAATGAAAAAGAATTAATCTAATAGCTAGGGGAGCATATTCGCATTTATGTTTTGGAGGTTGTAAACAGATCTTGGGTGTTGCTCTCATCTGTCGAATATGGCAACATCTATTATAAAGTAGTTGTAGGTTTTAATTTCTTATTTGATAGTTAGAGTTGTAGGAGGGAAAATGGAATAATAGACACCCTCGCTTGTATCATTGTATTATTTTTTCAGAAATAGAGAATTATGTAAGAAGCAGAGCTCTAGAGAGCAAGAACACAGAGAAGAACCCATGTACATGAACACTTGAGTTAATATATGAAGCTTTAACTCAATTTTCATGGTGTTATTATGCTTGTTGTTTACATCTATGGAATGGTATGTTTACAATTGTTTTTCTCATTATGCATTTATTTCAATGTTGTGTTATTTGTATGATTTCATGTTAAATGTATGAAATCTATGAGGAGGGAAGAATGAGTTTCAATTGTTTCTCTTCCTGAGAATTCTTGCAAGGAGTGCAGCGAACGTCCGTAAGGTGTGCGTTGATGAAGTTCTAAGTTTTATCTCAGAAAGATTAGGAGAGATACCATTGTTCTCATATCAACTAAAGTGCAAGGTTAGCTCAAAGCCATGCAAGGTGTCCGCAGGCTGGGTAAGGTCTTGGATTTTACCAATCCAAGAGGAAGATTGAAATATTGTTGTTGCAAAGAGTGCAGAGAGTCGAAGGACCAAATAACCAGAGGTTATTTGTGAATTCCGCAAGGACTGCATGCATAATCACTGAGGAATCCCTAGAGCCTGCAAGTGAAATCTCAGAAGGGATAGAACCTTTGAAGTGTTCAAAGGGAGACGAAGGTCGAAAATGTCTCTCAGAAGTCAAGTTCAAGATGGAGTACACCAAGCCATTTGGCCAGAAGTCCTTGAGAAGTTGAGTCAAATGGTAGAATCTCTTCAAGAAGAAGTGTCAATTTACTGTGGGTCGTTGGATCTCACAGACCAGCGAGAATATTAAGGCCGAGTGTTTCTTAGCACTCATAAGCTCAGGAGGAATAAAGTTCGTTGGATTCGGATCAATGAGAGTTGTTGATCTCACATCCTTGAAATTCGCTATTTTGAAATTTGGGAAGTGGAGGAAGCTATGGCTCGGAGTCGAGAGCCACGAATTCCAAATTCGCAAAGTCCTGAAAGAACTAGGACCGTCTAGTCGTAGGAGAGATTAGAGTCATTGATCTGTGGCAACCGGTTGTCATGATTTCGGGAGTTGGGGAAAGGAGTGGTTGCATTGAAAAACATCAATAAGAGAAATCCCGAGGTGCCGAAAATAATTTACCCCATCTCATAGTCAGAGGTCACATTAGAGAAAAGTCAAGGAAGGAATCAAATTCCCATTAACCTTTTTGGGTTTCGGGGATTGTTGAGTCAAGGGGGCTCACCATTGGAATCATGAAGTTGCGAAAGCCAAAATAACCTTTCAGTAAAGGTTGTGGTCATAAGTTTTCGGTCACATAGATGAGAGTTGGCACCTTGTGTATGTTCACACAGGCATAACTCATAAGGACCTATGGATACACATACTTGTGTGTGTGTTTTAGTGGGATTTCCTGTGGAGAAATCAAAGAGTCAATCTGACTCAGGTGGAAATTTAGAATGATCCTAAGACCAGGAGGTTGCCCATATCCTGCTGAGGTGGGGGTGCCATGTCAGAGTGGTATCAGAGCCCAAAAAAATTCTTTGCTTTCTATAGTGGAGAAAAGAAATTACAGCCATGCCACTGAGAAGAAGAGAAAGACCAATGCCTGATCCAGCTATGGAAAGGGAAATGAGGGAAATCCGTGATCTATTGGATTCCATGGAAATAGAATACAGATGGATAGTTGATACTGAAGATGTCAGTGAAGCCGAAAGTGAAAATGAGGCTAGAGTTGAGGAAGAAGTCGCAGTCGAAGACGCTGCAAAAGAACGTCTATTCAATTTTATTGCAAGAATCCAAGCCAGAGAAAAGATCAACATTACGATGTATGAAGGCAACTTAGACGTTGAAGAGATGCTAGATTGGTTTAGAGCTCTAGACAAATACTTTGAATATGAGGATGTCGACGAAGATAAGAAAGTTAAACATGTTGTCGAGGAACTTCTTGATGAAGTCAATATAGAATAAGGCATGCAGTTTGCGGTGGTAAGAAAACCTAGAGTCATCTTAACCAGTACCAAGATAAATGATCTACCTGAGGAAATTCAGGAAACGCTAGAGGAGTTTGTTGATATCGTAGTGGACGAATTACCTTGTTCGTTTCCACCTATCAGAGGCATAAGCCATCATATTGATCTTATACCTGGAGTGAGTTTACCAAAAAAAGCAGTGTACAGATTGATGCCACAGGAGAATGAATAGTTTATGAGACAAGTCCAAGACTTGATGGACAAAGGATTGGTTAGAGAAAGCTTGAGTCCATGCGTTGTACCTACAATGTTAAGCCCAAAGAAATATGGTGGATGGAGAATGTGTACAAACTCAAGGTCCATAAACAAAATCACCATCAGGAATAGATTTCCTTTACCCAGGATGGATGACTTGATGGATTGCTTGAACAGAGCCAAATATTTTTCAAAGATTGATTTGAAAAGTGGCTATCACCAAATTAGTATGAGGGATGGTGATGAATGGAAAACGACATTCAAAACAAACGAAGGTTTGTACGAATGGCTTGTCATGCCATTTGGCTTGACGAATGTGTCAAGCACCTTTATGAGGTTGATGAATGAGGTCTTGAACGATTTCATTGGAAAATTTGTGATTGTATATCTGGATGATATACTAATTTTCTGTAAAGTTGAAGCGGAGAACTTAAGGAATTTAGCTACAGTGGCGAGGAATTTATAGCAAGAGAAATTGCTGATCAATTTGAAGAAGTTGTCTTTCATGAAGACAGAACTCATTTATTTGGGTTTTGTAATCTCTTCGAATGAATTAAAGATGGATTCGGAGAAGGTAAAAGAAATCAGAGATTGGCCATCGCCAAAGAGTATATTTGAAGTTCGAAGCTTCCATGGATTAGCTAGTTTTTACAGGAAGTTCATCAAAAATTTCAGCAAGATATGTGCATCGATGATGGACACAGTCGAGAGAAGACACAAATATTTTCATTGGACAGAGGAAGCAGAGAAGAGTTTCAACCTACGGAAGAAAAATACCATTGAGCAACCAATTCTGGTGTTACCAGATTTCAGCAAAACATTCTAGGTCAGGTGTGATGCAAGTGGGTTTGCAATTAGAGCAGTCTTGAGCCAAGACAACATGCCGATTACGTATTTCAGTGAAAAACTGAATGAAGAAAAGATCAGATAATCAACGTATGACAAGGAGTTTTATGCAGTCATACAAGCACTGAAGAAATGGAGGCACTATTTGGTTCCCAAAGAGTTCATTTTGTACAGCGATAACAATGCCTTACAACTCATAACTCGATACGAGAAGTTCAACCAAAAACATGCTAAATGGTTTGAATATATCCATAATATTACTTTTGTGATTAAGCATATTTTTGGAGCTGCTAACAAAGTGCTTGATGCTTTGAGCAGGAAATATTTTCTATTGCAGGAATTCAAAGTCAAGACTTTGGGTCTTGATAACCTTAAAGAAATGTACAGGGATGGTCCAAATTTCAACAAAGCATATGAGGCGTCTAAGAATACAATTCTCAGGGACAGAAGACAATGGACCGAGTATATGATCTAGGATGGATTTTTGTTCAGAGGTAACCAACTGTGTATACTGGAATGCTCCATGAGGGAGAATTTGTTGAAGGAAAAGCACAACGGAGGATTGGTCAGACACTTTGGTTATGAAAAAACATTATCAAAGTTGAATGGATCAAATTTTTGGCCAGGGATGAAGAAATATTTGAAGAAATTTGTGTATAGGTACAATATTTTTAAGCACACGAAAGGAGAAAGGCAAAACGCAGGGTTATACCAACCCTTTCCGATACCACAAAGGCCATGGGACATAGTGAGCAAGGATTTCATATTGGGACTATGAAGGACACAAAGGGGATATGATTCAATCCTTGTAGTGGTAGACAGATTTTCAAAGATGGCACATTTTATACCATGCCAGAAAACTAGCGACGCAACTCACATTGAGAATCTATTTTTCAAGGAAGTCATCAGACTTCACGGCTTGCCAAGGAGTATTATTTCTTATCAAGACACCAAGTTCGTTGGACAATTTTGGAGGACCTTATGGAAGAAGATGGGGACAAAATTGTCTTTCAGTTTAGCGTATCATCCTCATATGGATGGACAAATAGAGGTCATGAACAAGAGCTTGGGGGATTTTCTAAGAAGCCTAGTGACTGAACACCATAGTCAATGGGATCATATTATTCAACAAGCCGAATTTCCTTACAACGATTCATTTAAAAGAAGCACAGGGAATAGCCCATTCCAAATTGTATATGGAATGCATCCAAGATGAGTTTCTGAATTGAATGATTCAGAACAAGCTAAATTCAGGAGTGCAAGTGTTGAGGACTTTACAACAGGAATGAAGGAGCTTCACAGCAGAATTAATGAGCGATTTCAGAGTTCAAATCAAGAGTACAAGCATAGAGAAGATCAACATTGACGAGAGTTTAAATTCAAAGTTAGTGATTTGATTCTAGCGCATTTGAGGAAGGAAAGGTTCCCAAGGGGAACATACAATAAGCTCAAGATGAAAAATATCAGAACATGCAAG
The DNA here is from genome assembly GCA_000966675.3 of Picea glauca. Classification (NCBI taxonomy): domain Eukaryota; kingdom Viridiplantae; phylum Streptophyta; class Pinopsida; order Pinales; family Pinaceae; genus Picea; species Picea glauca. The sequence goes on from JZKD02S1808685.1 coordinate 10,919, forward strand.
GTCATAATATTGAACAACCAGATGGGGTCAGAATCTCATCGATATTCAATGTCACAGATTTGTATCCTTACAGAGTGGATGAAGCAAAAGGATCAGAGAATCAGAAATAATTTCAATGGATTAAACAATTTCCTATAGTTGAAAAGCCACAAATGGAAAGGATCACTGACCAGAGAGTTTGAAAGAAGACCCGAAGAAAGACATACTTTGAATATTTGGTCAAGTGGGAAGGCCATCCGATTGAATATGTCAGTTGGGAAAGCGAAGTAGACATCCAAATACATGGAAAAATGATGCAGGAGCTCATGAACATGAGTTCATAAATTTTTTTAAGCCAGAGGAGTATGATGCAGGAGCATCGTATGTAGCCAACAAAGCAAGCACAAAGAGGAGGATAGTTGGAAATGCACCAACACACATTTTGAAATGTTTTGAAGTTGAATGAAAAATCATTAATGGAATAGCTAGGGGAGCGTATTCGCATTTATGTTTTGGAGGTTGTAAACAGATCTTGAGCATTGCTCTCATATGTCGAATATGGAGGAATTTATGTGTATTGTATGTAAAGTAGTTGTAGCTTTTAATTTTTGATTTGATAGTTAGAGTTTTAGGAGGGAAAACAGAATAATAGACACCCTCGCTTGTATCATTGTATTATTTTTTCTGAAATAGATAATTATGTAAGAAGTAGAGTTGTAGAGAGAAAGACACAAAGAAGAACCCATGTAAAGGAACACTTGAGTTAATATATGAAGCTTTGACTCAATTTTAATGGTGTTATTATGCTTCTTGTTTACATCTGTCGAATGGTATGTTTACAGTTGTTTTTCTAATTATGCATTTATTTCAAAGCTATGTTATCTATATGATTTCATGTTAAATGTATGAAATCTATGAGGAGGGAAGAATGAGTTTCAATTGCTTCTCTTCCTAAGAATTCCTGCAAGGAGTGCAATGAACGTCCGCAAGGTGTGCGTCGACAAAGTTATGAGGTTTATCTCTAAAATCTCAAGAGAGATACCATTGTTCTCATATCAACTGAAGTGCAAGGTTATCTTAGAGCCATGCAAGGTGTTCGCAGGCTGGGTGAGGTCTTGGATTTTACTAATCCAAGAGGAAGATTAAAATATTGTTGTTGCAAAGAGTGCACAGAGTTGAAGGACCAAATAATTAGAGGTTATTTGTGAATGCCTCAAGGAGTTCATGCATAATCACTAAGGAAGCCCTAGAGTTTGCAAGTGAAAGATCAGAAGGGATAGAACCTTTGAAGTGTTCAAAGGGAGACAGAGGTAGAAATCATCTTGCAAAAGTCAAGTTCAGGATGGAGGACACCAAGACATTTGGCCAGAAGTCCTTGAGAAGTTGAATCGGAGTGGAATAGCTTCAAGAAGAAGTGTCGATTTACCATGGGTCATTGGATCTCGCAGACCAACGAGAAGATTAAGGCCGAGTGTTTCTCATCACTCCTAATCTCAGGAGGAATAGAGGTCATTGGATTCATATCAATGAGATTCATTGATCTCACATCCTTCAAATTCGCTATTTTGAAATTTGGAAAGTGGAGGAAGTTGTGGCTCATAGTTGAGAGTCACGAAATCTCGATTCATGAAGTCCTGAAAGAACTAGGACCATCTAGTCGTAGGAGAGATCAGATTCATTGATCTGTGACAAGGGGTTGGCGTGATTTCAGGAGTTGGAAAAAGGAGTGGTTGCATTGAAAAATGTCGATAAGAGAAATCACGAGGTGCCAAAAAGAATTTATCCTAGCTCATAATCAGAGGTCACACCAGAGAAAAGTCAAGGAAGGAATCAAATTCTCATTGGCCTTTTCAGATTTTGGGGATTTTTGAGTCAAGGGGGCTCACCACTGGAATAATGATGTCATGAAAGCCGAAATACCCTTTCGGTAAAGGTTGTGATCATAAGTTGTCAGTCACGTGGGTGAAAGTTCGCGCCTTGTGTATGTTTGCATAGGCATAACTCATAAGGACCTGTGGATACACACACTTGTGTGTGTGTTTTAGTGGGATTTCCTATGGGGAAATTGAAGAGTCAATCCGACTTAGGTGGAAATTTAGAACGATCCTAAGACCGGGAGGTCACCTAGATCCTACTGAGGTGGGGGTGTTGCGTTAGAGTGGTATCGGAGCCTAGAACAATTCTTTTGTTTCTATAATGGAGAAAAAAAATTACATCCATGCCACCGAGAAGAATATAAATTCCAATGCCTGATCCAGCTGTGGAAAGGGAAATGAGAGAACTCCATGATTGATTCGATGCTATGGAAATAGCACAGAGACGGACAACTGATACTGGAGATGTAATTGAAGCCGGAAGTGAAAGTGAGGCTGGAGATGAGGAATATGTCAGAGTCGAAGATGTTGTAGAAGAAAGTCTATTAAGATTTGTTGCGAGAATCGAATCCAGAGAAAATATGGGCATTCCGATGTATGATGGAAACTTAGATGTTGAAGAGATGCTATATTGGTTTAGAGCTCTAGAACAATACTTCGACTATGAGGATGTTGAGGAAGATAAGAAAGTTAAACATGTCATCACCAGACTTAAAGGGCATGCAACACTGTGGTGGGATGAAGTTCAAGCTGACAGGCATTGAAAAGGAAACAAAGAATCAAAAGATGGGATAGGATGGTTGCAAAAATGAAAGCCAAATGTATACCCAGGGACTAACAGATCAATCTGTTTTGAAGGATGTAGAATTTGAGACAAAAGATGATGACAGTGAAGGAGTACACTGAAGAGTTTTACAAGGTCAACATTAGAGCAGGTCATCGAGAAAGTGATGATGAAAAGGTTTCCAAATACATGAATGGTATGAGATATGACATTCAATATGAAATAAGCATTATGAAAATTAGAAATGTCGAAGATGATTATCAAATGGCCCTGAAGGCTGAAGAAAAATTGGCCCGAAAGAAAGGTCAAAAAGCCAGAGGTCAAATTCAGAGTAGAGGCAAATCAATTGCCCAGGACAGGACTCAGAAGGAAGAAAGGAAACCTCATACTCACCCTAAACGAGGAGGAATTTCACAAGGGAGACAATATGTCGATAGCAATACTTTTCCACGAGTAAGAGGAAGAGGAAGAGGCAAAGGAGGTGAGATAAAAAAATTTGGTTGTGGAAAACTCAAACACAAGTTTTTCATATGTCCTGATAAGAAGAGAGATGGAGGCGAAGCTCACATTTCAAAAGCACAAAGGCGAAATGTTTAAGAAGAAGATGTTGAAGGAAGAAGCTCACTCATGTGAGGAAAATTCTCTTGAAACTAGAGAAGGAGGTAGAGAATCCAGTCCAAAGAAACAGTTTGTGTGATGTTATTCCCATGGATGTATGTCATCTTATATTGGGGAGACCGTGGCAGTATTAAAGGAATGTTGTTCATAATGGGAGAAAGAACACTTACACCTTGGAGAAGAATGGTAGAACACATATGTTGCTGCCAATTAAAGACAAGGAAGTAAAAAAAGAAATGAACAATACCATACTTCTCATGAGTGGGAAGGAACTTCTTGATGAAGTCAATAAAGAAGAATGCATGTAGTTTGTGGTGGTAAGAAAACCTAGAGTCATCTTAACCAGTACCAAGATAGATGATCTACCTGAGGAAATTCAAGAAATGTTGGAGGGGTTGGTTGATATCTTAGTGGAAAAATTACCTTGTTCGTTGCCACCTATCAAAGGCATAAGCCATCATATTGATCTTATACCTGGAGAGAATTTACCAAACAAAGAAACGTATAGATTGACACTACAGGAGAATGAAGAGGTTAAGAGACAAGTCCAATACTTGATGGATAAAGGATTGGTTAGAGAAAGATTGAGTCCATGTGTTGTACCTACAGTGTTAAGCCCAAAGAAATATGGTGGATGGATAATGTGTACAAACTCGAGGGCCATAAACAAAATAACCATTAGGTTAAGATATCCTTTACCCAGGATGGACGACTTGATGGATTGCTTGAACAGAGCCAAATATTTTTTGAAGATTGATTTGAAAAGTGGCTATCACCAAATCAGGATGAGGGAAGGTGATGAAGGGAAAACGACATTCAAAACAAACGAAGGTTTGTACGAATGGATTTTCATGCCATTTGGCTTGACGAATGCGTCGAGAACCTTTATGAGGTTGATGAATGAGGTCATGAAGGATTTCATTGGAAAATTCGTGATTGTATATCTGGATGATATACTAATTTTCAGTAAAGATGAAGCGAAGCACTTAAATCATTTAGCTATAGTGATGAGGAAATTATAGCAAGAGAAATTGTTGATCCATTTGAAGAAGTCATATTTCATGAAGACATAACTCATTTATTTGGGTTTTGTAATCGCTTTGAACAAATTAAAGATGGATCTGGAGAAAGTACAATAAATTAGGGATTGGCCATTGCCGAAGAGTATCTATGAAGTTCGAAGCTTCCATGGATTGGCTAGTTTTTATAGGAAGTTCATCAAAAATTTCAGTGAGATATGTGCACCGATGATGGACACAGCCAAGAAAAGACACAAATATTTTCATTGGATAGAGGAATCAATGAAGAGTTTCAATCTGCTGAAGAAGAATATCACTGAGAAACCAATTCTGGTGTTACCAGATTTTAGCAAAACATTCCAGGTCAGGTGTGATGCAAGTGGGTTTGCAATTGGAGCAGTCTTGAGCCAACACAACAGACCGATCGCGTATTTCAGTGAAAAACTGAATGGAGCAAAGATTAGATGCTCAATGTATGACAAGGAGATTAATGCGGTCATACAAGCATTGAAGAAATGGAGGCACTATTTGGTTCCCAAGGAATTTGTTTTGTACAACGATAACCATACTTTACAATTCATAACTCGACAGGAAAAGTTGAACCAAAAAAATGCTAAATGGGTTGAATATATGAATAATTTTACTTTTATGATTAAACATATTTTTGGAACTGCTAACAAAGTGGTTGACGCTTTGAGTAGGAAATATTTACTATTGTAGGAATTCAGAGTCAAGACTTTGGGTTTTGATAACCTCAAAGAAATGTACAGGGATGATCCAAATTTCAGAGAAGCATATGAGGTGTCTGAGAATCCAATTCTGAGGCACAAAATCCAATGGACCAAGTATATGATCCAAGATGGATTATTGTTCAAAGGTAACTAGCTATGTATACCAGAATGCTCCATGAGAGAGAATTTGTTCAACAAAAAGCACGACGGAAAATTGGATGGACACTTCGGTCATGAAACAATGTTCTCAAAGCTGAATAGATCATATTATTGGCCAGGGATGAGGAAAGATGTGAACAAATTTGTGTATAGGTGCAGGATTTTCTAGAAAACGAAAGGAGAAAGGAAGAATGCAGGGTTATACCATCCCTTTCCCATACCAAAAAGGCCGTGGGATCCAGTGAGCATGGATTTCATATTGGAACTGCGAAGGAAACAAAGGGGATATGATTCAATCTTTTTAGTGGTAGATAGATTTTCAAAGATGGTACATTTTATACCATGCCAGAAAACCAACAGCACAACTCACATTGCAAATCTATTTTTCAAGGAAGTCGTCAGACTTCACGGCTTGCCAAGGAGTGTTATTTCTGATTGAGACACCAAGTTTGTTGGACACTTTTGGAGAACCTTATGGAAGAAGCTAGGGAAAAACTTGTCTTTCATTTCATCATATCATCCTTCGACGGATGGACAGATAGAGGTCGTGAGCAAGAGCTTGGGGTATTTTCTAAGAAGCCTAGTGACTGAACAACACAGTCAATGGGATCATATTCTGCAACAAGTGGAATTTTCTTACAATGATTCATTTAAAAGAAGCACAGGGAATAACCCATTCCAAATTGTATATGGAATGCATCCAAGAGGAGTTTCTGAATTGAAAGATTCAAAACAAGATGAATTTAGGAGTGCAAGTGTTGAGGACTTTGCAGCAGGAATGAAGGAGCTTCATAGTAGAACTAAGGAGCAATTACGGATTTCAAATCAAGAGTACAAGTGCAGAGAAAATCAACATCGATGAGAGCTTCAATTCGAAGTTGGTGATTTGATTCTAGCGCATTTGAGGAAGGAAAGGTTCCCAAGGGGAACATACAATAAGCTCAAGATGAAAAAGATTGAACTGTGTAAGGTCATGAGATTGAACTACTAGATGTGGTTGGAATCTCACCGATATTCAATGTCGCATATTTGTATCCTTATAGAGAAGATGAAGCAGAAGGATTCGAGAATGAGAAATAATTTGAATGGATTAAACAATTTTTTGTAGCTAAAAATCCACAGATGGAAAGGATCATTGACCAAAGAGTTGGAAAGAAGACTCGAAGAAAGACATACTTTGAATATTTGGTCAAGTGGGAAGGCCATCCGATTGAAGATGACAATTGGGAAAGCAAAGAAGATATCCCAAGACATGGACAGACAGTGCAGGAACTCATGAATAGGATTTCAAGAATTTTTTCAAGCCAGAGGCGTATGATGTAGGAGCATCGTACGCAGCCAGCAAAGCAATCACAAAGACGAGGAAAGTTGAAAATGCACCAACACACATTTTGAAATGTTTTGAAGTTAAATGAACTTCCGCAAGGTGTGCGTCGATGAAGTTCTGAGTTTTATCTCAGAAATCTTAGGAGAGATACCATTGTTCTCATATCTACCGAAGTGCAAGGTTATCTAAGAGCCATGCAATGTGTGCGCAGGCTGGGTGAGGTCTTGGATTTTACCAATTCAAGAGGAAGATTGAAATATTGTTGTTACAAAGAGTTCACAGAGTCGAAGGACCAAATAATCAGAGGTTATTTGTGAATCTTGAAAGGAGTTCGTGCATAATCACTAAGGAATCCCTAGAGTTTGCAAGCGAAAGCTCAAAAGGGACAGAACCTTTCAAGTGTTCAAAGGGAGATGGAGGTCAAAATCATCTCGCAGAAGTCAAGTTCATGAGGGAGGATGCCTAGCCATTTGGCTAGAAGTCCTTGAGAAGTTGAATTGGACGGTGGAATCACTTCAAGAAGAAGTGTCGATTTACCATGGGTCGTTGGATTTCGTAGACCAATGAGAAGATTAAGGCAGAGTGTATCTCATCACTCATAAGATCAGGAGGAATAGAGGCCTTTGGATTCAGATCAATGAGAGTTCTTGATCTCACGTCCTTGAAATTTTCCATTTTGAAATTCGGGAAGCGGAGGTAGCTGTGGCTTGGAGTCGAGAGTCGTGAATTCCTAATTTGCGAAGCCTCGAATGAACTAGGATCATCTGCTCATAGGAGAGATAAAATTCATTTATCTATGGCAAAGGGGTTGTCATGATTTCGGGATTCGACGAAAGGAGTGGTTTCATGGAAAAACATCGATAAGCGAAATCCCAAGGTGCTGGAAAGAATTTACCCCAGCTCATAGTCAGAGGTCACATCAGAGAAAATTCAAGGAAGGAATCAAATTCCCATTGGACTTTTCATGTTTCATGGATGGTTGAGTTAAGGTGGCTCACCTCTGGAATCCTGAAGTCACGAAATCCGAAATACCCTTTCGGTAAAGGTTGTGGTCATAAGTTGTTGGTCACATGGGTAAGAGTTGGCACCTTGTGTATGTTCTCACATGCATAACTCATAATTACCTGTGGATACACACACGTGTGTGTGTTTTTTAGTGGGATTTCATGTGGGAAAATCAAAGAGTCAATCCAACTTAGGTGGAAATTTAGAACGATCCTAAGACTGGGAGGTCATGCAGATCCTGTTGAGGTGAGGGTGTTGCATCATAGATGGTCACTCTTGGGAACTCAAGGTAAAGGAGGAACAACTTTGTCGGGACTTTAATGAAAGATATAAGAAATAAAATATCATGTATAGTTAAAAATATTTTATCCGATGGCTCTAGGAAGGTGATAAGAACAAGCATTTTTTCCACAATTCACTGCTTTTGGGGCGAAGCCAAAACCACATTGATAGTCTCTATGAGGTTGGGGGAGAAATCATGGAAAACCATGATGATATATAAAAATAACTTGTTAGGCATTTTTTCCACAATTCACTTCTTTTTGGGTGAAGCCAAAACCACATTGATACTCTCTATGAGGTTGGGGGAGAAATCATGGAAAACCATGATGATATGGAAAAATAACTTGTTAGTCATTTTAGCGGCATAATAAAAGAACACAAGAATAGGGAGGATGCAAACCACATAATAGAATGATTGATCCCCTATATTGAATCTCTATAACATAATCACAGCCTCATGCAAAAGTTGACCCTCGCGGAGATAGAAGAGATAGTCAAGGAAATGACAAAGGCGAAAGCATCGGGGCTAGATGGATTTACCACCAAATTTTTCTAAGCATATATGGATACATATGGTTAGTGGTAGAGGAATCACACTCATCCTAATCTGTCTTACATGCCTTCAATTCCACCTTTCTAACTCTCATCTCTTTATTTAATGTTATTTATAAAATCATAACAAAGGTTATAGAAAATAGAGTCAAACCTCTACTACACAAAATAATATAGCATGAGCAAGGTGACTTTGCTAAAGGACACCAGAGTCAAACCTCTACTGCACAAAATTATCTAGCATAACAAAGGTGGCTTTGCTGAAGGACACCAAATACTAGATGGAATAACGGTGGCCCATGATCCCATTCATTCTCTAAAATCTAGTGGTAGACCTCACATGATTATAAAACTTTATTTGGATAAAGTTTAGGATAGAATAAAATGGGATTTTTTGGGAGAAATATGGGGGGCCTTTGGTTTTCAACCCATCTTGGATCTCCTAGGTTAAAATCCTAGTCTCTTCATTTTTTTTTCAATCTTCATTAATGGTTCCCCCTTAATTTTCTTCAAATCCCCAAGATGAATATACTAGGGAGACCCCCTTTTTCCCCTACATGTTTATCATCCTTGTTGAATGCTTGGTTCGATTTATGAAACAATCCATACCGACGATTAAGGGCCTTCATCTTCACCCATAGATAAAACCTCTCTCCCACCCCAAATTCGTGGATGAAACACTACTTATGGGTTGACCCATGATGAGGGAAGTGAGAACCATTAAGAATA
>JZKD02S1808685.1:19987-38986 GCA_000966675.3 Picea glauca
AAGGAAGACGTGTGAGCTCGAGAGAGAGCAACGGTCGTCGTTAGATACAGTTGGAAATTGGATCTAGACCGTTGGTTTTCGTGTCTAGGAAGGCGTCGAGAGAGAGCACATAGGAGAAGAGATCTGAGTCGTTGAATCTGGTTTAGGGTCGCGGACAACCATTTGATTTGGTAGGAGTTGCATTGGGTTTAATCCCCAATAATCAGAGGAGAAGTCTCGAGGTTTAGCCATTGGGATATCGGCCATCAGAAAATCAGGATTCTCGAGGTCGTGAGAATCAAGAAACCAATAGCCATGAAATCCTGACGAGGACCTGGACTGTTCATTAGGGAGGAAACGTGGTGGATATCAAGTTCCATCGGTGTTTTAGCGCATAGGAAATTCGACATTCTCGCGAACAAGAGATCGGGGAAGTCCAGATCGAAAACCCCGATACAATCAGAGCCGTCCGTTCACATGGGACATGTGTCAAAGATATGACGAGAGTCAAAAAATTGGGAAATCGACATTCCTGAGGTCGAGGGAGCCAGGACATCGAAAGTACCAAAATCCCGACATAATTGGGACCGTCCATTTGAGGAGGACGGGTGGCAACCATCAGCGCCATCGGGAAAGTCCCGATAGGGAATATTCCATCGGACTTAAATCCATCGAGATATCGGGGATCCCGTAGATGAGTGGTTCATGCATTTCAAAATCACAAAACGTGACACCCCGATCAGTGGGGGCCAGCTGCCAGCATAGCAGCAGAGGAGGACAGAGCCATAGTGGAGGCCAGCTGTCAGTACGACAGAGCGTCGGGAGTTGGAGAGTCGGGAATCCTGTAGGCATATGTATTTTGGCATCACAAACCCCGAAACCTCAACGAGGATAAGGTTGTGGTCATGGGATAGAGGTCATATTGGCCAGGGCTTAGCCAGGAGGGCTAAAGCACGTCGGGAATCGGAGGATCGTGGATCCAGGGCGCGATTGCATTTCGACATCGAAAACCTCGATCCCCGACAGAAGTGTATGGCTGCGGTCATATGGTAGTGGTCACGTGGAACAGGACCCTGCCAGGAGATCTAGCGTAAAAAAAGGACAGGCATCAGGTTTTTGAAGTTTGAAATCCTGATAGGAAGGAAGGTTGCGGTCTCATGAATTTTGGTCCTATAGACTACGAAGACTGCCAGGAGGGCTAGCGTATGGAGAGGAGCTCATTGGAGATCGGGAGTTGGAGAGAGCAGGAACTCTCGAGCATGGGGATAGCGAAACCCCGATGACCTGAAATTAAGATCAGGGGAAGAAACTACAGTTAAGTGCAGAAAGTTGTGAGGGATTAGGAAGGACCTGTGGATCGGGTGGTAGCAAAAGGATTCCAGCAGGGGATCTAAAGAGCCGCTTCGGCTCAGGAGGGGATTTAGAGAAATCCTGTGAGCAGGAGAGCCCAACGAGTGTGGTCACAAGTTTCTCGCCTGTGTCACAGATCAGATAATGGAGGTGAATATTGTAGCAAGGAGTTTGATGCTTACTATTCATACCATGGGATTCGTAGAGAGACGAAATTTCCAAGAACACCACAAGAAAATGGTGTGTCAGAAAGGATGAACATGACAATCATGGAGTGTGCAAGGAGTATGATATTGCATGATGGTTTTCACTTACAATTATGGGAAGATGTTGTAGATATTGTTGTTTACTTAATAAAAAGAGAACCTTCAAGTTTTTTTGATGGTAGAATTCTAGAGGAGGCATGGACCGGTTAAAATGTAAACTGCTCTTTTTTGAAGACTTTCGATTGTGAAGCATTTGTCCATATTGATAAAGAAAATAGAACAAAGCTTGAGGCAAAATCCGAGAAGTGTACCTTTATTGGATACAATGTTAATGATTTTGGTTATCACTTATGGAATTATGAAAATAAAAAAATCATTAGGAGTAGAGATGTCATATTCAATGAGAAGGTCATGTACAAAGATCAGTTGCAGAGAAAGAAACGAGAAAAAGAAAAACAAGAATACACAGTTCTTGATGAGATCACTGAAAAAGAAATTACAAAGGAACTAGCAAATCAAAATGTACAACAACATGATAAACATGTACCTCAAACTCCTGCAAGTGTTGTTATAAGATCTACCAGGTTAAGTAGACCCATGAATGATACTCTCCTCATTGTATTATTTATTGTTGACTAATTCTCGTGAACCAAAATGTTATGAAGAGGCAATGCAGGTAGACACCAAAAAGAAGTGGGAGCAAGACATGAAAGAGGAAATGGATTCCTTGGTAAATAACCATACTTGGGACTTGGTTCAGTTGCTTGCAGAAAAATTATCATTGCAAAATAAATGGGTTTACAAGTTGAAGGAAGAATATGGAGGAAAAAAACGGTAAAAGGCTAGACTTGTTATAAAGGGGTTTGCACAAAAGAAAGGTATAGATTTTGATGAAATATCTTCTTCTGTTGTTGAAATGAATTCAATTAGGACTATTTTAAGTCTTGTGGCAATAGAATATTTTCATCTTGAACAATTAGATATAAAAGCAACTTTTCTCCATGGGGATTTGATGGAAGAGATTTATATGCAACAACCACAGGGGTATGAGGTCAAAGGGAAGCAGAATTTGGTATGCAGGTTGAAGAAGAGGTTGTATGGCCTAAAGCAATCTCCAAGGCTGTGGTATTTGAAGTTTGACAGGTTTATGACATAACATGGTTATAGTAGATGTCATTCTGATCACTGTGTTTAGTTTAAAAAATTAGAAAATGGAAGCTATATTATCTTGTTATTGTATGTAGATGAAATGCTTGTTGCAAGGTCTAATGTGCATGATATAAATGTTATCAGGAATAAATTAGCTAATTCATTTGCGATGAAGGATTTTGGTGTTGCAAAGAAAATCCTTGGTATGAGAATAACAAGAGACAAGAAAAATTGCAAATTGACATTGTCTTAGGGTGATTATATAGAGGAGGTGTTGGAGAGGTTTAGATTGCATAATGCAAAATCAGTTAGCACACCTTTGGCTATCCATTTAAAATTAACTAAGGAAATGTGTCCCAAGACACAGGAGGAGATTATGTACCTGTCCAGGGTCCCTTATTCATCAACACTTGGCATCCTGATGTATAACATAGTTACCAACATAATGAGAACTCTAAAGAGTTCTTGTTTTTTTTTTTTTGGGGGGGGGGTCAAGTTTTTTACCCCATTTTAAAAAATGATGCTATCGGTAGCACCCCCCTCCCTTTTTAGGTGTTTTTTTGATATTTTAATTTTTCTCATACATAAGGTTTCCACTTTTTTGTTTTTAAATGCTTGTTTTTTCATTTATTTTCAAATTGTTCAATTTTTTTTATTTTTTTTATTTTTTTCTCAACGATGTTTTTTCATCTATTTTCAAACTTTTCTGCTTTTATTTATTTATTATTTTTATTCAGTGGTGTTTTTAATCATATTTCCATGCTCAATCCAATGTTAAAAATATTCTACACCATTTGTTTTTTTTTAAACTAAGATTTTTCATATAATTTTGTGTCCTTAATTAAATTATGGTTCCATACTTTTTAAATATAGTGCAAAATATCATTTTTAACACATTGTTTTACCTTGACTTCAATACATAGAAAATAATTGTACTTAAATAACACTATGTTATTACATAAATATTTAAGAAAAAAAAGTTAATAAATAAATTTAAGAAAAAAGAAGAAGTTAATAAATAAATTTTCAAGTGACCATTTAGGATCTAATCTTGTGTTTTTTATTTGTGTAGGGATTTGTTGTAAGGCCACAGTTTGAATTAGGTCATAATTAGCTGTAATTTTAGTGTTTAGAAAAAACATTTTGCTTTAGGTAGCGTCATGTGTTTATTTAGGTGTTGATTTTAAGGTTTTTCTAAGCAACTATTTTATGTTTTAAAGCCATGTTGAAAAAAGTTGGAATTTTGACCCGGACAGAAAAATTGGTGCTATCGATAGTACCACATTTTGATTTGGGGGTTGATTTTAGAGTTTTTTCAAGCAACCATTTAATCCTTTAATCCCATGCTTGAAAAACGTTGTAATTTTAACCCAGTTACAAAAAATGGTGCTACCAGTAGCACCACTTTTTGATTTGGGGGTTGATTTTAAAGTTTGTTTGAGAATCCATTTGATCATTTAAGGCCATGCTTGAAAAAATTTTTAATTTTGACCCGATTACAAAAAATGGTGCTACCGGTAGCACCACTTTTTGATTTGGGGGTTGATTTTCGTGTTTTTTATGCAAAAATCTGGGTTTTAAGGGCTAGAGTTCTCATTTTGATGTCACAGTTATCATTGAGTTGGTAACTATGTTGTATGCGATGGTTTGCACAAGGTCAGATATTTCACATGTAGTGGCACCTATGAGAAGGTATATGAACAATCTAGGTAAAGAAAATTGGGAGGAAATAAAGTGGATTCTCAGGTATTTGAGAGGTACTTCTACTCATGTATTTTCTTTTGGAGGTGTAGACACTTTTCTACAGGGATATGTTGATTCAGATATGGCAGGTGATAAATATAGTAGGAGGAGCACCACAGGTTCTGATTTTACTATAGGTGGAACAATAGTAATTTGGATTTCGAAACTACAAAAGGTTGTGGGACTTTCAACAACAAAAGAATAGTATGTTACTGCTATAGAGGCTAGTAAATAAATGATTTGGTTACAGAGGTATATGGAGGAATTGGGAAAGAAGTAAGAGAATAGTAGGTTGTACTGTGAGAGTGAGAGTGTCATTCATCTTGCAAAGAAATCATCCTTTCATTCGAAGACTAAGCATATACAACTGAGGTACCATTTCATATGATCCATCTTGGAAGATGGATATTTGAAGTTGGCAAATATAGCCACTAGCCAAAATCCTGTAGACATGTTAGAAAAGGGAGTAACTAGGGAGAAATAGAGTTCTTGCTCAGTTTCAGTTGGTATTCAAGCATGAAGGTGAAGATGAGAATTTTTCTAGGTCCAAGAAGGTTCATAGTCCAACAGATACAACAATGGTGGAGTTGTTGATATCAGTATCCAAGTGGGAGATTGTTAGTTGTGGAGCCTAATTATCTTCCTGATTCAGAGGTCTTTGTTTTTAGCTGTGATATACCCCATGAAGACTTTACACCCCAGAAGAATGTACACTTATCCATACGGGGGAGTGTAGGGGGGTTTGTAGAAATTTCAATACAAATTAAGTATTTCCTACAATTATCCTGATCTAACAATTATATGCCATTGTTAAATACAAAGTCGCTTCTACTAATATTCTTGTGGAAATTAAACCACGATCACAAAGTGAAATATCAAGAAAACATAACACAAGTTTTTTCAGGAAAGCGTAAAGCTAAAAACCCCACTATCATATATTATGTATATCATGGAGCATGAAACAATCTCATAACAAACTCGAATCCAAGATCTCTCAATACAATACAATCATCTCACACTGTCATACAAAAATTGGCAAATTCATGTGCCAATATTCTGTCTCCAAATAACCTACCTCTTCTACAGAATCCCTGCAATTAGAATTCTCACAATGAATTTGAATTGCCTAGTTTGCACATGATCATGAGCATATCCATTGCATGTGTGATTGCATGAGTGCACTTCACTCAAATCACAACTGATAGCGAAACTATCCCTTTCACCTGTTATCTCAACTGGGTCTCCACTGAATATGACATGCATGTAGTCAATTGTGGTGAATCTTCAATTGCATGTGAGTTCATTGAACTCTCACTAGTGTAAGTTCAGTTACAACTAGTACAACTAGGCTTAACTCACTTAACTGAGTTAAACTACTTCACAACTCTCATAACTACACTTATAACTTTGTTACAACTTCCTGTCACCTCCATGTCTTACCAGCCAACCTTTGAACTTGAATTTCCCATAGTTAACTGATTTTCCATTTCAGTTAATTATTTCAAGTAATTCTGAGATAATAGATTAATATTTATTGTCCAATTCAGTTAAGGGAAAAGTAAATTAGACACATGTTTCTTGTTGACTTTTCAACACTCCCTCTCAACAAGAAAGGGATTATCCTTCACCGCAATCCTGTCTCTATGATATTCGATTTTTCTCCTGGTGAGCTCCTTCGTCAGAGTGTCTACATCCCGATCTTCTATAGGAATGTATTGAAGCAACATGTTCTTCCACTGCACACAATATCTGAGATGATGATACTAGATATCTATATGCTTAGATCTATCATGAATCACAGGATTAATCGAGTGTTTAATGCAACTCTGATTATCACAATGAATCACTGTCAAATCTAAATGAGAACCAAACAAACCAACCAAGATCTTTCTCATCCAGATAGCCTCACATCCAACTAGACTTGCTGCCATGTATTCCGCTTCCACTGAACTGAGTACCATGGATATTTTTTTCCTGTTGTACCAAGAAACAGTTGTAGATTTGATACTAAAGATCCCCCCTGATGTTCTCTTTTTGTTTGTTGGGCTGCCCACCCAATCTGTATCCGTGAAGCCATGAAACTTCACCTCATCCATCCATCTGTACCATAATCCATACTCATATGTTCCCTTCATATATCTCAGGACATGCTTACCTGCCTTCCAAAAGAGTTTGGTAGGCTTAACCATCACTTGACTCAGTTGGTTAACCGCATAGCAAATGTCTGATATCGTGTTCAATAAATACATTAGTGAACCTACTAAATGTCAATAGATAGTAGCATCAACTACCTCTCCAGAAGTAGCATCCTCTTTCCTCTAGTTTCCTGGAAGAGGAGTATCCATGGGTTTTCATCCTTCCATGTGAAACTCACCCAGTATCTCCCTTGCATACTTTCCTTGAGACACAAAAAGTTCACCATCTCGCTACCATATTTCCAATCCAAGGAAATAATGAAGAAGGCCAAAATCCTTCATCTCAAACTCCTTTGCAAGGTCATCCTTGAATGAGTGTATCAATTTCCCATCACCAGTCAGTATGAAATTATCAACATAAAGAAAATTGATTAAAATATTACCCTCCACCACTAATTTGTCGATTGGTCTTGGGACAATTTCCCATGCACTATTTTTTAGAATGGAGTCATACTCTTCTACCATAGCATCAACCCAAATGGGGTCATGCACTGCTTCCTGAAAAGAAGATGGTTCAATCACAATACATTTTCCCATGACAGCCATGTATCCAGTAAATCAATCAGGAGATTGTCTTTGTCTGTGCTATGAAGTAGGGGCTCCTACATTCTGTGCAGCATCTAGTCTCAATCTGTCAGCTTCCATGGTGTGCTTTATGCCATTTATGATGGATGGCTCTGCTTGAGTGGTTTCCTCCACTCTGTGAACCCCCTCATGTGGCTGATCTACATCTTGAGACTCATCTTTAGGAACCAATAGTTCCTCTTCTGCATGCAAATCTAGCTCCCTCTCAAGCGACAACCGCATGGATTTCCCCTCATCGAATCTTATATTCCGTCACATAAAAATCAAATTACTGTTCGAAAAATACACACAATAATTATGGGGTGTTTCTATGTACACAAAAAATATCCCAACTTCAACAGTCGGTTCCAGCTTCTTCCTGGCATCCTTGTTCACATGCACAAAAATGGATGAGCCAAAATTTTTAAAATGAGAAACATCATATTTCTTACCAGTGAAAGATTCTTTAGGTGTACTCATGCCAAGTATTCTATGAGGACAACGGTTTTGCACATATACCGCAGTATTGCATGCTTCCACTCACAAATGTATTGGTAGGCCCTGATCATGCAACATCCCTCGTGCAACACCCACGATCGTTTTGTTCTTTCTCTCCATGACCCCATTTTCCTATGGGTTATGAGGCGCTATGAGTTCTCTTCGAATTTCTTCTTTGCTGTAGAAGTCTTTGAATTCATTCGAGATGTATTCTCCACCATTATCTCTCCTTAGAGCCTTCACTTGCTTCCCCAACTTTTTCTCCACCAATGCTTTAAACTCATAGAACTTTGAGAATGTTTGATCCTTCTTCTACATGAAGAATATCTAACATTTACGAGAAAATTCATCAACAAAAATAACATAATACCTATGTTTTGTTGTTGAAGCAACTGAGAATGGTCCACACATGTCTGCGTGAATTCTCTCCAAGATCAACGAAGCACGGTTTTCCTTTTCATGAAAGGTGGACTTTACATACTTTCCCAGGGTGAAACCATTTCACTGATTTAACTGAGCAAGTGTTCCCATTGGAATTCCAATAGATATTTGTTGCATGATCCTCAAAGTTCCATTATGAATATGGCCCAATTACCTGTGCCATAGTTTTCCCTCATCCTGTCTCACCACTTTTTCTTCCTTGCCCATCATGGTAGCACAACCACCTACCTATAGCACATAGAGATTCTTAACTTGAATCCATACCTTCTTGACTTGACCCGTTGCTTTATGTCACAGGTAGGATTTTCCACTACTGAAAGTAACTTCATATCCTTTGTCCTCCAACATTGCGAATGAGACCAGGTTTTTCTTCAGACCTGGAACATGCATAAAATTTTTCAATTGAAACGGTTTACTTGACTCCCTCTAAAAGGTAATGGTACCAATACCAGTCGCATTGTATTTTCATCGTCGCCCATCTCTATATGCATTATGAGATCTTTATCCTCCAAGTCACTGAAAGACTCTTTATCTCCCATCATGTGGAAGGAAGCACCACTATCCAAATACCAGATCGATCCTGATGCACTTGAAGACATGCATGCAATCAAAGAGAAGTCAAGTTCAAATTCCGAGAGAAGAGCCTCACTAGTTGCAGCTCCAACAACCGTCTTGTTGTTCCTCTTCTGCGAACAGTTAGTAGCAAGATTCCCATGTTCGTGACAGTGAAAACACTTCAGTTTGGTTAAATCCATATTCTTGAATTTAGACTCGGATTTTGCATGAAATTTCTTCCCTTTCCCTTTCCTTTCCTTGGCAGTTAAAGCACAATCCTCTTCATCATCAAGCTTTGATGAAGATCCATATCTGTTGTTCCGCCTGAACTCCTCCTGCACTAGATCCGGCCATAGTTGTTCCCAGTTTGGCAATTTTTCCCTTCCATTGATAGAATATTGATATCTATGCCAACTCTTGGGAAGTCCTAGGAGATCCAAGCTCACCAAATCATCAGCAGCAACTATTATTTCCACACTTCCAAGCTCATCCCGACATTGGACAAACTTCGAGAGATATTTTGGAATGGAGTCGCCCTTCTCCATAATGATCTTCTTGAGTTTATATTTGAGCCCCAATTTCCTATGGTTACTGTTGTTTTGGAATAGATCTGTCAAATCCTTCCACTTTGCATATGGTGTGGCTTTCCCATGGAGATTAGAGACAATGTGGTCTCGTACTCCCTCCAATAGAATCCTCCTCTCCTTTGCCACTTTATTTTTCCATGCCTCAAGATTTGCAGTGTCTATCACATCCAACTTAGGAACATCTTTGTCAATGTATTCCTTCAATCCATTGACTTGGAGTACTACTTTCATCCTATCCTTCCAAGCAATGTAGTTAGAGTTGCCTTCGAGTGCATACTCTAACCTCAAGCCAGTGAAAGACATTTCGATCTTGAATCAAATGTAGCACAAGAAAGTTTTTCTGCAAATTTGAATTTTATCCAACCACAAACTCAACTGCTGCAATCCTTCTTGCCCTGGGAGGTTCACACTTGACCAGTTACTAGCCTGAGGGAAGTTCGCACCTCACCTGTGTATAGCCTGCAAACCTTATGAGAGAGTTTACATTGTAATGCATTGTGGGGTGAGAGAGGTTCGCACCTCTCCTTTAAGTAGCTTGCAATAATCCTAAGGAAGTTTGCACCACTCCTTTGAGTAGCGTACGGGAATTTCTTCTCTCATAAATGTGCAAAGTTTTCAGTGCTATGCCGTTGCACCTTGCCAGACACGGGACCTGCAAAAATACTATTATTTTCGCACCTCACTTCTGTGGCTCCGTGGCTCTGATACCATGTAGAAATTTCAATACAAATTAAGTATTTCCTACAATTATCTTGATATAACAATTATATGCCATTGTTAAATACATAATCTCTACTACTAATATTCTTGCGGAAATGAAACCACGATCACAAAGTGAAATATCAAGAACACATAACATATAAGTTTTTTCGAGAAAGAGTAAAGATAAAAACCCCACTATCATATATTCTGTATATCATGGATCATGAAACAATATCATACAAAACTCTAATCCAAGAGCTCTTAGTACAATACAATCGTCTCACACTGTCATACAAAAATTGACAAATTCATGTGCCAATATTTTGTCTCCAAACAACCTGTTTCCTTTGCACAATCCCTGCAATTAGAATTATCACAATGAATTCGAATTGCCTAGTTTCCACATGCTCATGAGCATATCCACTGCATGCGTGATTTCATGAGTGCACTTCACTCAAATCACAAATGATATCCAAACTGTCCCTTTCACATGTTATCTCAATTGGGTCTCCATTGAATCTGACATGCATGTAGTTAACTGTGATGAATCTTCAGTTGCATGTGAGTTGACTGAAATATCACTACTGTAAGTTCAGTTACACTTGGTCTTAACTCACTTAACTGAGTTAAACTGCTTCACAACTGTCATAACTACACTTATAACTCTATTACAACTTCAAGTCACCTCCATGTCTTACCAGCCAACCTTTGAACTTGTATTTCCCATAGTTAACTGATTTTCCATTCTAGTTAATTATTTCAAGTAATTGTGAGATAATAGATTAATATTTATTGTCCAATTTATTTAAGGGAAAAGTAAATTAGACACATGTTTCTTGTTGACTTTTCAATAGGGTTAACCACCTCACAGGGTCCGAGGGAAAGCGGGAGTTTGAGGGTGAAGCCCCAAAAGGAAAAATTTTCTTGTAAATGTATATTGTAATTTCATTGTAAATCTGGACCATTCATTATAAGGTCACAGATCTAATGGTAGAATTTATGTTAGGGTTTTTTCCCCTAGAAGGTAACCCTCTTTTATGATGGAAATGTATTGTGGCTATGTAATATAGTGAATATTATATTCTGAGTTGGGAGACTGTGAGAGAAAGAAGAGGAAGTTACAATGGGTTTGTTGTAGGTTGTATCCATTCGTTTTGTGGATAATAATAAAGGAAGGACCTGGAAATTTCTCTAGTGTATGTAGCCTACACTTGGTAAACCATGTATATCTGTGTCTCTATTGTATTGTGTATCTTATATGTTTTATTTTTGCATTTGTTTTATTTTATTGCTTTGTGATCTTGTTTTTATAACAACATACACCACATTTTGGGATTACAACGTGAATCCCTACCTTCGAAATAGTTACAAGCCCCCCTCTTGTAGAAATCCATTTGCAACACCCCATGGGAGGGAATCCTTGCCAAGATAGAAGAAAGACTAAATTTTTGGACTCATAGATTCTAGACCTTACCAGGAAGAATCCTCTTGATAAAATATCTACTAATGGAAATTCCTATGTACCTCTTTTATGTTTTAGCAACACCCACTAATATCTTGTAAAAGATTTTTGGGATGCAAAGAAATTTCCTTTGCAGAGGAGAAAAAAGGGAAAGGAAATGGGAATTGGTAGCATGGTATAAAAGATGTGTTCCTAAATATAAAGAGGGTTTGGGAATCAAATATCCAAAAATATTGGTTTAGGATTTAACAACAAAGATATTTTAGAGATGGATCAAGAAATCGGAGGCCCGATGGGCCTAGATATGGAAGGAGAAATATTCTAGGTCCCACTAGAAAAATGGATAAGAATGGAAGGGCACTGTCTAGGATATTTGATATGGAACCATGCCTAGACAAATCAGGGATTGGTTCTGTTATCCCCTAGTTTAGGGATAACTAAGGAGATTATGTCTCGAGGCCCACAAGTTCTATACATGGAGTATCAAGAGCCATATCAACTTGAGCATGGCCCTAGAGGGCCCATCTTTTTATTCCTTTAGCACCTCCGCTTTGTCAGCAGCAACAAAATCCATCACCTTGGCCTGGTCTTGTAGAAAAAGTGGATCTTTCTCCATGAGGTAATGAGTCTGGGTATCATGATATGTGTCACTTTGATCCTATATCTCTAGTTGATGTTCCCAAAGAAATTGCAGTAAGTTGAAAGAAACCTACATGGGATAGTCAAACTTTGTAGGAGGTAGAAGGACATCCAGCTCCCCGTGATACCTTCTAAGAGAAATATGCCTCATATATATTCATGTTATGTCGCATCTGTGAGCCACATTATTGAATCTGAGCCTTCCTCTTATCGGGATGCATATATTCATCCAATATGGAGAGATGTGGTGATGGAGGTGTATCAATGTATCATGAAGAATGATGTGTGGGATATTGTTATGATACCTGAGGGAAAGTATATAGTGACTTCCAAGTGGATCTATAAGATAAAACATATAGTTAATGGGAACATCGAGAAGAAAAAAGAGAGATTTGTTTCTAGAGGATTATCTCATGTGGAGGGAACATATTATGAGGAGACGTTTTCTCTTGTTTCTCAATACACTTCTCTCTGGATGATTATTTCCCTTCCAACACCCATGGGTTGGAGACTACGTCAGATGGATGTGAAGACAACCTTTATCAATGGAGATATTGAGGAAGAAGTATACATCGAGTATCCATTTGGTTTCATGATACATGAGAAGGAGTCTCATGTGTGCAGGTTGAAGAAGGCCATGTATGGACTCAAGCAGGCACCCTGAGTCTAGTATGTGAGGATTATTTGACACGTGATGAGTTTGGGCTTCAAAAAAAGTGGTGTTGATCCCAAGATGTACTATAGGACTGTTAATGGTCAGTCCCTGATTTTGGTCCTCTACGTTGATGATTTATTCCTCACCGGTATAGAGAGCCTTATCATTGAATGAAATTATTGTTGGATTACTAAGAGGGAGGGTGAATAAGTAATGAGAAGTTAGTTCACTTTTAACCACAATTTATACATTCTTTAACATCATGAATAACATTTTATCAACATTGTATCATATATCATAAACATAAAGCATGTAATCATGAGAATCACATCAATGTCACATCACATCACATCAATAGCATTGTACACCATTATTTACGTGGAAACCCAAATGGGATAAAACTACAAAATGATTTTATTATATATGTGTGTGTGTGTGTGTGTGTGTGTGTGTGTGTATTCAAAATAAAACATTCATTGGAAGCACCAACTTCCGATTCTTCAACTACAATTGGAAGGATGCTCCAACCCCCTATTTTGAGTCTCCAACCTAAAGGAATCTACAAACCCCTGATTCTCTGGCTCCAACCAAAAGGAGGCTAGAATCCCTAGGTTTTTTGGCTACAACCGGAAGGTAGACCAATTTTCATGGAATCTACCACTGTGACAAACTCTGTCACAACTCTGTCACTGTCACTATCTCTGTCACAACTCTGTCATTGTCTTATCAACTATGTCATTGTCACTGTCTCTTTCACAAATATTTCACCATCTCATCAACCTGTATCTGATCATCAACCATATAAACATGTGACATGCCATAAATCATGTGTATAGCAACATACATACTATCTCATGCATCAATAATGAACCATAAGATACATAAAAAATGAATAGTAAATCATGAACTAGAGAATCAACCATGTACAACCTATTCCATATACCATATCATCAACCATATGCATATCTATACCATTTCATCAATGAATCATCTCTAACAACCTATACATGCCCCACATGCATACATCATGATACAACATAGATATCACTCAACCACGTACAAGTATCTCAAAGATGTGTAGTATAAGAACCATATCATTATTTTATCATACATAAGAGTGTTTCTCACTCAGCCACCATCCAACATATACCATGTCCAGGTACCACAACCATCACACCAAGAATTCCCGAAGCATTCAACACATCATAAGTAAATCTAAGTATCAAAACTAGCACAAAACCATACTAGAACTTCTGTAGCTGACCTGAACCTCTAGAATGTTGACCTGTGTACTTTCTTCAGACTTCAAGGACATGGCATTATAATTTATCCCAAATTTAATAGTGACTCATCAGACAAACACTATCTGACCCACGATGATGCCTCGCTTGACAGATATAATGCAACCCATAAGGATGTCAATATGCTATCAAACTTCGTCAAGGATTGAAATCAAAATCTAAGGGTTGACATCATTCTATGAAACCACTCTCCAAGGGTTGACATCAATGACAACCAATGAGACAACTATCCAATAATACCCCCATTTGGCATTGATGGCAACACTTAGGCATGCAAATCCTTATGCTCATTCTCTGCTTGTGACTATCTCTCCCCTTGATTGCATACCTCTATTTCTCTTGTGCCATGACTTGATTTATCTCTCCCCCTTTTTCATCAATGGAAAAGGGTATCTCTCCCCCTTTCAGGTTGATCCCCCTATCTTCAAGCCTCTGCTAGAATATTTTCCCCATGGTGCTTCCTCGTGTAATTATTTGATATATATACAAAAAATATTCAAAATTTAATATTCTTGAACTTCATCAAGACTTATGTTTCTCTCCCCTTGTCCAATTAATATTGATGTGAAGAAAATCACTATGGGGTAGAAACTACGCCAATTTATTGTAGCAGATACTCGAAATGTTCCATTGCAAGTGGTTTGGTGAAGATATATGCAATCTACTCCTTTGTCCTGGCATACTCTAGCTTGATGTTCTTATCTGTAGCTTGTTCCCATAAGAAGTGATACTTGATCGGTATGTTCTTTTTATTAGAGTGCATTACTGGATTCTTTGAAATACTAATGGCTTTGGTGTTGTCACAGAGTATTGAAGTTGGCTCATCATACTTCACTTGCATATCCTGTAATGTCTATGTTAAGTTCCTAACCCGCACATAGGTAGAACAATAAATTCGGATGTAATAAAGGTCAATATTAATAATGCCTTGCAATAAAATAGAAAAATTCGAATGTAAGAAGACCTAATAGAAGATTATTCTTCTAGAAGGATCTTCCTCTAGATGCTTCTTTTGATAGACATATTTAGTATAAATAGGAGTCGAGGGTATGAGAACCCTATCTTGGATATTATTGTAATAGAGCTCTTCTCAAATGGATATTTCCCCCTCGAAGAGGCCCATGAACATTGCTTTCAGAATCAAAGTGTTATTTTTGTTGTTTTTCTTATATCATTTCAGTGTTATTGTGGTGATTGTTCTAGTTAGATTGTTGTTATTCTACCATTTATAGCATTTTATTTTTGTTCTGCATACTTTTTATATATGGTATACTACAAGTGGTATCAAAGCATTTTCCTCGACAGAAAGTGTGGGTTAAATTATTTTTTCAAGGTAGAGATGTATTCCAACATCTTTAAGCCATAGATATTTGTCGTTACGCGCATAAACCCACGGTTGAGGGATTCATACACACAGGAAATACAAGTGCTACTTAACCGCACATATGTTGGCCACCCTTGTAACCCCTTTTGGTACCCCTTCGAGTGGTAGTGCATTAGAAAACACCTATGTACGGATGGACCTAGATTACTTGAAGCCCTCTTTAGATAAATCGATCGGTCACCTGACTGCTATAGTGCCACCGAGAATAGCACTCCGGAAGATAATCTCTAGTACCTGGGTAGTTGGGTAGTACGAGTAAGGTACAATCTATCCTCCTTAGTTAGTTCCCTAATATATTGGGATGAGTACTATTGTTGGACCCTGCATGTATATCAGAGAGCTATAGCATAGGGCAAACCCTTGTCTGTAGAACCCTTGAATACCTAACCCTTGGGGACAAAAACATAAACAAATTAAAACAGACAAGATCTATTGTCATGCAACTATGTTTGGGTTGCCAAATCACTACACATTTCTTCTTGGTTAAGCATTTGGGCATTTCATCACTGTAGTATTCTTCAGACCAGAGTATAACTCTGCAGGTGTAAAAAAAAAAAAAAAGTCTAGAACTTTTTTCACCATTATTTGAGACCTATTCCACTGGATTCATCTCTTCTCCCTTATCACATTCATACATCTCATTTTTCAGAAAAAAAAATTTACCCCACCCACCCCTTTTTGGTTCCCTCGCCCTCATGGCCCATAACCGTAGCCAATACTTGGAAGCTCACTTCAATACCTTGCAATCTAGCCTCACTGAGACCCAACAAGAAGTGAAACAACTCAGTGCCAATGTTTCCGCCAGCAATACAACCATGCAGTGCTCAATGGAGGAAATCAAACAATAATTGACCACCCAGCTTGAATTTGTCTTTACATCACTCTGCACCAAGCTTCATATCCCTATAGTTAACCCTTCCTCTTAATCACCTCCATACATTGAAGGTGAACATTCCTCTCATTCCCATAAATTTTAGCACCATCACTTTCAACGTGACCTACACCTTCCGTGGGCGGATGTGACCAAATTTGATGGCTCAGACCCCACTGGTTGGGTAACCCAAATGGAACTTTATTTCTCTTTATACGACATTACATATGACTTGTACAAACTCTAGTATGGTGTTATCCATCTAGATCAAGAACGTTGGCAATGATGGCAATGGAGAAAAACTTCTCATCAAGGGTGTATTGCTTGGACACACTTTGTGGCAGAGCTTTATGAACGCTTTGACTCTAACACCAACCATTTGGGCCGTTTGACAAAGTTGAAACAATCAATAACAATTGAAGACTTTATAGCTTCCTTTGAGCACCTGGATTTTCAGATAGAGGGCATGTTTGATGCCTTTTTCTGAGAGTGTTTTATCAGTCGCCTCAAGGATGAGATTCGGGCCCATGTCCTCATGGCTCGGCCTCGAAGTTGGGTGGAGGATACTAAAATATCTAAATAAGCACTATACATTGTATCTTCTCAAAAATGAAAAACCTCCTTTATCCCTCACCCTAAACCAGTAAATACCACTACTCCCTCTGCTCCACTAAAGATCCAAAAAATGACCAGGGTTGAAATGGTTGAACACCAACTCAAATGCCTTTGTTATAATTGTGATGACAAATATTTCTTGGGCCACAAGTGTAAGGAACAAAACCTTTTTATGGCCATCTCTGAGGATATTTCAGAAGAGCATGTTGAAACTCCCCTTGTGTCTGAGTCACTTGAAACCACTGACATAACCCCTCCCTCAGACCCTCCCGAAGTAGAATTGATATTTTTTGTCAATGCTCTCACTGGCTTCTCCGCTCCCCAAACCCTCGAGCTAATCAGTTACATCAAGCATCAGAAGGTCATGATTATGGTTGATAGTGGAAGAACCCATAATTTTATTCATCTCCGCATTGCCCAAGAAACTCATTGCTACATCCATGCCATCAATAATTTCCAAATCATGATTTCCAGTGGTGGCTCCATGAAATGTGGAGGGCATTGTGAAAATGTGCGTCTCCAAATTGTTGACTGCCACCTGAAATCTCATATGTTTGCTATTAACATGGGTGGTTGTGAAATTGTGTTGGGTGTAGACTAGCTAGGGACATTGGGTCCCAATCTCATGGATTTTAAGGAATTAACCATCCAATTCAACTAGGAGGGCCACCAATATAAATTCCAAGGCATCACCATTGGTTCACCTAAGATCATTAGTTCCCATCGCATGGAAAAGATGCTCAAAAAGGTCATTCTGGTGTTATTTCCCAAATCCATGCCATACAAGAAACAAAGACGCCCTCAGTGTCACAAGACCTCCAAGACATCCTTTCCAAAAATGAGGTGGTCTTTTTGATCCGTCGGATCTTTTAATGACTTATGGTTGAGTTTTAATTTTGCATGCGTTAATTAACCATTTGAGAAAACTTGGTGAAAGAATGAGTAAAGAAGAGGAACTATAACATCCATATACATATGTTCATATTTGAAATGAAATAATAGACAGCAAACCATAACACGCAGATTGATAACAGAGTTTGGCACAACTTTGCCTACGTCTCCGAGCCTTTTCTCTGTGGGGGAGGCTTCTTTATTTCTTCTAAAAATATCAAAATTACATCTATGTAATTCCAAATGGCTACAAGACTGATCTGGTCATGTTCTTCTAGATCTCTAGAACCATGCAAAGAAAACGGCATGCAAAACGGACATCCGAAGCTCCCAGAAATGATCCGACAACGTCTCCTCCTCAAAAGCTTCTCTGCCTCAAAATGACTTTGGCTTGGCTTCTCCTCAGCATAATTATGCTATGAATTCCCTCAATGTTGTCCCCATGGCCTCAAACAGGCCTTGGTTAAATATCTTGTAAGTTGGTTTCTCATCTCCAACTTCCTCCAAGAAGTTAGGCTCCAAAACTACCCAATAACTCCCAAAAACCATTAAAAATAGGCTTAATTATAATTAAAAACCAAAAGTAGTTATAAAACCCACTTTTGAACTATAATATAGTTATATAGGGCGCTAGACCCCTTCATCCGCACGTGTTCCCCCTTGGCATGGTCGTATGGACGTAATATGGCCAAGCACTAACCCAAAGGGCTAAGCGCTGGTCCCTCTCCATACAATACTTTGCAATATATTTCATAATGTGAGTTTCATAACATAAAAATTAATGTGGCGCATTGGTTAGAGGACTATTGTGAAGACGCTTAGGCTTAGTGGTTGGTCATGGGTTCAAACCCCATGGACCCCAAGACTTTTGAAACCTTCCACTTTGACTGATGACTGGGTGCCACGTGGCTGCCCATGACTGGGCCACGTGGCATCTCCCCATTTGACAAATTAATGCCACTTGTCAGCTATTGACTGGTCTAGTTGCCTGCCACATGTCTATCTTGTCAGTGAACCTGCCCAATCACCATCATCCAGAGAGTGCCACGTCATCTCCTGCAAGTCAGCATGCTGATGTCATCAGCGTTGACTTTTGACCAGTTGACCTTTGACTTTTTACCTATTTGGGCTTCCGATCAGAACACGATAAATTTCGCATACGAAGTCTGTTTGACAAAGTAAATATACCACCATAATCAGCAAAACGAGATG
>JZKD02S1808685.1:48781-71334 GCA_000966675.3 Picea glauca
AACAACCTTTCATTGCCCCATCTTTCCACCCTAAAATATAAGTATGGAACAACTGTCATGGACTCTGCCACTTTCACAAACTATGTCACAACTTTGTCACTATCTCATCAACATTTTCATGATTGTCACTATCTCTGTCACAACTATGTTATTGTCTCATCAACCTATATTTGATCATCAACCATCTAAACCTATTCCATACCATACATCAATTGTATACCAACATACATACTATCTCATGCATCAATAATGAACCAAAAGATACATCAACAATGAATAATGAACCATAAACTAGAGAATCAACCATGTACAACATGTTCCATATACCATATCATCAACCATATGCATATATGTACCATTTCATCAATGAAGCATCTCTAACAACCTATGCTTGTCCCTCATGCATACATCACCATAAAATATATATATCCCTAAACCATGTACAAGTAGCTCAAAGATGTGAACTATAAGAACCATATAAGTGTTGTATCATACATAAGAGTGCTACTCACTCAACCAAAAATCCAACATATACCATGTCCAAGTACCACAACCATCACACCAAGAATTCCCCAAGCATTCAATACATCATATGCAAATCTAACTATCAAAACTAGCACAGAACCATACCAAAACGTTTCTAGCTTAATTGAACCTATAGAATGTTGACCTTTCTACT
Organism: Picea glauca; assembly: GCA_000966675.3. NCBI lineage: Eukaryota > Viridiplantae > Streptophyta > Pinopsida > Pinales > Pinaceae > Picea > Picea glauca. The sequence goes on from JZKD02S1808685.1 coordinate 49,461, forward strand.
TGCTTCAGACTTCAGGGACCTGGGATTAGCATTTATCCTAGATTTACTAGTACCTCTCTAGACATACACTAGTTGACCCACAAGGATTCCTCGCTTGACATATATAATGCAACTTGCGAGGATGTCAGTAATTAGGGTTTTCTTAAAAACCCTTTCCTTCTGCATCTATGAAAATTTCACACTTTTATTGCACGTTTTTCATTGCCTCATAATTCCCATCAAATTCACAAAAAATCCAAGATAGACCATAACCATTCACTAAACCATAAAAATTCACTATATCACAAGATATATTATCAATGAACAAGTATGTGAGTGTGTGTAAATGAATGAGTCCTTCAGTTGTATTTATACAAATCCTAGGTAACTCCCCTCCTTACTTTAGGGCTTCTAGGGTTTTCTTGTTACAGCAACTTTACCCCTTTGACTAGCTGACTTGTAACCAACTATGGATTCTTAACCACACTTCCTGAATTCCACCTTTACAAAGCCATAAATCCCTAACCGTAAGGAACTATGTGGCGTTCCACATGTCACTAGAAATAGCTCAATGAATACTATCCATCTATAAGTGTCTTACGTGTGTTTAATGTTTCCTTCATTTCCATATTACTCATTCAATGTTGAGTACCATATCAACACTGTCGAGGAAGACAGAATATGCTATCAGACTTCATCAAGAATTGACATCATTCTCCGAGTCCACTCTCTAAGGGTTGAAATTAATGAAAACCAATGAACCAAATATACACCAAGTATGCAATGACATTTGAGTTTGACATTAAGGACCTTAGTATGATGCACTACTTTTTGGGATTAGAGGTGTGGTAGAGAAATGATGATATCTTCATGGGTCAAAGGAAGTACACAATTGAGATATTGAAGACATTTGGGATGTTGAACTATAAACCCATGGCTACACCAAGGTTGACGAATCTAAAGAAACTAAGTGTTTATTCTTATGATTTCGACGATATTGATATGACCCTATACATACAACTGATTTGATCATTGATGTATCTGGTTAACACCAAACAAGATATTTACTATGCAGTGAGTGCACTTAGCCATTTTATGAGTTAGCCAAGAAAGACACACTAGATTGTTACGAAGCATGTGTTGGGATACCTAGGAGGCACAGTTGGACATGGTATGAGATATACATCTAATATTTACATGATATTGTAGGGATATACTCACTCTAATTGGGTAGGAAGCGCAGTGGAAAAAAACAGAACCTTTGGATGTTGCTTCACTTTGGGATCTTGCATGGTTTCCTGGTTTAGAAAGAAACAAAATTCTATGTATTTTAGCACCTCAAAAGAAAAGTAATTTACATTGAGTGTGGCTTCACAAGATCCTTTCAGATTTATTTGGACATGTGTTGGATTCCACCATTATTCATTGTGATAACCAGAGCTATATGAAGATCTTAGAGAATCTATTGTTTCATGATAAATTGAAACAAATTGAGATCAAGTACTATTACATCTGAGACATGGTGCAGAGGAAGGTAGTAATAGTGAAATATCGTCCTACAGACGAGTAGTTTGTTGATGTTATTAATAAACCCATTACCAAGACAAAGTTAGAGTAATTCCATGATAGACTTGGCATGGTAGAGAATTCATCCCTTGTTGATAGGGGGTGTTAATGTTTATAGCTTCCTAAGACATTCTCCAGATTGTACTCCTTTGTGACTGAGTTGAGTTGATCTATGAGGACACTTATTTGAGAGGGATAAGTGGGTTTGTGTTATATCCCAACGTCCCTTATCGAGTGCACATGAGGACACATCCCTTGTGGAGAACACATGAGGAAACGTCAAGGGATTTTACCTTAAAGTCACACACTATGGGGAGTTGACCCTAGTGTTTATATAGGGAGTATCCTCTAGAATTCCACATGGGAGTGCCATGTGTGACAATCATTTTTTTATTATGGTGGGTGTGTACCACTAGTGAAGACTGTGTGTCTATGGAAAATAGTTGGGTACTAATATGGTTGTTGTGTACCACTGGTGTAGACTATGTCTCTGAACAATATTTATGTGCTAGTACAATGTTTTTGTACCACTTTCATTGACTATGTGTCTCTGGATAGTAGTTGTGTGCTACTAACAGTGGTCATGTACCACTAGACAATAGTTGTGTACTATTGTGGATCAAAACAGTCGTGTTCTCTTGGATGGAATTGTAGTAGCTATATCCTACTAGTTAATTTTCATGGAGACTACCAGATCACTTGGTAACCATATTCTTCCATGTCATGATTTTATCTAGTTGATTATTCACCCTATATTTCTACAACATATCCCACCATAGTGCTACATGGCCTTTCAATTTCGTAACAACAAATCATACCCAATTTGGATCCTAAACATTTTCATACTTAAAATATCTTTTGAGTTCTTCAATCCAATCAATGAGAACATAAACTCTCAGACTACCATCACAACAAGAAACCTCAAACTTTGTACTAAAAGTTTTACTTAAATACGAAATCAACCTAGTTGTTAGGTCTCTTTCATCACCATCTCGTTCGTCTTCGATTTCTTCTTCTGGCTCTGAGTATACTTAATCATCTCCATACCTACGATTTTCCAATTCCTCTATTCTTCTTCTCAAACTATCAAGTTCTCGATTTCCTACACGTCCCCTTCCTTCTCCTCTTGGTTTCCAAGTTGTAGGTATCTAACCAACATCCACATACCTCACACTCGTTCTGTAACTCGACTTGAATTTCAACACTCTTTATGAGAAACCACCATGAACATGTATTATGTACCATCTCTCACAGAAGAATATTACATGCTAATAGCATAGAATAATTGGCATATGATACTAACTGATGCAGAGATATACATTCTAGAACACACCAATAGTTACAGCACACACCCTACTACATAATACAAAACGGAAAATAAAAACATAAATACTTTTTCCAAATAATAAGGAAATCCATTGGAAAATAAAACACTAGAAAACCCATCAATTTCAATACCATTTGTTTATTAATTCAATGCAGAGAACATAATTTCTATATTACATCAATATTGGGTTAAAAGACAACCATAAATTGATGCTTGTGTGGCTGAAAACCACTACAAAATCATGCATAGGGTAACAATCTATGTGTATGGGATGAGATTCTATTTCTCCCTTCCTGCATGCTCACCCAACCAAGAATATTTCTCTCCAGTCAACCTTCTAAGATTTCTTCACTTCGTGGTTCACCAACCACTTCAAAATCGTGCTCCATTTCTTTTTAAAACTCCTCCTCAACTCTGAAACGATTTTTGTTCCCCCTAAGAGTGAGTTGTTACCCAAACCATATATCTAACTTGTGTACCGCTTCAACTTCCTTTCAGCCTTGGGTCACGCTTTTTCCTTTAGCTAAGAGTCCTTTTACGTAAAGGTAGTTGTGACTCATAATGAATGCATACCAGTGTGAAAAAATCAAATGCGTGTGGCCACAGTGTTGCAAATGAAGAAATATTCTAAGACGTGTAAAATTTCACTATACCCGGGAAATTCAGCATGAGTTTCAACGCAAGTTTTAGCATGAAACTTGTGAAATTTCTCTATATATGGTAGTTTCAACACAAGTTTCGACATGAGTTTCAACATGACACTTCTAAAATTTCACTATACATGGTGGTTTTAACACGAGTTTTAACATGACACTTGTAAAATTTCACTATATGTGGTAGTTTCAACACATGTTTCAACACGATTTTTAGCACATGTTTCAACACAAGTTTACACATAGCAAGATTTATTGTAGGAGTAATCAACAATTTGAATTTAAAGAAATCTGACTAAATAAAATGGACCACTAAGACAATCCTTATTCGACTTATTTCCTATTTGCAGAATGGAAATATTTTTGGGTGATGCGGATTACCTGAACCCAAGGATGCTCCTACATCACTTATCAATGGAACTGATTTAGGCTTTACATCATTTAATAATTTTCTTGATTCTTCCCCTCTTTTACTCTTAATATCCTTTCATTGTCATCTCTATAACTATGTACTTCTATTCTGATACTTCTCATAGAATCTACCAATTTTTTTGGTTCCACTCTACTCTTATGTCCATAATATTTTGTTTCAGCATTACCCACATTGATGTCCTCTCTCTAATGATTGTTGACTCCTTGTGAGTCCTCCATGACTCTAATATGCAATCCTTGTCTTCAATTGATTTTTTCATACCTCTAATTCTACAAAATGTGCAAGCAAGCATTTTTGTTAGAATATATATATATATATATACAATGTTTGTCAATTAATGGTACAAATCACTTTTCTTCTCAATTCATGAAGGATTGTATCATAATTCTTGAAATTCGAATAATTCCAAGTTATTATCCTTCGCATCATATTTCCAATTTATATTCTTATGCCCCAATCTAATATTTGAGCTTAAAGTTATGGCTTCCTTAAAAAGACCATTTTTTGCCACATTTATACACTTTTTTCACTTGTGCAACTTTATTGGATTATCCAGGTAGATCTCGATGGCCAACCACCTTTTCCACTGAATCAACATTTCGAGCCTGTGGGTTTGATAAACCATGATATTAACCCTTTTGATGTCCAATGGAATGCAATACCATCTTCATTTTTTAATTTCAGACATCATGTAATGATCTTATGTACATCCCTACAACATGGCATTAATGCACTGGATGTCATTACAACTCTGCATTAAGCATGCTCTAGCTAGAGTAGTACTGGGATGGGTGACCGTCCGGGAAGTCCTAGTATGCTATATGCCTATGGAATTTTATAAACTTAGATTAATGTATCCCACATGCATCATGGGAATGAAGCATAGCCAACATCTCTTTCTTTTCAAAGATAAGCTACCACATTATGCTAGTTTTTGTTCTACAATGCTTTTCTCTTTCTTGTTCATGAATAGAACTTGGGTTTCACTGTATTTTTGTGTTCTCTTCTATATTTTAGTGTATTTCATTGTTATATCTCGATTATATTTATTCCTTCATTTTGTTCTAAAAATAATCTGGATAAGTGGTATTAGAACAATATGCTTGTTATTTCTCATAGCAGGTCCTCGACGAGGTCAGGGTAGAGAGATTTGGGTCTCGAGCTAGTTTCACTTGAGGAAAACCTCTCTCGCTAGCCCAAGTGACCTCCCATGGAGGAAGAAAAGAGAGATGCCAGAGAAGGAGATCCTTTCAAGATGTTTCTTGAGGAATCTCTCATGCGATAGAGGAACGAGATGATGGACAACTTCATTCATATCCTTCAAAGACTACAAATGGAGACGACCAAGGCATCTTCTGTTATGATATTTAGACAATTAGGATTTAGTTAATATCTACTTGTTCTAATGTGTCGTTAGGTAAAAGTGTGGTTCTTAGTGTATTTCTTTAGTATGCATTGGTAGTTAGTAAATCTGACGGTCACGATATGTTCTCGACATAGAGTGATCCGACGGTTCATACTCTCATCGATCTTAATAGTCGTTGATCTGTGGCTTAACATGCAATTGGTCCATGATATCTATTTAAAGAGAATGGAGGGTCATTTTTCGATGATTGATTGTGAGAAACTCTCTTGTAAAATCTCTATCTAATCATTTTTTTTTGCATTAATAAACTACTCCAAATGGCCGAGTTGGTTGGGGTCGTGGATGTTTCCCAGTAGGGGTTTTACGACGTGAAAACATCAGTGTGTTGATATTTGATATGGTTATGTGAGTGGTTACTAAATGTGTTCATCCTCTGTTGGAATACCTATTTTTTTAACATGGTATCAGAGCCTATTTGAAGATCCCCTCCTATTGTAGATCGAGATCGTGAAGTTGAGTTTCTTCATATCCATTTTCTATCATTTATGTACATTTATGGGCTCTGAGGACTTTTCCATTGCGCTTGGAGCACATGTTTCATTCAGGAACACTTTTCTTTTCACTCAAAAAGGTTTATGTTTGACCAAGATACGACCATTACAGTCAAATCCGGAGGTATAAAGCTTGAATACGCATTTTTTTAAATTTTTGCAGAGTAGTATTTTGGTTTTATTTCAGTTTTGTATTATTTATTTTCAGGTTGATACTCTTTTAGATCTGCATATTATATTTATCCCATGCCCTATGTGATCTCATCAAATAAAAAACAAATAGGAAAAGGTGTATCTTCCGAGTAAGCTAACCAAGATCTAAGCCTTGTTGTCATCAAGAAGCGAAATTTTTTTCTTGTGTGAAAATAGCTTTTTTTTAGCACGCTCTCCAAGGCTGTCAACAACAACAACAACCCTCCTTCTAAACATTACAATATGTTTTTCTAGACCATTTGGTTAAAATTTTCCTTATTAAGTAAGATTTCTTGAGTTCAAGTCTCTCTTTTGTTACTTTTTTTGAAAAAGTTCATGCTAAAATTGTAAAGTGTATTTCACTTCAAGTATAAAAGTGAATCACTATAAGTAGTTTTAATATTTTATTTTAGAGTGATTTATTTTGCATGAAACTTTTCTTTTATAAAGTAACTTCATTGTAAAAGTGATCCCCACTTCTCTTTATAAAAGTGGGTCACTTCATAGAGCAACTTACACAATTCCACAAAGTAATCTCTCATACTAAAAACGTTTATCCTCTTCACAATCCTATTAGAACGTGAACAGAAGGACACTACAACCATTGCAACGTCAACCCAAGACCTTTCTATCCAGCAGAAGCATATTGACAAGATTGTAGAAGAGTACCAAAATGTTCTTGTTGCACCTACAGGGGTGCCTCCACACTTCCCAGTCAAGAAAGGTTATAATATAAATGTTCATACTCTTCATGTTGCATCTTTACTAACATATTCCTCCCACACTCATGTAGATAATGAGGATATATTGGTTGAACATATCCCACCCCTCCAACAACAGGTTCATGACAACCTTCAACTGACTAAGCATGATAGTTTCTTCTACAAGGCAAGCAGCGCACCAAACTTCATATTTAGAGGAAGTATCCCAATATCCCATGGGAACTTGATGAAATGGGGACCATTGCTTCATAAGGGGGGAGGAATTATCCAGGTGGATCTCGGTGGCCAACCACCTTTTCCATTGAATCAACATTTTGAGCCTGTGGATTTGATAAACCATGATATTCACCCTTTTGATAGGGAATGCAATATAATACCATCTTCATTTGTTAATTACAGACATCATGTAATGATATTATTTACATGCCTACAACATAATGTTAATTCATTTAATCCCATTAGAACTATGCAATTATGCATTCAATCTAGAGTAGTACAAGGATGGGTGATTGCCTGAGAAGTCCTAGTATTTTACATTCCTATGGCATTTTATATACTTAGATTAATTTTTTCCACATGCATCATGGGAATTATTCTCCTCTCACTCTCTCATATATAATTGAGGTGAATGATACCCTTTAAGCATTCAATGAAGTGTGATGTAAATCTTGTTGTGAATGAAACGCAACCAACGTCTCTTTCTTTTCAGAGATAAGCTACCCCATTCTGCTAGTTTTTGTTCTATAGTGTTTTTCTTTGTCTTGTTCATTAATAGAAGTTTTGTTTCACTATATTTATGTGTTATCTTCTATATTTTTGTGTATTTAATTGATATATCTCGGTTAATTTTCTTCCTTCATGTCATTCTCAAAATAGTCTAGATAACTGGAAGACCAACTTCTGTCAATTGTGAAAGAAAATTTATCAAGAGCCAAGAAAGTTTTTGTATCAGGCACTGATAATAATCATGATGGTGAACACACAAGAACCTTCATATTCTCCATCTGTTTCTCTAGTAATATTCTATATTAATATAGAATTTGCAACTTTGTATTTTTTACAATTTTTTCTAGACTTGAAATTTTAGCATAATTCGCAATCTCCCAAACTATGCACTTCTGGAAAAACTTCACTAAATCAAAGTTGCCTATCTTCATGAGTATGAAAAATGTGGACTACATGAATTTTTCCAATTATGTAATCTAGGATCACTTTTCCTCCTTTGAAAATCCTAAAAATCCCCCAAAAGTGGCCCAAAATATTGGATTTTGACCAATTTCATCATCTTCTTTCCAAACCCCTTAGTGTTTCTCTAATTCCTTCACTGGGTATTTTCATGTCTTCTTTTTGGAATTTCTCCCTAAATTTCATCTTAACCTCGATCTCAATTACTGAATTGAACCGAGATCTTTGAAAAACATTATTTTGAACCTTCTACAAAATTTAATTACAAATAGTCAATGGCCTTCTTTGGCACTTTTGTAGATCTCCTCTCTTAGAAAAAAACCCATAAATTTCATCTTTGCTCTAGTTATGGCCAAAATAAGAAAATGGATGAAATCCTTTTTTTTTAAATATAGGAAACTCTTTGCTTATGTGACATATTTTGATGTGTTTTTTGATGTGGAACCATGGATCTACATGGAACCCTAAGGGGATTCCATGTAACCCCTTCGACCACATAACTTTCCCTATCATCCTTATTTTTTAAATAAAAAATAAAATAATTATTCAATACAGGATCCACCCCTACTGGATGCCACATGGAACCACTACAGTGGCCCATGTCACCGGTGGGGTTGACCTCCAGATTTACCTTCGTTGTGCAACCTATCCCCACCTAAGATCTGATAGTGGAGATCGAAAAATTAGACCAACAACCCAGGGTTCATATCGCACTGTCAACGTGGTAGAGATTTAACAACCGCTCTACGATGTGATACCCAAAACCACCATTGATATGTGTTACATTCCTATTGGGTTCACATCACCCAATAATATTTTAAAACTTTCTTTGCAACCATGCGATACCACTTACCGATACATCTCGTGGTATTGGGCTATCTCTCCAACATTATCCCCGCAACTATGGTCTACCACCGTTCCACTAGTATACCACAGGTCTTCCATTGTGGCATTCCACATCACCGTTGACACATCACCTAACATGTAGCCCCCACATCATGATGACATCATTGTATAGAAAATTTCTCAAAGTTTTCCAATTTCCCCAAATTTTACAAAAAAATGCATATTTTTTAGAATGACGTTCAGATGCCCAAGTACATTCCGACTCGGTCTCTGTGCAAAAAAAAAATCTACAAATCAACCCATAAACCCATATAACACAAGTGATGCAACCATAACTATGATAACAATATGTCATGTACCCATCACTAGAAAACATGAAATTATTGATTGATACTAAAATGTGACGTACCCACTACTCGGGTACCTCAAGAATTTGTGTTATTGACGGATTCGAATTTCTGATATTAATTATCAAATTCAAGAAACATAATACCATGTTAAGAAAAGAAAAACCAAAATTGGATTAAACTACAATTAGTAAATGAGAGATGACTTGATTATTAAAATTTTGCATCAATGATAACTTTTAACAAAATAGGTTTGGTAAAACATTAGAAAGTAAACAAAATCGTGCATCGAATTTCTGATATTAATTATTAAATTCAAGAAACATAATACCATCTTAGAAAAAGAAAAACCAAAATTTGATTAAACTACAATTAGTAAATGAGAGATTACTTTATTATTAAAATTTTGCATCAATGATAACTTTTAACAAAATACGTTTGGTAAAACATTAGAAAGTAAACAAAATCCTGCATTGAATTTTTCAAATTTCATCAATGTGTTAGATATGTGTATGCGATATTATTAATAATATAACACTACATATGAAGCAAAAAATTAAATATTCACCCCTTCATGATAACAAATGTAACTAAAAAAAAGATAGGAAAGAAGAGTTATATAATTAAAAATATATTATTATGTAGAGAAAATTTTCCCAAGTAAGTTTGTAAAGTTCAATTTAAATTTGCATTAATTCAAATTAGAAAATGTGACATTAATTAAGTTAATATAGATTTATTTTAATTTTGGATCTATCATGCGCCATATTATGTGTCAAAAGAGATCAAGTTCATCAAATTACAAAGATTTCTCAATTTATTTTATCTAAAGAGAGGTTTTCACCTTGAGGTATTTGATGTCTCTCACCACATGATAGATCAATAATTAAGATGGATGTACAATGCTTCCTTACCTTTCTTGAGATTCGATAGATCACATTTGGTGTGAATGAATGTTAACGATCAACATCATCATCTTATGTAGATAAAGACATGCCACATGCCATCTCCATGTTGAGCATGGAAGGAATTACACACCTCCCTCATATGAGGAGTACACCATTGTAATGCTTTAAAAATAAAAATATTTTTATACTTTCAATTGTTATATATATATATATATATATATATATATATATATATATATATATATATATGATATTGAGGTATTTTAAGTTTTAAGTAAGGTGGGCATTGAAATAATCTTTTTATTAATATTTTTTTATATGCTACATTCAATCATTAACTATTTATCTATATAGTTGATATTGGTATATTTTACTGAAGATGAACATTGAAATAATTTATTATGGTCAAAATTGTTTTTTTTTGTTATTAATGTTTTTTAAATGCTACATGTCAATTCTATGTTAAAAGAAATTGTGAATCTCTCATAATAGGATGTAGAAAATCTCTCTCTCTATATATATATATAAAAGAAGTGACACATCTATACATCTTTCTCATACTAAGAAGTAGAAAGAAGAAAACAATTTTTATTTTTTTTAACCTTTTTTATTATGATTTTCAATTACTTGAAACACCTTTCATTCTCTCTATATAAATTCATACATAAATATTTTACTTTAAATGGATATCCAAAAAAAAAATCTGAAAGATATTGTAATATATATATTTTATTGATATGTTTTTAAATATCATATATCAATTCCATATTGAGCACACATGTCAACTCCATATTAAACATAAAAAAAAAAAAACACATTTCCTTAATAATGAGTTATAGAAAGAATCTATTGATGCAGTAATATGTATTAAAGTCAATAAGATCTTTTAACATAAAATACTTTGCACAAGCTGAAAAATTGAAGTTACTTTATTCGATAGTTAATATTTCATTAAAAGTTGCAATGCAATCAATATCACTATTCTTGGAGCCAGGGGAGAATTCAGAAAATTAGAATGTTAACTCTTTTGTGTGGTTATTTGATAATCAAGAATAAAAAATTTTAACACAATAAATGGAATTTGAAAAAAAATATCTATTAGAAAAAGAATTACATAATTGTAAATATAGCCAAGTAAAAACCAAACAATTTTTTTCATATAAAAATTATATAAACATCAAAGCATGTTTTGATTTCATTTTTATTTACTATTAAAAAAAAAAACACTTTACAAAGGCATCTTTTAAACAAATAGTCATCTCAATAAGCAAAACCAAGAAAGGAAAATCCAAAAATCCTGTCAAATAAAAGAGGTTTGATTGTAGTTAGAGTCTTATTTTCTATAACTAACAACCCAACAAGACCCGTGTTGTTGGGTCCAGTGACAAGTTCCTTGTATGGCAACAACTAAATGCCATCCTAACCAGACCTCCTATTGTTGTAAAGACCCATGAAACAGTCTCTTTGGCACCTCTAACCTTTGACATCAGGGTTTGCACTATTGGATGGACAAGGCCTAGCAGATTGAAAGCTAGGCGAAAAGAGGTTTTATGCCCATGACGTGCCCACTATTCTCATCATAAGGTCATTGCTAGCCTTGCTCCAATAGTCAAATAGCCACCAGTACAAAATTTATATTTTAAGCCATAAGTCAAAGTCAACTTTTATGGACCCTTTAATCTCATGTGTATACATACACAATGATGATAATTACGATATACAAAATATACAAAATGGTGATAATTTATTAAATTATTTTTAAAGAAAAATAATTTAATGTAAAGGAGTATAGTTTTTTAAATAACAATGATGATAATTTATTACATTATTTTTAAGGAGAAATATTTTTTTCCCAAATATAAATTAAGATGATTTAAAGTAGTATATTTTTTAGAATAATAATGATGATTTAATTTACATTACAAATATGAATTATTTGGTTTTTTTTATTATGTCAAATTTGGTTTTATTATGTCAAATTTGATTAGTGTATAAATTCATAATTAAATTATAATAAATTTTGTATCATTCAAAATACATTATTGAATGTAGATCAATTATTAAGTCTTCAATGTCTTTAAAATATCAGTGATTTTGACTGCTTAAACACCCTCGAGGAATAGTTTCTCAAGCCACAAGCAAATTATCAAATAAAAAAATTAATTATTAAGTTTTCCATAGTCGGCTTCCCAAATAAAATAAAATTAAATTAAAAAACATAATAAATAAAATATTCGGTCTCAAAAACAAATAAAAAAAAGATTAGAATTAAAATGTAATTAGTATAAATGGTTCAAAGTACTTCTCATTATAAATTTATTTTACAACTCAAAAACATTTTGACTCATCATAGATAGGTCATGTGATCTTAAATTTTAATTCTATTTTGTCGAAATTATATTCGTGAGGCGTCAACCTTTCTCAGATTTGGCTAAACATGGATCTGATTAGAAGATTATTTGGAAAGCAAAAGCAAGACCGACTAAATGGGAGACCGGATGAAGAAGGCGGAGAAACATCTTACGAATTGGCCTGCCAAGGTGTTCGCAATGATTTGGGTACCTGTTATATAAGTGCATCCATTTAGTGCATATTAGCCATGCAAGCCACCAGAGCGGCCTTCCTGAGCCTCCGAAATGCGGTCGCATCTGACATCTCTCGTGAGAACTCATAGACAGTCCTTGACTACCTTAGTTCGGTTCTTCTTCTTACAAAGACGGATGCCAAATAATATGACCAAAGACGAGCTAAAGTAGTACTCCCGAAATGAATTCCTCCCAGCAGCTCTCATCGCACACTGGCTACAGAAGAGATACCCCGACGCCTTTCGCCTGGTGGGGGAGGGAAACCCCACTGCTAAAGTTTTGCATATCATTATGCAGATGGTAATCCGAGAAGGGTATGTAAAAGGGTTGGCCGAAAACCTATGCGGAAGATATAAAACTCGAACGACATGCAAATCATGCCGCGCTAGCTATGATTTTGTTGAAGAGACTATGATGTTGACCTTCTTTGTCAATAAAGAGGAGAATTTTGATCTTTCCCGATACATTAAATCCAATGCAGACGATATAAACATTAAATCCGAAGGCCGCAATAACAGTACCAGATTTCTAACGTTGGGTGATCTTTTCTATTTTTCACAACGACTGAACGTCAACTGTCTGGAATATAATCTTTGTGATTCCAAATCAGGTATATGTGATATGGTCTACGATTTCTGTCATCGAAATACCATTCGCCATCTTCCATGTACATTGATTTTGGATTTGAGTAATGTTCAGTGCTCGGAGAGAATCATGGTGTATGAAGAGTTTCTAGATCTCCGCGAACACATGGATTCACAAAGTACTACGAATTGCAATTATAAGCTGGTAGCAGTTCTGAAGAAAACGATGGATGGAGTGCATATTATAGCATTATGTAACAGCTTTAAAGTATGTAAATCGAACTGTTAATAATCCGTCGGCCGTGTATGATAAAATGCAGAACCTGTGGTTTGAAATGGACAACAAAACCATGGATATAGTACTTTTATGGGAGGTGTTTAAAGTTAAACCAAAGCAGCGGTGCGTTTTATTCATCTATGAGCAACTCGGCTAATTAAAATGAAGGTAATATATTGCATTCCATGGAGTTGTTTCCGATGATCGTGAGAACTCTAATTCAGAAGCTGCTTGTCTCCATGCAACGCTTTCTACGTTCATTTGTTTTGTAAATTTTAATTTGATATCTGTATCAGTTGTACGGGTATGGGATGTAAACATAAATAAAAGGAATACCAGAAATGTTGGGAATGAACGCGCATATGTTGATTTCATATTAACTGTATAAATACTACAAATTGACAGTTTTATGGTTAAGAAAAGGTAGTAACTGTAAACCGTTTTACTAACTAATTTCTTTAACGAGATTACTATTCCTAACACTCCCTCTTAATATCGAGGATTACATTATTAATAATGCCTAAACTTTGACGTTGAATTGAAAAACATCTCTTCCCAAAGGTTTAGTGAAGATATCAGCTAGTTGAGCTTTAGAACCACAAAATTTGAGGAAAATGTGTTTGCTTTTCCAATGAAACACATTATTCTTCGACAAGGAAATGGTAGTGTTATTGTCACAAAAAATCAAAATAGGTTCTTTTGTCGTATATCCAAAATCCATCAAAAGCCTTTTAAGCCAAACTGCATGGCATGTTGTTGTTGTTGCCGCTACATATTCTGCTTTTGTAGAATAGATAGAAATTATAGGGTACTTCTTAGATGCCCATGAAATCAAATTCTTTCCAAAAAGAAAAGCCTAGCCCGAAGTGCTTTTTCTATTGTCAATACTTCCTCCATAATCACTGTCAGTATAACCTGTAAGCATACTATCTGCTGAAGCTATGTACCACAAACCATAAGTGGTTGTACCTGCAATGTTTTTTAATATCCTTTTCCCAACTTTCCAATGAGAATCTGTAATGACCCCTTCATTACGGCCACGGGCGAAGCAATATTGTTTTTTTTTTAAGAATTAAGAGGCAAGAAGGCAACGACAACAACAACTTAACCACACCAAAGACGATGAACAGAAGAACGCAACCCAGAGAATAGGAATGTACGACTCCACTCACTGGCACACCGGAAACTGGGCGAAACATGCATAGGAAAACAAGGAGGAAGGACTACCTTCCCAACGCAACAAGACACTCCTACACACTAAGGGACAACTTTCCCTCCTGACACAACGACGTTGACAAACAAGACTAAAACCTCAATGCGCGTGAACCCAATGCATGAAGGTGTTCCACCCTTGCACCAAAACAACTTACATCGCTCGACAATACTCACACAAACACACCGACTCCGGCCAAGTTCTCGTTTGACGCTCTCCAATGGGGTGCACCATGATCCCCTCCTCAAGAATCATGTCGTCCCCAGGTGACAGACACGTCAATACTTGGCACCACACATCCTATCTGGACTGAGGACTCCAGATAAATCCAACGTGCTAGGCCGGAACGACTGACAAGGAGACTACACCCATACCCCACTCAACCTAGCGACAGAGGCAAATGACTACAATCAAAGAAGAAATCTAGCCAATATGCAACTTCGTCAACAACCCAACCATTAATCACATCTAAAATTCATCAATTGATCATCTAATTTAACATTGATTACTGATCTAATAGTAAGTTAATTTCGATTAGAACATAAACTACAATTCCAAATTAACATAAAAATCAACAAGTCTAATTACAATTAAGTCCATGTACACCAATCTAATTTAACACTAAAAAGTGTATCAAGTGAGCAAGTCTAAATCATAGTTGGGTCATTAACGTACCATCAATTAACAATATCTACTATATAACATTTAATCTGTATAACTAGTCATTCACTAAATGATCAATAAATAAAGGATTAGAGGCTAGGCATTAAAACCTAATAGAATAATGCAATCTTGTGATTGAAAGTATATATCGTTTAATCATTATAACTATTATAGTATTTCCTCGAATATATAACATTTAATCAATATAAACATTGAAGGTACACTCAGATATAGCCAAAACATTTAATCAAAATACAGTCAAATATATAACAGTTAATCAAAATACAATCAAATATATATAACATTTAATCAACAATACAACAATATATAACATTTAATCAAATGTATTACACAAACGCGTTGCCATTAGAGAAGGATGCGGTGCATTTAGGGATACAACTTGCCTTCAATTCGTGACTACCATTAATTATATTGCAGACACAGTAAATACCCTTCTTTCCACTTAACCGAGAATCAACATAACAGAGGCTCAATAGAAATATTTTGATTCCACTCCAAGAGCATCTTGATGTCAACGAATTCAACGAATTTAAAAGAAGAGAAAAATAAAAACCCCAATCATGGGCATTAGACAACAACGCAGTCAACTAATCCAACATGCCTTCAAGGATACAGGTGGAAGCGTTGTATAAAACACACCAGAATGGATTTATTATTCACTGTCAAAGTAGATAAGAAAACGTTGTACACACATCAGCAAACGCAGTACACAATTGGTGGAAATTCGAGCCCATTAAACAACAAAGAACTCAAAATTAAATGGCAAGACACAGTCATTCCAGCAACGATACAGACAACAATTAAGGGGCACACGTGGTCAACCAACAAAAAAACTTAATCAACTTAAAGGAAATTCACTATGCTACTTAACAACAACTAGTGGTCATTAATCGACAATAATAAAATCAACGCAATCTGCATAGGAAGAGATACGTAGGTTTGTTGAGATTAACCATTTGATTAAAAATGCCCAGAAGTAAAAAGGGATTTTTTGTACACACATAAACATTTTCTGCAATAAATATTCGCTGCACAATAAACATTCGTTATGCACAAGAGTCGCTACAATGATTATTTGTTGTACCTACATAGCATTCGCTATACCAAGAACAATCTCTAACATGCAATGAACATGATCAATAATATCGGAGTAGGAGGCAACCATTTTTGTTGACCAGAGCCATCTTAGACTGGTTGTTGATAAAAGCAGGGAAGATACATGCTTCATAATTAGCTTAGTTTGAGGAAGTGCAAGGAAAGATATGGATGTTGTAACGCCCCTAAACTGATAAATGATTAAAGATTATTAAGCAACATTTAATTAGGGAAGAATTACAGTTAATAAAATAACATTGATTGCAGACTGCATTCAATGATCTGATAAACGGATTTAAAATATAGTCAGTAAGAAAGGGGGATAACAACAGAGTTGCGTATGCACAGAGTTGCGTATGCAGGGTGCGGGAGCCCATAAATCCCGAGGCAATAAAACTTATTGTGGGACGCAGGTTGGAGGACGCGTGGAGGAGGTTGGTGGTAGAGTTATTGCGTGAGGCGGCGGGGAGGAATAAGGGATGGGAAGAGGGGGATGTGCAGGCATTCGGTGGGGGATGGATGCTGCGGGGCTTTGAGCTCAGGACCACTGTAATTGCCGGAAGCAGAGAGATTCTGCGTTTAACTATGAGCAGTGAATTGCTGCGCTTGAATGTTTGGTTGCGGGGCTGTGATATTTCCTATGGAATGTTATATCATCTGTGGACTGTTGGCTTGCTGTAGCAAGGAAAAAAGTGTTCTGGACTATGGTTTTGATCAAGGGAGGCACCGAGTTGCTGAAGGTTTTGGGCATGGAGGGCCAGCATATCTGTAGATATCCTGGAGCTAGGTAGTTTTCCTAGTTGGTAGGGAGGACAATAGTTTTGGGTAGTTAATTGCTTGTTTGTGGCAGGGTTAACCTGTGTATCAGCAGGAGCAGAAGCAGCAAGGCAGCAGAAATTAGCATCAGTATCAGGTATTTGTCAAGTTATGCATTTATCTCATTTTTCCCAGAAAGTTATTACCCTGTGATAAATCTAAATTACCGAAACTGTTGTTGAGAAAATAAATATATGTTGTGAAATCGTTATCTCCATTTATAAAATGAATTTTTATGAAATTAAATTAATGCTTAGAATGATATGGGCATTACATATGGTATCAGAGCGTCTTAGTTCAAAATCTGGGGCCTAAGGGCCGAAACCTGGAGTGTAACTCTAGCCACGCTTAACCCGTAAGAGATACACGTTCAGCGGACTAAATGTGACTAATACATGATACAGTATGGTATCCAAGCTATTGAGCACGGAAAAGAGAAGTCATAACCTAATTTTATTGAGCTATGTTGTTAATGAAGTTTCGGGTAGAATAGATACCTGGAACCAAAAAAAAAAATGTCAAGGGAAATTTAGCAGACTTGTATCGCACAGGAACAGTGTAAACTAGTTGCCTGTGTTAGCCTCGATGATTGTAATAATGTAAAAACTTCAAAGAACTATAGACCCATATAAAACTCAACCGTTCCAAGAAAGAAATTTGTACACTACGTGGGGTTTCCTGCAATTGATCATTATCCCAAAGGGAACTGTCTATTTCATGGGAGAACAGATATGCGACGTCAGATCTCAGGAGAAATCCTGTTAGCCTTTAGATTTAGACAAGTTGCATGAGGTTTAAGCCCTATCTTGCATAGGAGGAGTCATCGAGGTTTTGCGAAATCCCGAGAATGGATCCTAGCCATTGATCTCGGCAGGACGCGTGTCAGTAGATCTCGCAGAGTCGGAGATCGACATATCGGGGTTTCCGGAGTCATGAAACTCTTGCGCAATGAAATCACGATCCGTGATTTCCCGATACGATCGGAGCCATTCCATTTGAGGGACGCGTGTCGCAGATCTGGAGAAAGTCGGGAATCGGGAACCCCGTAGACATAGGCACATTGGTATCGAAATCCCGAAACCGCGAGAAGCGATCTGGACCGTCCATTTGGAAGGACACGTGGCAGAGATCGCGTGAGAGTCAGGATATTGGCCATCGGGAAATCGGAGTTCTCGAGGTCATGAGAACTGGTACCTCGAAGGTCCCGAAATCCCGAGAATCAATCATGACCGTCCAACACACGGGACAGGTGTCCATCATCGGGAAGAGTCGAGAAATCCATGGGAAAAATCCCGATACAATCAAAGCCGTCCATCTATGGGACGGGTGTCAACCATCAATAACCCATCGAAAAATCGGGGATCGACGTTTCGGGGATTTCGTGAACACGAAACTTTTGCATTTCGAAACCGTGAAGTCTGAAACCCCGAAACAGCGAGAGGCGATAAGGACCGTCCATCATCTCGGACGTGTGTCAGAACCTTGGAAAGAGTCGGGAATCAGGAATCGGAGTATTTGGGCACACAAAAATCATGTCACACAAAATCGCGAAACGCAATTTCCCGACAAGATCTGAACCGTTCATTTGGTGGACAGGTGTCAGCAATCTAGGCAAGGTCGGGGATCGGTGTATCGGGGCTTCCGAGGACAAGAGACTCGAGCATGTTGAAATTGCGATACGCGATTTCCCGATGGGATCTGGACCGTCCATTGGGGAGGACACGTGGCGGTGATCAACACCATCGGTGTTGGTGCATCAGGAAATCGGCGTCTCCGTGGACGAGAGATCGGGAAAAAAAAATGGTTGAAAATCCCGACGAGATCTGAGCCGTCCAACACACGGGACAGGTGTCAGGGATTAGGCGAAAGTCGCAAATCGGGATATCGGAGTTTTCGTGGGTAAAGAAATGGTGCAACAGGAAATCACAATCCGCGATTTCCCGATGAGATCCGAGCCGTTCATCTCGTGGACGCGTGTCAGAGGATCCCAAGGAATCGGGGTTCGGCATATCGGAGTTTCCGGATTTGCGAAACTCATACATAATGAAATCGCGATTTGCGATTTCCCGACACGGTCGGAGCCGTTCGATGGAGGGACGTGTGTCGGTGGATCTGAAAGCATCAGGATTTCGGGGTTTTGCATACATTGAAATTGTGTGTTGGAAATCGCGATTTCGCGATACCCGATAAGAGCCCACACGTACCATCGGGAATCGGGATATCGGAGGTCCCGGGAGCGAGAGTTTTATACCTTGCAGAATCGCGAAACACGATTTCCCGATGAGTCAAGGGATAGGGGGGCCCACAGTAGGGTCAACATAAGACAGGTGGTAGATTGCATCACGTATCGGGATATTGCGAGTTTCGTGGACAAGGAGCCCATGCACTACGAAACCGCGAACCCCGAAAACCCGACGTAATTAACATAACTCTTAACCCTCATTAAATGAACTAATTAAGGAATGTTTAATTAAGACTTAATCATATCAAGGATCGCGGATCCTATGGACGGAGGTACTAGGGTGTTGAAAATGCCAAATTTTCGAAGGGAATAGGACTACGGTCATATAGGCACAAGACATATGGATCTCGGCACAACCGAAAAGGGCTAATACACAAGGAAGAGGCGTATCGGGTATCGGCATATCGGGAAATCGGGAATCCTGAGGACTTGCGCGCGTTGACGCCGCAAACGCCAAAATCCTGATAAGGTGACTAAGACCACGGTCTTGTGAGCGCGGTCATATAAACCAAGGTGTAGCCAGTGGGGGCTAGCCCATAGAAATGGAGCCATCGTGAATCGAGGATTGGAGAGGTAAGGGGATCGTGACAGTGAAAAGTCTGAAACTCCGAACTCCGATATAGGGTCGGGGATAAGTCACGGTAGGTGCAGAGGCCGTGACGAGCACGTGGAGCTTATGTGCGCCCGAATCCTTGGGTGCTCGTCTAGTTGATTTATTTTATTTGTAAATTGTAAGAAATATTATAAAAAAAAGATTAAATTATTTAACATAAATAAATTATATATATATAGGGATGAGTTAGTATAAAGTTAAAATGGATTAAGTTAATGTAAATAATGGTTCTAATTCAACTGTGTTATTAAAGTGTAAGGTTATCCTACCTTAAAGTTTGATGTTGATCGTGCTTAGATGCTTAATCCTAACCCAAAACTGAGCCAATTCCCCTGATGGAGTAACGTCTGTTTATAGACAAGTAAAGAAAACTTACGCCTAAACCTGTTTCTAAGTTTGAGTAGCACCAACTCGAAAACGTCCTAGAACTCACCCTGATGACTTTGGGTGATGCAGGTTAAGTCATACTAAATGGCCAGGACTCGAAGAGGTCGTGGTAGGGGAGCGTCGTCACGAGCGCCATCAACCCCACCACCACCAATGCAGCCGACACTACTAGCACCACCACCACCATCGCACGAACTAGCTCTCATACTACGATCGTTAGAAGCTATTAATGAGACTCTAAAGGGGGACCAACCAGCAGGGAATGAAGGGGAACAACCACCATATGGAACGAGTAATCCAGAAGCATCAACGAGTTCAGGGGGAGGACTTCCACCTGAAGACATCACACGAGAATTGCAGAAAATCAAACTTCCAGAGTTTGTCGGGGGTCACGCCAGTGAACGCGCAGAAGCATGGTTGGAAGGCATGACCAGGTGTTTTTCCTTAAGGGACTATGCGTCCAATTCAAAGGCAAAGATTGTAATTTTCCAGTTAAGAGATAGCGCTTTGAACTGGTGGGGCAACTTAGAAAGACAACTGCACCTTATCCCAGATACGGTGTCTTGGGAACTCTTCGAGGAAAGGTTCCGAAGGAAGTATCTACCCGCATACTATGAGGAACAACAAGTAGGGGCATTTAATGCCTTAATACAAGGGAACAGAACTGTGGAAGAATACGAGATCAGGTTTATGGAACTAGTTAAATACGTTTCGTACTTGGACACTGACCAACGACAAGCATATCGCTTCGTTTATGGATTGAACCCGAAGATAAGAGCTATGGTGCGAATGTGGAAACCGTCTTCTTTGGCGGAGGTGGTAGAGAGTGCGCGTTATGCAGAAGAACACATAAACCTAACAGGGGGTACAAGATCGACATTTTCGCATCGCCCTGGATTCGTAGGAAAGACTCCGAGGACATTTTCTAGGGGAAGGGGCTCAAGGCCACCACCTTATGGTAACAAAGGCGTGCCAAGGACAGTAGCTGCAGGGGCTTCAATGGCAGCTAGTGAAGCATCTCGTTCATCGCCAATGGTGTAGACAGGTCCACGACCATCTCGGGGAGCAACAAGTAGAAGCAGAGGTTCCAGGGGAAGGAACTCATTTCAAGGACAGACATGTAGCAAGGCACCGGTCCCACCGGGTGTCACCTGTTGGGGGTGCGGGGGACCCCATTACCAGCGTGAGTGCCCAGAGTTTCAACCTGGGTTCGTACATAATGATGGAAAGGCACCGATGGGGAAAGCAAGTAGCAGCCACCACATTTACGCAACGGTTGACAACCGCCAGGCTGAACATCAAT
>JZKD02S1808685.1:77849-103732 GCA_000966675.3 Picea glauca
TTCTTATCATGTTATTCGTCCTAAGACCATCTAGGTTCATTCATTTATCATTAACAACTCAACATGCCCTTCAGGATGCACTAGGTTCTCCAAGGGTGCCACTCGGCTCATTTGTTTCCCTTATGCGACGTGCCCTTCAGGACACACCATGTGCTCCAAGGGTGTCACTCACCTCTTTCCATTTTTCTTGCGCGACATGCCCTTCAGGACACACCACATGCTCCAAGGGTGCCACTTGCCTCTTGGCTGACGTGGTAGACATCGAAAACCCTTGGAGTCAATACTCCGCCAAGTGAACTTGTGGGAGACTAAGGGCCTCTAAGGAGTAAGGCCCCGACCTTATTGCGCACCCCTTAGAATCATCGTGAGCGACTTTCGTAGTCTGTCATCATGACATCGTGGGTCCTCTAGAACTAGGTAAATGTTAACCTATAGTTCGAGCCACGACGAGAGTGCTAGTAGGTTGTGGCAAGGTTGTTGTCCACACCTCTCCCTCAATATCTCTGGTAGTCCTTTCTTAACCCTCTACTCCACATGTGAGTCTGGTCGGAAAGATATCGTCAACCTGCATCATCAACAAATCTTGTGGGAAACATATCCATAATCATATCTTCTAATCAGATGCACTAATATCACAAATAAAACAATCAAACCCCAATGGTTCACTCCCTGACTCGATCCAGAGTCCAATGGGTTCCATCTATGCCTCTGCATCCTCGAGGTCCAAAATCCTTCACACTCAGTAAAATCGAATCAGTAAAACATGTCTATGTCAATGCAGTGAAACAACCTGTCATCAACCCATAACGCCTCATAATCAAAATTAATGTTTTAGTAGCATAATAATCTGGATCACTTGCGAGCAAGTGTCCTCAAATAATAAGTTCGCTCAGTGCACAAGAGAAGGATATTACATACACCCCCTCTTGGTCTAAACTTCGTCCCAAAGTTTCACAGTATAAGTGCCGAAATAATGTGTATCACGGTATCATAAGTCTATCTATCAAACAAAAATGGAAATTGTTGGCGCATATCATATGCGTCCTCCCAAGTCGTCGAGTGTGGACTATAATTGTCCCACTGGACCCTTACCTGATCTATTGTTTGACATCGTAGTTGTTGAATGCGATGATCCAGGATGCATATTGGCTCAGCCGTGAGCACCCCCTCGTTCGACACCGGCAAAGAACTCATGTCAATAACATGTGTAGGATCACTAATATAATGTCTCAAAACAGATATGTGAAAAACGTCATGCATACGCCTCAAAGAATCAGGCAAGGCTAGTCAATAGGCCACAATCCCCTTTCTCTCCACAATAGTAAAGGGTCCCATGAACTTAGGAGAGATTTTATCTCCCTTTCCAAACTTGATTGAAATCTTATGTGGTTTAACCCGCAAGAAGACTCAATCGCCAACATCGTAACTACTGTTTGCCGATCCTACGCTTCTTTAATCCTTTGTCTTATTGTTTTCATTTTCTCTTCCATTTCTTGGATCTCTTTTGGTCCCACCAGAAACCTATCCTCAAGCCGATCCCAACTCAAAGGCGTCCGACATGGTTTCCCGTAAAGAAGCTCGAAAGGTGCCATCTTAATCGTGGTTTGGTAACTATTGTTATAAGCGAACTCCACCTGTGGAAAAAATTCTTCCCAATGCTTACGATGGTCCATCACATACATGTGTAACATGTCCTCCAAGGTATCATTCGTTTGTTTGGTCTACCCATAAATCTCTGAATGATACAACGTATTGAAGTTAAGTTGGTTTCCCAAGGCCTCTTGGAAACTCATCCAAAATCGTCCAGTAAACATTGATCCTCGATCAGATATAATCCTCTTAGGCATGCCATGCAGCCTCACAATCTTAGTGATGAAAACTCTAGCTATGTCAGGTTCTTGATACATTGTACGCACAAAAATAAAGTGAGAACTTTTCACCAGAGTGTCTACTACTACGAAAATCGAGTTGTGTCTCCTTGTCATCAGTGTCAATCCGACAATAAAATCCATCGAAATAACCTTCCATTCCGATTCCAGAATAGCATGTGGTTGTAGTAATCCTGTTGGGTGTCTATGTTCATCCTTTACCTGCTGACACCCTAGACATCTGGCCACATAGTTTACTATGTCTTTTTTCATTCCCTTCCAGAAGAACAAGGGTTTAAGTTCTTCCCTCATCTTCGTAACTCCCAGGTGAGCCATGTACATTGCTCTATGAGCCTTGTTTAGGATCAAACTCCTTAACTCGTCATTCGGTGGTACATAAATCCGATTTTTAAACCTCAATAATCCATCGTTGTCAAACATAAATCCTTCAAATATTGGTACCATCATTGTGTTTTGTGCTTCAAATATTGGTACCATCATCGTCACGTTGTAAAGGTAGATTATTTTCACATAGATTCATCTGAAGAGGCAACATCGAGAATATGTGTGATCTCCGACTCAATGCATCTTCCAATCGGTTCATTGTTCCTTTTATAAAGTAATCTCGAAGTTGTACTCGCTAAGAAATTCTAACCAACACCGTTGTCACGCGTTCAGGTTGGTTTGCATAAAGATGTGTTGTACTCCACAATGGTCCATATTTAGTTCAATTTTTCATCCAAAAAGGTAGTGTCTCAAAATGTTCAAGGCATATATGATGGCTAACAACTCCAAATCATGCATTGTGTAGTTCTCCTCATGCCTTCTCAATTTCCTCGAGATGTAAGCGATCACTCATCTGTCTTGCATCAAGACTCCACCTGAGCCTTCCTTGGATGCACCGATGCATACCAAGAATTCCGCAACCATGTTAGGGACCTTTAGTATCAGTGTTGTTGTCAACATCTCCTTGAGCCTCCAAAATGCTTTCGCGCATTTCTCGGTCCAAACAAACTTCTTATTTTTCTTCTGCAATTCTGTGATCGGATTTGCTATCTTCAAAAATCCCTCGATGAACCATCAATAGTATATTGCTAAACCCATGAAGCTACGCACTTCTGAGACATTCATCTGCACAGGCCATTACATAATAGCCTCGACCTTTGCTGGATACACAGTGATACCTTCACCGGAGATGACATGTCCCAAGTAGTGAATCCTTGATTGATAAAATGAGCATTTGGACAACTTCCCATACAATTTGTGCTCTCATAAACATTGTAGTACCAAGAAAAATTTCTCATCATGCTCTTTCATCATCTAAGATTAAATCAAAATATCATCATTGAATACTTGGACGAACTTTTCCAAGTACTCATGGAACACCTCATTCATCAAACTCATTAATACCCCTGGGGCATTCGCCAGTCCAAACGGTAAAACAATAAAGGCTTAATGTCAAAACCTCGTCTTAAAGGAGGTCTTAGGGACATCATCCTCCTTAATCCGTAACTATTGGTATCCTGATCACAAGTCGATCTTTGAGAACACCGTCGCGCCCTTCATTTGATCGAATAGATCATTAATCCTCATCAATAGATATTGATTCTTGATCATTTCCTTGTTCAACTGATGGTAGTCAATGCAGAGCCTCCACAAACCATCCTTATTTTGTATGAAAATAACAGGCGCACCCCACGGTGACACACTTGGACGTATTAGTCCCAGGTCCAATAATTCTTTCAGTTGCATTCTCAATTCTTGTAACTCCGGGGTCGATATCCGACAATGCGTTCCAACTATTGGTTCAGTCCTTAATTTTAGGTCTATAGTAAACTCCAATTCCTTCTCCAATGACATCCCAGGTAACTCCTTTGGAAAGACGTCTACAAACTCTCTCACCATCAGAAGGTGTTCTAGAACTTCCTCTACTCCTTTCTCTTTTAAAGAAAGGATAATGTAAAGATTGCACCCCTTCCTCATTCTCTTCCATAGCTACAAGGAAGAGATGAAACTCAAGGAAACTCCCTTGTTTCGACCTACAATAACAAATCTTTGTCCTTCATCATCGACCAAGCTGAATTGTTTTGTCTTACAATTGAGTATCGCCTCATGCGATTCCAACTAGTCCATATTGATCATGACATCATAAGATCTTAAGATCATGACGTACAGGTTGGCCCTGGTGACAAAATATGCCATGTTAAGGATAAAACCCAAAACCTTTCCTCCAACCTTATGTTTGGATCTTGAATCCATCTATGCGAAGCTAAAATCATCATGTTCGACTTCCTTTACCTCAATCCTTTTTAGCGCTGCACCAGAACTGTAACTGTTGGTAGCACTGGGATCTATCAAAATACTAAGGGTCTGGACAACAACGATACCTAACGTCTTGAGAACAATCGGCTAGTGCTCTTCCTAGCGGTTACTCATCGCTGCATGAATCTAATGGGCATTGCCCAAATCTCCCACTGTAATGGGTCTAACTGATCCAGATGCTCTAGTCCTCTCCACAGGGCAGTTGCGCTGGTAGTGTGTCTCCCCACATGTCCAACACCTCTTCTTCAATCCAATACTCTTGGTACCCAAAGTATAAGACAACGGCCCACCAGCCTGGAATCCTGGTATGTTCCAGTGAACAGACCTAAACTATTGTTGTTGCGACCGACACTGCTTCTAATGTTGTGGTCCCCGATAAGGTGTCCATTGATGAGGCTTTGGTCACCGACGTGTAGTGAAACTGGATCCCCTCTAGAAGCCACAATATCATGGCATATGTCTAGCTGGTGTTTGATGTTGCTATGCACCAGTTGACACCTGCCCTGCTGTTCTCACCAGAGTCCTGCTCTGACCGCTATTGATTAGATCCTCCTTTGATATGAGGGCCTTTTGAACGACATCATGCAAGGTTTGAGGCATCAAAATACACACCTTTGCACGTATGCTTCCATTAAGGCCGAAAACGAACCTGCTGACCTTAAGTTTCTCAGTATTAAGGTGCAGAGGATACCGAAGCAAATCCATAAAAAAGGCCTCGTACTCGGGCACCGTACGACCACCATGTCGTGAGGCATTGAACTTGTTGAGCTGACGCTCAATGAATTCCTCTGATAGGTACCTCTCTTGGAACCATTCCTCGAATAGTTCCCATGACATGTCATCGACAACCATTTTCAGCTGCGATAGGAGCGTCTTACACCATAGAAGAGCGCACCCCTTCAGTTGAAAGACTACCATGTGGACCTTCATGTTGGAGGTATAGTCAAGAACTGCAAAGCACATCACCATATTATCCAACCATGCCTCAACGGCTGTGCCATATGAGGCACCAAAGAACTCAGAAAATTTGACCTTCTCGAGCTCACGGTGAATGCTACGACTACCGACTGGAGTGGGTGGTGGACCCTCAGGGGGTGTCGGTTCTCTGGCCTCATCTCTGTCCAAATGACTAATCATTTCCTCAGACATGCACTGAAAATATCTCATCATTTTGACCACATAACCTACTGCTATCTGTTCCTTCCCGACAACTTGTTCATCTCCCTAGGGGTTAGACCCCTCAGGCGTCGATACTACTGGAGGCATCGTACCTCCTCCCCTAACACCCCGTATTCTGCCTCCACGACATCCTCTAACAATGATTACCTACACGAATACAATTCAACTCAATTAGCAACATTATAATCAAATCATATCAACGACATTCGTAGTGATCCCAAGTCACAGGTTGAACTTGGCTATCATACCATATGTAACGATCCCTTCATTACGGCCACAAGGGAAGCAATTTTTTATTTTTTTTTAAGAATTAAGAGGCAAGAAGGAAATGATGACAACAACTTAACCACACCACAGACAACAAACAAAAGCACACAACCTAGGCAACAATCATCTACAACTCCACTCATTGGCACAACAACAACTGGGAAAAACGTGCATAGGACAACAAGGAGGAACGACTACCCACCCGACACAATGAGGTTGACGAACAATACTAGAGTCTCAATGCGCGCGAACCTAATGCATGAAGATGTTCCACCCTTGCGCCAAAACAACTTACATCGCTCAACAACACTCACACAAACCCACCGACTCCTATCAAGTTCTCGTTTGATGCTCTACAATGGGGTGTGCCATGATCCCCTCCTCAGGAATCATGCCATCCCCAGGTGACAGACACGTCAATAACCTTGGAACCACACATATTATATGGACCGAGGACTCTAGATAAATCCAACGTTCTAGGCCGAAATGACTGACAAGGAAACTACACCCATACCCCACTCAACCTGACGACGGAGGCAGATGACTACAATCAAGGAAGAACTCGAGCCAATACGTGACTTCGTCAACAAACCAACCATTAATCACGTCTAAAATTCGTCAACTAACCATCTAATTTAACATCGATTACTAATCTAATAGTAATTTAATTTCGGTTAGTCCATAAATTACAATTCCAAATTAACATAAAAATCAACAAGTCTAATTACAATTAAGTCCATGAACACCAATCTAATTTAACACTAAAAAGTGTATCAAGTGAGCAAGTCTGAGTCATAGTTGGGTCATTAACGTACCATCAATTAACAATATTTACTATATAACATTTAATCGGTATAACTAGTCATTCACTAAATGATCAGTAAATAAAGGATGAGAGGCTAGGCATTAAAACCTAATAGAATAATACAATCTTGTGATTGAAAGTATATATCGTTTAATCATTATAACTATTATAGTATTTCCTTGAATATATAACATTTAATCAATATAAGCATTGAAGGTACACTCAGATATAGCCAAAACATTTAATCAAAATACAGTCAAATACATAACAGTTAATCAAAATACAAATATATATAACATTTAATCAACAATATAATCAATATATAAAGTTTAATCAAATGTATTACATAAACGCGTTGTTGTTAGATCAGGACACAGTGCATTTAGGGATACAACTTTCATTGTCATCAAATGCAATTTGTCACTACCATTAATTATATTGTAGACACAATAAATACCCTTCTTTCCACTTTACCAGGAATCAACATAACACGGGCTCAATAGAAATTTTTCGATTTCACTCCAAAAGCATCTCATTGTCAACGACTTCAACAAATTTAAAAGAAGATAAAAATAAAAACCGCAATCATGGGCATTAAACAACAACGCAATCAACTAATCTAACATGCCTTCAAAGATACAGGTGGAAGCATTGTACAAAACAAACTAGAACGGATTTATTATTCACTATCAAAGTAAATAAGAAAATGTTGTATACACATCAGTAAACACAGTACACAATTGGTGGAAATTCGAGCCCATTCAACAAAAACGCACTCAAAATTAAATGGAAATACATGGTCATTCCAGCAATGACACAGACAATAATTCAGGGGAAAACGTGGTCAACGAATAGAAAAACTTAATCAACTTAAAGGCATTTCGTTGTGCTACTTAACAACAACTCGTGGTCATTAATCGAAAATAATAAAATCAACGCAATCTATGCAGGAAGGGATACGTAGGTTTGTTGAGATTAACCATTTGAATAAAAATGCCCAGAAGTAAAAAGGGATTTGATGTACACGCATAAACATTTTCTACACTAAATATTCACTACACAATAAACATTTGTTATAAACAACAATTTCTACAATGATTATTCATTGTACCTGCATAACATTCACTATACCAAGAACAGTCGCTAACATACAATGAATACGATCAATAATATCAGAGTAGGAGGCAGCCATTTGTGTTGACTAGAGCCATCTTAGACTGGTTGTTGATAAAAGTAGGGAAGATACATGCTTCACAATTAGCTTAGTTTGAGGAGCTGCAAGGTGAGATATGGATGTGCATCTTTCGACAAGCGTGTAGAAATAACTAAGTGGACAATATTTCAAAAATAACAACACAGGTTAAGAAATGGGCATTGTAGACTTGTTCAATACTCCAAATTTGCCAACGAAATTCTACTTTACACCATTTACACAGAAGTCGACAGCTAGGTGACGTTTTATGAGGAAATAGTTATTACAATCAATACACAAAAAAATCACAGCCAAGGATAAGGAACTCATTTTTCCTTCACCTAGGGTACCCAACAAAATTGCAAATAGTGATACCAAGCATAACGCAGACACTGGAAAAAAAACGTTTTTTAATGAATTAAAAGCATAAAAATCACAGCCCAAGAAAAAAAATGTAGGCAGGGAATCAAATCGTTTTTCCATTTCTAGAATACCAAATATAAAAAAATGCAGACAAGGAATCAAATTTTTTTTCCATTGCCAGAATACCAAATATAAAAAAAAATGCAGACAATGAATCAAATCATTTTTCCATTGCCAGAACACCAATACAACGTAGACAATAGTAAGAGAAACACAAGGATCCAATAGGAAAAGTCATTGAAATGATCTTAGGGTTTCTATTGGTCAAGGTGAAGAGAAAAACCAACAAGGACACAATATAATCCATACATAGAGGTCTTAGCTAGAAGGCACAAGTCAAACAATCATCCAAGGATAATAACAAAGGTAGATGGCTGACAGGAACATCCTTTGCTCATCATCCATGCACAAAAAAGAAGGGCGTTGAGATCGATAGGTCTATTAACGTCAAAGCAACGATCGTAGATCAGGATCCTGGACGACTGCTCAAGCAAGGACCGATGAGCTAGGGAAGAAAGGAAAAAACAACCACAACCTTCACAAATCAATACACCACAGGGCGTTCAATACATGCCAAGAATCGAAGGCCATGGAATTCAATCAATCATCGAGCTATAGGCTATGGAAAAATTCAATCATCAGCTAGAATGATAAGACAATCAATTTACTTACCCAATTAAACATGCAGATCAAAAGCATAAATCCTACTACAATGTACCATGCAAAAATAAAGAAAGCATATTATTTCCTGACTTCCCGCTCTAAGTTGATGTCCCACGCGCTTCATGCAACTCCCTTTTGGCGATCGATGAGACTTCATCGGTACCTCCCAGCCAACGCTAGGGGTACTCTTCTTCCCCCTTAGCGCCTCGAACTGCAAATGGGGTATGCACACTATCCAAAGATTCAGCTAGCTCCCAGCTTGCCGCACAAGGCCGAGCTACCACTCCTCACCGATATGGGTATCCCAACTCCCACAAGCTAAGTCAGTCAAGTATAGATTTATGCAGTGTAACGTTACGCAAACAGAAGAGAGATTTCATCCTTCTCCTCCCTCCATTATATAGAGTTTTGAACTTCTTTACCTTCCCAAAATCCCATTTAATTTAATGTTTAATAAAATAATTCCTAAAAATCCTCCCCGTACAAGTGTCACCCATCCCCTTCATTCCTCCATAAATTAATTTCTTTAATTAATTAATTACCCTTATTTCCCTCACCCACCTAGAGTCACTACTAGAATCGCTCATAGGTGTCCCCAAATTCCCTTACAGGTTTTAATGACTTTCCCCATTATTAATTTGCTAGTTCAGTTTAAATTAGAAAGTTCTTAAATGCGAGATACCTTACTAAGTTTGACTTTCTGCTTTTTCCCTTGTGTTTCCCTTTTCTTTTTATGTTTCCCTCTTTTCCTAGTTTCCTAATTATTTTAGATTTCTCTCTTTCCGTTTTTAATTTAAAACTTAATTTGGTAGTTGTAGAAATTAAATTTTTCCCTTTTCCCTTTTTTAATTAATAAATTTTAAATTATCTTAATATAATAAAACAATTATTTCCCCTTTTTCAAATTTTATCCAAATAGATTTTTATGAATCAATTAAATTTCTTACTCCCTTCTTGTTACAAGATTAATGAGGATTATCATCATTATTTATTTTATTTTTATTGTTATATATATATATATATATACTTATTAAAATGGATAGAAAAATTATGCCACCAGTATAATTTAGACCTAGACTTTAATTTTCGTGTTGGGCGACATTTTACTAGGGAAATTGTTTTAAAAATTCTTATCACATTATTCATCCTAAGTCCATCTAGGTTCATTCATTTATCATTAACAACACGACATTCCCTTTAGGACACACTAGGTGCTCCAAGGGTGCCACTCACCTCATCTATTTCCCTTGCACGACGTGCCCTTCTGGATGCAGCACATGCTCCAAGGGTGCCACTCGCCTCTTTCCATTTTTCTTGTGCGGCGTACCCTTCAGGACACACCATGTGCTCCAAGGTTGCCACTCGCCTCTTGACTGACTTGGTAGACATCAAAAACCCTTGGAGTCAATACTCCGCCAAGTGAACTTGTGGGAGACTAAGGGCCTCTAAGGAATAAGGCCCCCTCCTTATTGCATACCCCTTAGAATCATCATGAGAGACTGTCACAGTATTCCCTCACGACATCGTGGGTCCTATCGAAATAGGTAAATATTAACCTACAGTTCAAGACACAGTGGGAGTTCTAGTAGGTTGTGGCAGGGCTGCTATCGACGCCTCTCCCTCAACATCTCTGGTAGCCATGCATGACCCCTCTACTACACATGTGAGTCTAGTCGACAAGCTATCATCAGCCTACATCATTAAAAAATCATGTCAACAACATATCCATAATCATATCATCTAATCATATGCACTAATATCACATATAAAACAATCAAACCCCAATGTTTCACTCCCTAACTCGATCTAGAGTCCAAGGGGTTTCATCGATGCCTATGCATCCTCGTGGTCCAAAATACTACACACTAAGTAAAACCGAACCAATAGCACTTGTCTATGTCAATGTAGTAAAACAACATGTCATCAACCCATAACGCTTCATAATCAAAATCAATGTTTTAATAGCATAATAATCTGGATCACTTGGGAGAAAGTGTCCTCAAAGAATAAGTTCGCTCAGTGCGTAAGAGAGGGATGTTACAAAATACTTAGGAGATTCCTTAAACTTGGAAATGTAACTTGTTGCATATGTTATATCAGGTCTTGTAGTAGTAATATACATAAGACTACCAACAAGTTGTTTATACAATGTGGAACTTATTATTGATCCCAAATCTTCCTTTCTTAATTTAGTGCCAAGAGAAATAGGAATATCAAAAAGCTTATACTTTTCCATCTTAAATTTTTGAAAACATCAACAACATATTTATGTTGACTAATAAATATACCATGATCAGATTGGGCTACTTCAATGCCTAAGAAATACTTCATTAATCCAAGATCTCTCATTTCAAACAGATTTTTCATGGCTGATCTAAATGCATCTAACATCATGTTTCCTATGTAGATCATGTTGTCAACATAAATACATAGGATGAGATATTACCCTACTGATTTACCTTGATATACAAAGTAGGCTCATTTTCGCTCCTACTGAAACCATCTTTGAGTAAATAATGGTCAATTCTACTATACCAAGCTCGTGGAGCTTGCTTCAAACCATACAAGGCTTTCTTTAATTTGTACACTCGATGCTCTCATGTGTTAACTTCAAATCCAGGTG
The DNA here is from genome assembly GCA_000966675.3 of Picea glauca. NCBI lineage: Eukaryota > Viridiplantae > Streptophyta > Pinopsida > Pinales > Pinaceae > Picea > Picea glauca. The sequence goes on from JZKD02S1808685.1 coordinate 89,192, forward strand.
GTTGATGGACATACTCTTCTTCATTTAACACTCCATTCAAGAAGGTAGACTTGACATCCATTTGATAAATAGGACACTTATTTTGTGCTGCAATGGCCAAAACAAATTGAACAATATCTAATCTTGCTACATGTGTGAAAATTTCACCATAATCAATTCCAGGTTGTTGTGAAAAACCTCTGGCAACTAACCTTGCTTTGTGCTTCTCAATCTCACCTTTTTCATTCAATTTAGTTTTATAAACCCATTTGACACTTATGAAATTTTATAGCTTATATTTCATTATTCATTGCATCTACCCATTCTCTTTGCTTTGTAGCTTCATCAAAACAAGTAGGTTGAGATGAGAAAAATGCAAACTGTACTACATTATCATCTTGTTCATATATATCACACAAACTTCTCATTCTTTGATGACTATGGTTAGAATCTGAATCACTATGAGATGAAGAATCATTATGAGATGAATAACTACTTTCATTTTGAACTTGCAATCATGGAAGACGTGTTATCAATTCTTGATGTTCATCTAACTTTGTAGGTGCTTGGTGTTCATATAACTCAAGAGAAGGATTGTGAGAAGTATTGTTTACCATTTCATCCCATGATTTATCTTCCATAAATTTAACATCTCTACTTACTAGAAATGTCTTAGTAACAATATTGTATAATCTGTATGCTTTCGACTGTTCACTATAGCCAATAAAAATGTACTTCTCACTTCTATCATTAAGATTATTTCTTAGCTATTCAGGAACATGAGCAAAAGCAACACAACCAAAATTTTTGAAATGAGAAACATTTACCTTAGATCCACTCCATTTTTCTTCAAGTACTTTACCTTGAACAATGGAATTTGGTGATCTATTAAGTATGTAAATTGAACATGCAACTGCTTCAGCCGAGTAATCTTCAGACATTTTTCTTCTTGTAAGTAAACTCCTGGACATGTTCATGATGGTGTGTTTCTTTCTTTCTGCCACTGCATTTTGTTATGGAGTATATCTGGTAGTCGTTTGCTTTTTAATACCATGATGTTTACAAAAATCAACAAAATCTCTTGATTCATATTCACCTCCTCCATCAGATCTCAAAACTTTAACAAATCTGCCACTTTGTTTCTCTTCTTCAGCCTTGAATTCTTTGAATCGAGTGAAAGTCTCAGATTTGTGTTTGAGAAAATAAACCCAAACTTTCCTACTAAAATCATCAATAAATGTCAGAAAATAAAAACTTCCACCAATAGACTAATTTTACATAGGTCCACATAAGTCTGTGTGAACTAACTCTAAGCACTCTTTAGCTCTATAAGAGGATTATGTAAAACTATCTCATTGGTGTTTTCCTACTATGCAACTTTCACAAGAAGTAATCTGATTAATCGAAGGAGGCAATCCTGTCACCATAGATTGTCTTTGTAACAAACTCATAATTTTAACTGGTAAATGACCATAATGATAATTCCATAACTAAGTTTTAGTCACATTAGAAATATTACATGCATACATCTTCCCACTTTTCATTTCTAAGGGAAACAATTTGTTCTTTTCCATAGGGACTTTTGCAACAAGTCTTTTAGTTTGATTAAGAATTATGCAAGTGTTGTTGTGGAAAGTAACATCATAACCATGCGCCATTAATTACCCTACACTTAACAAATTGTGTTTGATATTTGGTATATAGTAAACATCAGGAATATTTTTCACTTCACCCTGCTTTGTTAAAACTGGCACAAGACCTTTTCCTGAAGCTTTGATCGAATGATCATCACCCAAACTAATTGTAGTAATAAGAGATGTATCAAGATTAGAAAGTAAATCACTTTATGAGTTATGTTGTGAGGAGAAATAAAAAGATAGGGTTTAGACAATAGCGACCTCAACAGATCATGGCATGAGCACTAGAGGGGGGGGCAAGGGTACCCCCTCATACAAATAGGTAGTGGTAGACAGAGGGAAGAGGCCAAGGGGCATATTTTTCAAAGCACCAATGACAGGCACCTCGAGATCAGACCCATGGAAAGGTCCGGAAAGGAACCAGGGCATAAAAGAGAGCATGGAAGAGGAAGCCAAGGAAACCTAGAGCGAAATTCTAGACACACAGAAGACCAATCCAATGGAGGGGTGCAACCCATGCAAACCCAAAACAACAATGATACCAAAGGTGGTACTGGTAGAGCCACAGACACAGCTTCACAGAGATCATATGAAAGTGCATGCACTAATATGCAAGTTTATGGGCATGTGTCCAGCAGAGAGAATGTTGCGCAACTGGATTAAATACCATTGGAAGTCGAATGGGGAAGTGCAACTTCATTTGGGCTCGAAAGGTTTCTTCAGAGCTATTTTCATAAACCTGGAGGATAGGGATAAAATCTTTGAAGCAGGGCCATACTTCCATGCATCAACAGGACTATACATGCAACCTTGGAAGGAAAATTTCTCCCCTGAAAAAGAAAACTTCAAAAACGTACCAGTCTAGCTGAGACTCTACTCCCTACCTTTAGACTATTGGTTACCCTCAACTTTTAAAGCTATAGGAAACAAACTAGGGAAATACATAAAGACATCTGAAGCCACCATGAGAGGGAGATATACATCTTACGCAAGAATATGTATAGAGATGGATGTGTCGGGAGCACTTCCAGAAGCCATCAACCTCGAATTTAGAGACGAGGAATGGATCCAAAACATCAATTACGAACATATCCCTTTATGATGTCAAAGATGTCATGAACATGGTCACCTGATCAGGGAATTCCCTCTTAATAAAAACAAAGAAACGAAAAACCCCAAACAACAGTCGGATGAGGATGGTTTTGTAAAACCAAACCTCAAGAGTAGAGAAAACAAGAAGCAGGGCAAAGCCCCAGCAGGGATCAACCTAGAGGCCCAGAACAAAATGGAAGGACATGATGGATCTACCAAATAAGAAAAAGGTGATCAATATAAGGCAACAATTCAGGAAGTCATAGAACAAAAGGAAAATGAGCCCAATGATCGACCAAGCACTCAGAAATGATAAGGAAGTTTCACAACCCCAACGGAGGGAGAAATCAGAGATGACAACACCCCCATGCAATAAGCTGAGGGAGATGCGGAAATGACCCCAAGCGAAGTAGGCACAGAAGATCCTGATATCAGAGACCTTGTGGAAAGGGAAGGGATAGATCTTACAAATATATTGGAACAATGGAAAAAACAGGGTGTAGAGAATGTACTAATAGAGCAACTAGACGACATCAAGTACCTATTCCTACAAAGGGTGGAAGACAAATCTCATGGCCAAAAGCATACTTACGAGGAGACTAGACACCTAGAATTTAAATCAGGCGTGGGACAACCATAGCTATCACCCAAGCAAATGCAGAGGGAAAAAGGTAGAAAATCAAATAGTGTAGCCTTGCAAGAGCTCAGAGCATTAATGATAAACTCATGTAAGATAAAGAAACTCTTCCCTAACTCCCCAATGCATGTTTAAAATGAAGGTCATAATATGGACTATAAGAGGCCTAAACAGCCTAAGAAAACAATGAATCCTTAGAAATAGACCAAGGTAGGAACGATCGGATCTTTGTTTTATTCAAGAAACAAAGTGTAATACAGACAAAATGGAAACCATCAGTCAACAACACTGGCACAAGTACAAAATGATGGCCACTGGAGGCCAACAAATGGCAGGGGGAATCTTAACCCTGTGGAACCCTCAAGTACTCAACTTAATAGTAGCTAAAGCAACCAGGAACAATCTCACGGCACACATGAAAATCATCACGAACATAGAGGAGTTTATATGCACTAATGTGTATGGACTCCAAGTGGTAGAGGAAAGGAAAGGAATTATCAAAGACCTAGAAGAGCTTAAAACTAGATCAAACAACCTCCAATGGAGCCTAGCATGGGAATTCAACATCATCATGTCACTGGTGGAGAAAAAAGGAGGGATAAGACGACTGGATAGAGATGCGGAGGAATTCTCCAACTTCATCAACACATCGAAGATGGTAGATTTGAAAACTAATAATGACAAGTTCACCTGGAATAATAAACAGATGAATCAACATCATGTAGAAACAAGACTTGACAGATTCCTGGTGTCAGAGTCAATCATAATGCAAGGGCTGACCTTAGACTGTAATATCCTACTCTAGGGAGGATCAGATCACTGGCTAGTACAACTAGAAGCAGGATTCCAGAACACACCAAAAAACAAGCCATTCAAATTTGAGAAATTCTGGCTGGAACACCCGACCTTCCAAGAAAGAATAAAACAATGGTGGAGGGAGGAGAAACTAGAGAAAGGGACAAGGATGTTCAAACTATATTAAAAACTCAAACACATCAAATATAGGCTCAAGGAGTGGAACAAGGACACCTTCTAGAATATAAACTAAGAAAAGAACAATATAGAAGGAAAGATGAAAATACTCCAGGAAACCTGCATTTTGGAGGGCTACACAGAGAAATGGAAAAAGGAAGAACTCCAGTTGACTCAAGAGTGGGAGCAATGATGTCAACAAGAAGAAACCCTTTGGCGACAAAAGTCCCGGATTAGATAGCTAAAGGAAGGGGAACGGAACACCAAATTCTTTCATAGAACAACGATGACCATAAGATCCCACAAAACAATCCTGAAGATCAGGGATCAGGATGGAATAGAGAGAGAGTCACATAAAGACATAAAAACAACTCTGGTAAACCACTTCTAGGCGATATCCCAAGAACCAAACCAAGACAGAATGACGACCATACAAAGGATAGCACATCACATCCCGCGACTGGTCACTGAAGAACAAAATAACAATTTGAACAAACCCATAGCTAAGGAGGAAATTGACCAAGCACTCTAGGAAATTCCCAATGGGAAAGCTCCAGGCCCGGATGGATTCATGGTGGAGTTCTTCAGATCCTGCTAGGAATTTTTCAAACATGAAGTGTATAAAGTATTGGAAGAGTCTGGAAGGAAATCCTTTATTCTCAAATCGCTAAATGCCACAATAATTACACTCATCCCATAAGAAAATGAAGCCAAAACCCTAGACAAATATTGACCGATAGCACTATACAATGTGGTGTACAAGTTTATCTCCAAAGTCATAGAAAATAGGCTGAAACCCCTCCTATCCACATTGGTTTCACAAGAACAGGTTGGTTTCGTGGAAGGAAGACAAATAATGGAAAATATCATCCACGCCCATGAACTCATCCATACATTGAAGCTTCATAAACAAGGTGGAATGATAATACAACTGGACCTAGCTAAAGCTTATGATAAAATTAGGTGGCAGTATATGGTCAAGACATTGGAAGCCTTCGAGTTCACCCAACATTGGATCAACTGGATAGTCAACCTAGTTTCAACTACAAGCCACTCGCTCTTGGTCAATGGAGCCCCTTCCAAACCATTTTGGCCCACTAGAGGCATCAGATAAGAAGACTCGTTGTCCCCCTTCCTTTTCATTCTAATGATGGAAGGTCTCAGCCGAAGCATAAAGAGCGCAACCGCAACAGGGGAAATAACTAGGATCAAACCCTTTGCAACCTATCCTACCTAAACACACCAACAATTTGTGGATGCCACCACACTACATGGCATACCCATGGTCAAGGAAAAAAAATCTTACAAACAAATCCTAGATGAGTTTGGGGAAGCTTCGGGACATGAGATAAACTAGTCAAAGTCTATGATCTTTTTCTTTAATAACAACCCCGCCATCCCGAGAAATCTGCCCAACATTGTGGGCTTTGAACACAAAACACTTCCATCCAAGTACCTGGGGATCCCACTAACAGATAAATCTTACAAAATGTCCACTTGGGAAGGAGTAATCAATAGGCTACAAGATCAGGTAAAAAACTGGACATACAGATCCTTGAACCTAGCCGGAAGACTCATCTTAACGAAGTAAGTGCTGCAAGATATTCCAACCTTTATGATGTCAGTATTCCCAACCCCCAAGGGGATACTACAAAGAATAAGGACAACACAAAGATATTTCCTCTGTCGAGAAGTGAACATTAATAAAAAATGGGCACTGGTGGCTTGGGAAAAGATTTGTAAACCAAAACACAACAGAGGCCCGGGGCTACATGACCTACAATTGACCAATGACACCTATGGGGTAAACATTTGGTGGTGTTGGGTCAAAGAAACCATGAATCCATGGGTAAACCTTTGGAAGGAAAAATATTCCCTTAACATAAGCGATCAGGACAAAATCCGCTTCAGAGGAACCAAGGCAGGGTCTGCTATCTGGAACCTAGCATGGCACAATAAGGCTTGGATTCAATCACATAGCTTTTGGGAAGTTAGAAATGGCAGAACTGCAAGATTCTGGGAGGACACCTCGCAACAAGAACCTAGATTGGAAAAACCCGTAAGGGAGGAAATGCAACAAGATATGCTTGCGCAATGAAAAACCAGAGTCTACCAATACTAGAAGTAAGAGATAGATCACAACAAATGGAGAATCTGGAATAATATCACACCACAGAATAGAGACCAAACCGCAGTAACAATACAAGAAGTGGAGGAGGAACTGGGGAAATGAAAAAATGGTAGTTTCGGAAGGAGTGGACCAGCTGAGATGGGGGCACAAGGATGGAGGGTAATTCATCCTCAAATAAGTATGTCACTACATTAAGAACCAGGACCAAGAAGACCCATCGCAACAATGGATTAAGCTCTGGAACAACCCATGGTGGCAAAAAATAAAAATATTCCAGTGGCTAATACTCCATAATCGAATCTTAACTTGGGAAAACCTCAAGAAGCATGGTTTCATAGGACCCTCTAGATTTCCCCTATGTGAAGATAAATAGGAAACAATGAACCATCTGCTACATGAATGTACCCTCACAACACAAGTTTGGGACTGGGCGACAAGCATATTCTGACAATCTAACAGGATCAGAGGGAATATATCCGCAACCATTAATACTTGGAAAGAGAACTACAATGACAATGAAGAGGTGAATCTCAATTCGATCCTCATTCCCGGAATGATCATTTGGGCAATCTGGAAAGAAAGAAACCGGTGCATCCTCAAGAACCAAAAATGGATGGTAGAAACTATCAAGGAAACCATCATCTCCATGACAAGACAAATGGTACATAGCCACAACTCCCAACTGAGTAGTGCGCAACTCACAACCCAGGACCTCATAATTCTTGAGGCCTTTCGACTGAAGGACAGACACAAGCCCTTTCAAGTGAGACAACCAGCGCAACTCCAAATAGGTGAGCGCAACTAGACACCGCCACCAGAGCATTCCCTCAAGATGAATTTTGATGAGGCATCGAAAGGTAACCCAAGATGGACAGGGTTGGGAGGAGTAATCAAGGACAGTCAAGGAAATATCATTCGGTTGTACACTGCAATTTTGGGGAACTAAACTAACAATGCAATGGAGTTTGGATCCCTTTGAACCACCCTTGAGATTCTACATCGGGAAGCAATAACCAATACTATAGTGGAAGGAGATTTCAAGCTAGTAATCAACACAGTTAGGAAGCTCCAAAACGGTACCAGAATGGGCAAAATCCAGAAACACTGGCACTTGGTGCAGTCCCTGCAAATAATTCATGAGAACATGTAGTCGAGGATCGCAGTAGAGTTGCGTTGGGTATGAAGTTCAGCTAATGGTCTAATGGATAGAATAGCTAGCGAAGGTGTAGATGGAGTAGGAATAGAACTGGACACAATATGGAGTAACATACCATGTGGTCAATTCTGAACTGACTGCACTCAAATAGTAGCAAAGGAATACGATGGCATCTAAAGGACGGATGACCATAGGGAGATTGGAGGCACACAAGTACTCTAAAGGCACGCAATACCCCGTTAGTATCCGAAAGGCCAACATGCCAATGCGAATTCCAATACAGACCCAAGTCACACCATAGGAGGAGATACTATACAGTGGCCCTATCACTAGAAAGGAGTGCATGGACTGCTTGTGGGATCAAAAGAGGGATATCTAGTAGGAGGAAAAGTACACAGAACAAAACGGTTGGCCATTGACAGAGATGAATACGCATCACCTTTACACTGGTACGGGGGGAGGAAATGATTGGCATACAATGTGCAAGATAGGGGAGAGGCACACGAATGACGGAAGGGTTCCTAAGAACACATGATCCAAATCAATGCGAGAGAACTTGAAAGGACACCTCTATGGGAGATCAATGATTCCCAGGGGAAGCCAATAGCCGAGGAAACCCAATAAATGAAGCATCATTAGAGGAAACCACAGATCAGAGAGACGAAATTATAGAGGCCAGAATAAGTACCAAGAAGGAATGGAAAAAAGTGGAGGACAAACTCAAGATGAGTACCACCCCAAATAAATAGAGATGACAAGATGGAAGAAGACCCAGAGCAAGAGAGGCCCCCTGGTGGAGGCTCATCCAACAAGCGCCCGAAAGATTGCGAAGGTGGAATAGGTGGCTTGAGAGGCCAAGGAAACCTTCCTCAAATAGGTTGACCCCAAGGGGAAAGAAGTCATAGGCAGATGGGAAATATAAGTCAACAACCAACGCCAAGGAAAGGAATGGGAGGAACTCATTCAAGAAGCCGACAAGATTAAGGACCCAAGGACCACTCAACCAAGAATGACCCTCTACCAAAAAATGGTGGAAGAAGCCTGACACACTAAATTGTTGATAGATAAGATGAAAGTTGATAGGAAAGAGTCCAGCAAGGAAATGATTAGGGGACATAAGAAGGATCTCACTGAAATCATGAACCGAATCAGCAATTTGGAGACTCTTTCCAAAGGAATAGTGGAGGATCAGAGGAGTCAAAATGAAAAACTAGAGCGACTGGCAGGACAATTTCACATCTATCTCCGCTACATCCACCATTTGGACATAACTGCAAAGGACCGACATGGAACTCTAGACAACATCAGAAGGATATGTATGGTAGATTAGAAAGAGAAAAAAACAACAAATAAAGAAGGAGATGAAAGCCAACAAATCATCCTGGACTAGTGTAGCATCAACCACAGTTTTTATGCACTACTTACTGTTATTTGTTACTGAATATGTTAAGTTATGTTTTTTGCAAACTAGCTTAAGAGGACTGGGTTGGTTTCCCGGGGTGGCAGCCCAGCTCACTCATTTTTGTTGACAGTGCATCTACGAGGACCCTGATCTGGTTTCCTTTTTGGCAGATCCGGGGACCCCTCTCGGTTTTTTATCTTTGTAATATAGTTTTACAGAAATATAGAATCTCAACTCACTTATTAAAAAAAAATATTAGAAAGTAAATCATTGTGACTAGTCATCTGATTTCTACATCCACTATCTAGCAACCAAACATTCTTGTCAAGAATTTGTTGAGATACTTGACATGAAAGAAACAAAGTATTAGATGTTTCACTTTCTGTGACATTGGATTTATTTCTAAACTGCAACTTACAACATTCAGATATATGATGACCAAACTTTTTACAATAACGACATTGAATTTCTGATTTACTTGTCCATCTCTGACCATGATCTTGTGAAGACGATATTGAATGCTCTGACTTGTCTTTTGTTTGTTCATGTTTATCTCTTGTTTGAGAACGTCCTATACCACATCCATGAAAACATCTGCATATGCCTCTGTCCATGGACACCTTAGTCTGAAATTCATGTTCTAAAGTACCAATATCCAAGGTCATCCTTGCTTCATGAGATAACAATGAACCAGTCAATTCTTCTATAGAAAAAATAGTTAGATCTTTCAACTCAAGAAGAGAAGTAACTACCATTTCAAATTTCTTAGGTAAACTTCTAAGAACTTTTTCAACAACTCTTTGGTCAGTGAGTTCGTTTTCTCCATTAATCCTAAGTTGATTCATAATACCCATAACTTTAGTCATAAACTGATAAACACTTTATGATTCACTCATCTTGAGGGTTTCAAATTGAGTTCTAAGTGTTTGAAGTCTCACAATTTTCACTTTATCATTACCCTTATAAGCTAACTTAAGAATATCCCATGCTTCTTTAGCAGTCTTGGCAATAATAATTTTAGGAAATATAGAATTATCTAATGAAACTAAAATATATGACTTGGCTTTTCCTTCTTTTTTCTTAAGTTCTTCAAATGTTTTTCTTTGAGCAGTAGTCATAATTGCAACAACATTTGCATCAGGTTCTATGAACCCTATTTCAACACAATGCCAACATCACTGACCTTGCAAAATGGATTTCACCTTCTCACTCCAAAAATCATAATTAGAACCAACTAGAGTGGGTGCTTGAATTGACCAAGAACTAGACATCTTTCTAATTCCAAAATATGTGAATTTTTAGATTTCAATGAAAATTTAAAGAAACTCCAAATTTTATAAATACTCTTCGACAAAATGCAGAGTAAATGAAAATCTAAATGGGTTTATTGTAAAAAAATAAAATCCAAGCCTGTAATTCTCATCCAAATCCCTCTTCCAATTCGATAGTGGCTCTTCTCCAAACTAGTGGCAACTCTATGGCACTTCTTCAAACTGGCGCGCAACTCTTCTTCAAACTGGTTGAAGCTCTGTGGAACTTCTTCAAACTGGTAGGTGGATTCTTTAAACTGGCTAGCAACACAAATAACAACTCAATGTTTAGAATGGTATTGTTCATTGTGGAAGAGAGACATGAAATCATACAGCAACAGAAATCAGAAGCTCCTACTCAACATTCAAAATGGTATTCTTCACTATGGAAGAGAGACATAGAAGCATACAGCAACAGGAATCGGTATCTCCTTCTCCCAACGTATCACTCTGATACCATGTAAACAGAAATAAAAATAATACATAAATGTTGGGAATGAACGCGCAGATGTTGATTTCATATTAACTGTATAAATACTACAAATTAACAGTTTTATGGTTAAGAAATGAGAGTAACTGTAGACCATTTTACTAACTAATTTGTTTAACGAGATTACAATTCCTAACATGGGAAAGGGTTTACTGGTTAAGATGTTTTGGTTGTAAATATTTTCAGTTTTTAAAAGAGTTAAGTAATAATTCGTATTTAATTAATTATTTTACGTATTTCAAAGTTGATATTATATTTTTTTACATATACCAAGTTCACATGTAATTGTAATATGACAAACCTTTCACGAGAAGTGAGATAAAAATATTTTTATAAAATCCACTATGGTATAAATCTAAATTTTAAGAGTGAGAATCATTACGTTTCAACGTAATGCACAATTGAACTTAAAAAATTATAACTTTTCCATTTTTTCATGACAAATTTCATATAACATTAGAATTTAAAAATAATTTTAATTTTTACTTTGAAAGGCGTACACCTATTGACAATGGGCACATTCAATGATCTTTTAACCATAAATTCCAATCTAGCATATTCTTAGTCGTCCTTCCAAATCAATGAACGAGATCTCATGTTCATATCTTTATAGAATTTTTAAAATCTTTCGTTAACCTGTTTACTTTTTAACATTTACTTAATATGATTAAGAAATTATTGTGTGACCATCTAATTGTCACATTCAAATGATTAACAAACTTAATTGAAATTACAAACTTACTCTACTATTAACTTTTTATCATTTTACAGTATTAGATTTACATTTGTGCAAAGTTTACTTATGGCAACCGCATAATTACAATCCATCATTTCATAAGCCTTTTAGCATTCACCAGCAACAATTTAGCCAAGTTCCCATGCTACATCAAGAGAGGAGGAATTGAAAATGGTGTACCAAGATCTCACTAGCCCAACATGGCAGTAGGTGCTAATAGAAAACCAGAAAGGAGATTGAAAGAGATTGAAAATCAGTTATCTGGATAAGACAATGAATAACCCTCATTATGAGGTCACCTCATCATGTATTGGGGACTACATACAATACATGAAATACCATACAACCATTGGAGAATTCATGAGAATTCGCCCCTAAGTGAAAGCCCTTATATTATGGGTAAAATAGAGATGGAAACTCAAAGGTGAAATGGATTTAAAGATTGGTTCCGTAGGTTTTTAATAGTAATTTTCTCATAATAGAGACAAAATATTTGATGAGGGACCTTATTTCCTCAACCCGGTAGGCCTAGTGTGGATTAGACTATATTCCTTGCCTCAAAAAATTTGGCATCTTGAAACTCTAGAAAGAATTGGAAAAACGTTTGGGTATTTTGTTAAACTCTCGGAGATCACCAAGGCCTCAAGATACATGTCCTATGCAAGGATTTGTGTGTATATGAATGTGGCAATATATTTACCTTAATCAATCATCATCCCTTACCATGTCACAAAGTGGATCTACACCATCATCCACTATGAAAATACCCCATTTAGATGTAGGAAATTCCACGAGCACTATCATCTATTCAAATATAGCCCACAAAATTTAACACCGATGAAAAACAAGGGTAAGGAGGAGGTATATGACTTTGTCAAGATTCCTAGAAAAATGAAGGTGGTTCGCAAAGGTAATAAACCAACCAAGGGACCTCCAAGAAGGATTCAAATAGATTTCAAGCATTAGAAGTAGAAAACAATAAAGAAGGGAAGAAGTAGAAAACATAAAAGAGTAATCTAAAAGACAAGGGAGAAAAAATCAAGCAAGCAGAGCTACAAAAACGTTGACGTACATAATAGAGGACAACAAAGAATCACGGGATAAGGCTAAATCAGAGGAAATTCCCAAGATATGGACCAATAAGGTATTGAGGTTGATATCAAATATCTCATAGTAGTTCATGGAAACCAAGAGAATAACAACATGCAAGTGGGTCAACTCCACAAACTCTAGCAAGATTTAACCAAATAGAAAGGCAAAGGACACAATAAAGATAATCCAACCTCATCATCGAGGAACATTAGTATCAAAACAAACCCAATAATATAAAAAAAAACCCAATGAAATCCAAAACATCATCAAGGGGCAGGAGACAAAAAGGAAATGCAAGCCACATAAACAAATATTAGAAGAGACGAGAGTCCTTCTCATTGACTCAGGTCAAGTAGTGGGACTTCCAGATAAGAATTAGCAACCCAAATTGAAATGTTGAATATGAAAATATTGTCCTAAAATGTGAGGGGTTTGAACGCACTACCCAAGAATAGATTACTTAAGAAATAAATTGCACAAGAAAAAGTAGATTTAGTTATGCTACATGAAAATAAGTTTGATAGTAACACATTGAGGAAAATAACATGTAAGATATCAAAAAAAAATGAGGTAGAATGCATAAAATATGAGGAAAGCTCGAGGGGGGGGGGTCACTATCCTTTGGGACCTCGACATCTTGAAGGTTGATCTGTTCTCGCAGATCCCAAGAATTTTAACGATCCACTACAAAATATTGTTATCTAAAGACCAGGGATATGTTTCTAATTCCTATGCTTCGTTGATTCTAGCATCCAAAAGGGAGTTTCTCGGGGTGATATCACACTTGGGATTGATCATGGCAGATCAATAATGCATTATCAGAGGGGATTTCAATTTGATAATATCCCTCGAGGAAACAAAAGGAGTGCGAAATTTGGACTAAGAAAATATGACATTCATAGAATTAGTTGAACAACTCTAACTCATTGATTTCCCATGAAAATTTCTTAAGGGGGACCAATAAATGGTCAAATATAAGATACTATTATTATTCGTCATGTTAATTAATCTCTTTGTAGCTATTCATAAAAAAAACCTTATCCCTGTCTCTTACTCCTTTCTCCTACTCCTCTCTCCTACTCCCCTTCTCCTTTTCCTTTCTCCTTTTCCTCTCTCTTATCCCTTTATATTTCTCCTTTCTCTTACTCCTCTCTCTTATCTCCTGGCTCTTACTCCTTTACCCAAACCCCTTTCCTTAGTATATATCCCTCCACACTTTATCCTTGAACTCAATCCGTTGAAATGTCTCCTTGAAAAGGGGGATGGATTACATGGAGTAATAGGAGAGTAGGATAAAACCATGTTGGAGTGCGCCTAGAAACATTCTTGGTATATGAGGCTTTATTCCAATCGAAACAATCTCTCTCAACAGATATATGACCCCACTATGGATCAAATCACTGGCCCATATCCCTTGAGTGGGAAAATATCATGAAACTATGACTCAAACCATTTCACTTAAAAAAAGTCTATCTCCATCACCCCAATTTCCTCCAAAATATAGTGGAATGGTGGTAGGAAAAACAAGACCTATATGAAACAAATATGCATCAATTTCAATAGTTATTGAAACACACCAAGAACTACCTCAAGAAATGGAACAAGTTGATTTTTGGGAATGTTGTCGCAAGAGTCGACTCTAGGCTGTAATAGAGCCAAGCCTTAGCACATTTTTTAATGAAAAATTTGTTTATCGTTCAAAACTTGACTTGGGTTGCAGCAAGCCAAACCCTGAAAATTTAATTTTGAGTGCACTTCTGGCCTAATACACTCGGAGACAGTTCTCTAAACGGCGAAGGGCTCTTTACTCAGGAATATTCAATGATTACAGAAGAAGGCCAGATTTCTTATTAGAACAGGTGTTTAATCAGGTCTGGAGGTTGATACAGGAGAAATAAGTCCATTGG
>JZKD02S1808685.1:106047-121065 GCA_000966675.3 Picea glauca
TCCAAAGGATCTGTTGTCAACTTCATTTTCAATTCAAACAGCCTGAGTGTTGCCACGGTCAAAGCCCTAACATCATGTCTATGCACCCGGTGGCTACCAACAAAGCCCTACAAGTCCTTCAACCAATCTGATGTGAGTTATATATAATATGGAATGAGACTTCTAGTAAATTTATAAGCTCGATGTGATTCTCGAAGACCTTTATGGCGAAGACATGAAGTAGAAAAATTCAAACTCTGTTACAACAGGGAACATCTTTGAAGAAAAAATAAGATTGGAAAGAGGACATGGAAAGAGACCACCAAGAATTAATGTGAGTTGGTCACTCTCGGGAACTCAAGGTAAAGGAGGAAAAACTTTGTTGGGACTTGAATGAAAGGGATAAGCTAGAGAATATCCTATATAGTAAAAAATACCTTATCGGATGGCTCCAAGAAGGTGATAAGAACAAAAAAAAATTACATAATTATGTGCTTTTGGAGCGAAGCCAAAACCACATTGATACTCTCTACGAGGTTGGGAGAGAAATCATGGAAAACCATGATGATATAGAAAAGAACTTGTTAGGCATTTTAACGGCCTAATAAAAGAACCAAACACCAATAGGGAGGATGCAAACCAAATAATAGAATGGTTGATCCCCCATATTGTCTCTCTAGAACATAATAACAACCTCATGCAAAATTTGACCCTCACGAAGATATAAGAGATAGTCAAGGAAATGCCAAAGGGAAAATCATCGCGGCTAGATGGATTTACCACTGACTTTTTCTAAGAATTTATAAATACATATGGTTAGTGGTAAAGGAATCAAACTCATTCTGATCTGTATTACACGCCTTGAATGGCACCTTTGTAACTCGCTTCCCCAAAGAACATGAAGAAAGTATTGAAGATAATTTTTGTCCTATCTCCTTATTTAATGTTGTTTATAAAATCACAACAAAGCTTATAGAAAATAGTGTCAAATATCTACTACACAAAATTATCTAGCATGAGAAAGGTGGCTTTGCATAAAGACACCAAATACTAAATGGAATAATAGTGGCCCATGAGGCCATTCATTCTCTAAAATCTAGTGGTAGACCTGGCATGATCATACAACTTTATTTAGATAAATCTTAGAATAGAATAAACTAGGATTTGTTTTGGGAGAACTATGGGGGGACTTTGGTTTTCAACCCATATTGGATCTCCTAGGTTAATTTCACAGTCTCTTCATCCTTTTTTCAATGTTCATCAATGGTTCCCCCTTATTCTTCTTCAAATCCTCAAGACAGATCCACTAGGGAGTCCCCTTTTTCCTCTACATGTTTATACTCCTTGTTGAATGATTGGGTCGATTTATGAAACAATCCATACTGGAAGGGTCGATTAAGGGTCATCATCTTCACCCATAGACATAAAATTTCTCCCACCTCCAATTCATGGATGAAACACTGCTTATGGGTCAACCCACGATGAGGGAAGTGAGATCCATTAAGAATATCTTGGAAGTATTTATGACAACCTATGGCATGTAGATCAATCTAAAATAATCCAAATTATTTTTATTTAATAACCCCCTTGTAGTTCAATGCAACATTGACCACATTTTGGGATTGCAACGTGAATCCCTACCTTTGAAATACTTACATGCCACCCTCCTAGACAAATCCATTTGCAACACCTCATTGAAGGAACTCCTTACCAAGATAGAAGAAAGACTAAATTGTTGGAATCATAGATTCTTGACCTTACCAAGAAGAATCCTATTGATAAGATATGCGCTAATGGAAATTCCTTTGTACCTCTTTTCTGTTTTAGCAGCACCCACTAATTTCTTACAGAAGATTTTTGGGATGAAAAGAAATTTCCTTTGCATAGGAGAAAAATGGGAAAGGAAATGGGAATTGGTAGCATGGGATAAATTATGTGTTCCTAAATATAACAAGGGTTTAGGAATCAAAGATATAGAAAGAATGGTCCACACTTTTAGGGTAAAATCATGAAGATGGGTAACACTTTTGCTTGTTTTATGAGCAAAAAAACTGTATTTTCACAAGTTCTTCAACTTTTGGCTTACACGAGTATTCTTTTTTATTTAGAATTTCACTTTATGGTAAAAACAAAACTTGTGAAGAATTTTGTTAGCTTTACAATGACTATTTTTCAAATTTGTTTTATCAAGATTTGATATGTCAATTTGACAATTGTTTAACAATGTGTTCCTTAAACATGAAAGGAATGATAGTGAGTTGTTTTTTCCCACAACAACGTATCTATTATTAAAATTATGTTTTTAAGAAATGAAATATACTGCAACAATCTACAGAGACTATTTTATTATGACTATAATTTTGAATCTAACGGATGACTACTATAATTTCTAGAATTTTTTGAAGTTGACAAAGCTGAAAAAGTTGTAGATTTTAAGCACATGTTTTTCTACACCTTGTATCTATCTTAATTTTTACTTAAAAGTAAAATATAAATATACCCTTTTGAAAAGAACAGTTTAAGGATTATGAAAATATTTTTTTCTAAATTTTTCACTATATATTTTTAGAGATATGGATATTTCATTTCACTGAATCATAATGTCTGCTGAAAATATTATGCAGTGATTTTTTTAAAAAATTAAATAAAATCAGATAAAAATAATGAAAATGAAAACAAATTATAGGAATTGAAAATAGATTCAATTTTGCAAATGCTGGTGTCATTTTCGAAACCAAATTCTGAGTATTTGCAGGATTCTGCAACCTCTGAAGTTCATGTAAGCTTGGGGGAATTCTCTGGTTTCTAAATACAGTCCCAATTTTTAGTTTTCGGCTGAAATAATATTTCGGTCGAAAACAAAAATTCTAAAAGAAACCATTAAAAATAAACGGTTTCCAAGGTTTTCGGTTGAAAAAATATTGTTGAGCGAATTCCATCGGTCGAAAAAAATGAAAAGACACATTGTATTGTTTCATTTTTCACCAAATCGTATAAATACGCTTTCCACTGGACACATTTAACACAATTCATCAGATGGACATACATATATGAGCTCAGGGATAGGGATTTCAAAGTATTTGTATTAGTGATTTCAATTGTATTATTTTCTTTCTTTATTTCTTCCCTTTGTTCCATAGGATTAATTAGAAGATAGATATTGATACATGATGGTTTTCTAGAGCACCTAAACAAAGTTTCGAATCATCTTTTTAGTTTTTGTTGAATAAGGTAATTGATGTTTGTTCAAGTTTTTATTGGAATAACAATTTATATGTTGAAAGATAAATGTTGACCATTTTTTCAAGGTGAAGTCTTTGTTGAAAATATATTTTACAGATAACTATAACGTAAAGGGAAACAAAAGTTTGTGCAAGAGAAAATTTGATCGTACTCGAGATGATACTCGCCAAAACGAACAAAGGAAAGAGATTTATTAGAGAAAGAAATGAAAACGCGCAAATATTGAAGAAAGAAACGATGATAATACAAATAGGTATTTTCAACAAGAAGAAGTTCAACCAGGTATGCATGCACATATGATGATTGAGCACACAACATACATTGGGAATGTATTCAAAAATTATAGAATTCGATGTATAAAATTCAAATTTAAAATATTGTAAATAATATAATTGATTGTAACTACAATTTGTTGTTTTTCAAAAAACATAAATAGATTTGTCTCATAATGTCGAAGAAGACGTTGAAACCAAAATTGAAGCAAAAGGTGTTGAAACCGAAATTAAAGTAGAAGACGAATCACCTATAGGTATGTACAGAAATTTAGATAATACAAGATGAACACTTGTATATATAGTTTAGTGAATTCGTGTTCGTGTTTTGTTTTTTAATATAAACTTTAAATTGAAATATACAAGAGAATCTATCAACATTGATGATGAAATATTAGAAAATGTTGATACTCACAAATTTGTGAAGAAAAAATCTAAGCATTATATAATATATCGACCTAAGAATATGTATAATACTTTTTTCAAATGAATGAGTAACAATACAAGCTCAACTTTTACTCTTTCTAATGAAGTCAATAAAGTTAAAAGAAGCTGCATCATTATTGGGTATTCAAATGTCGACAAAGGATAGAAAGGTGAAAAAGAATGTCTTTGAAAATATAACTAGTGTATTAAAAGATTTTAGAAAATCTCGAAAAAAAGATGTCAGTGTTGCACGTAGAGTGACACAAACAACAGTTCTTTCATTTAGCAATATAAAAGATCATTTGACAAGACACATGGAAAAAACGATGGGAATGTCAAGAAAAACATTGCATAAACATAGAAAAATTTGATTGCAAATAGATTCAAATGATGAACTGGCTTGTTGGATAGTGATTTCTAGACAAGCCTACAAAGATAGACTTGTAGAAAATGTTAAAGAATTGGCCTGTGATTATTGGTTGGAAGAATCTTGTGTTTCACCACATACAAGGGATGTGTTGCGACGAAGAATAACATGAAAACAATATGAAGAACATCTAAAACATTTATTTCCAATGACAAATAGAATTGTTCATTAAGTTCAAAGAAGAGCACAAAGAAGTTAAAATTTCCATCAATACATTTGTGCAACAAAAACCATGGTTTGTTAGACCCAGCATTGTCCGTGACACTTGTTGTTGTCATTATCATGTGGAATTTGAGTTGTATTACGACACATTTTTGGATTTTGGTAAAAATTTATGGCCAGGTTCATCTCCTCCTTCCACATTCCATGTTTTTATATCTGAAATTCTATGTGAAAGAGAAGATGATGATTTCTTTCACAAAAACAAATGCGTTGGCAGAAATAAATGTGATTGTTTTTGAAATCTAAGTTTGTTTCATTCAAAGTATCATATTGATATGAATGATCAATAATGTTCTAATATAAAACTCAATTGGAAGAGATATGAATATATCAACAACATGGATCCACATTCTTCAAATGTTATTTCCAAAAGGATTGATTTGAAGGTAGATAAAATCTATGTGATATATTTTTTGAAGAAGTTTGAGAAAGAAATTTATAAATACACCAACGATTCACATAGAGCTCAATGGCAAGATATACAATTCAAACAAGCTTGTGAAGTGTTTCCACCAGGGACAATTTTCTCTGTAGTTGATTTCGTAGAGAATTACACATTTGTTGTACAAAAAGAAATATAGAGTGAATATTATCATTCTGATCAAGTCACGATATTTGTCCACATTCTATATAGACATGCTCAACGGAGTCTTGATAACATGGAAATCACCAACGACAATCGACATGTTATTAAAGAATATCTATAACATCCATCTCTGGTGCACTGAGAAAACTTATTCTTTGAAGACACTTGCTCGTAAGTGATCTGGACTTTTATGATATTAAAACATTTATCCTTGATTATGATGCGTTATGATAGATGACATGATGTTTTACTTATTTGACATAGACAAGTGCTATTGACTCAGTTTTACTGAGTGTGTAGGGTTTTTGACCTTGAGGATGCAGAGGCATCGAAAAAACCCCTTGGACTCCGGATCGAGTCAGGGAGTGTGCTATTTGGGTTTGATTGATTTACTGTGATTTTAGTACATTTGATTAGATGATTTGATGTGGACATGTCTAACATGATTGTTGATGATGCAGGTTGATGATAGCTTTCCGACTAGACTCACATATGGAGAAAAGGGGCCACACACGACTACCAGAGAGGTTGAGGGAGAGGTGTGGACAACAACCCTGCCACAACCTATTAGCACTCTCGCCATGGCTTGAACCGTAGGTTAACGATTACCTAGTTTGAGAGGACCCACGATGCTGTGAGGGTAGACTGTGACAGTCGCTCTTGATGATTCTAAGGGGTGCGCAATAAGGTGGGGGCCTTATTTTTTAGAAGCCTTTAGTCTCCCACAAGTTCGCCTGGCAAAGTATTGACTCCAGGGGTTATTGATGTCTACCAATTAGTCAAGAGGTGAGTGTCACCCTTGGAGCACGTGGTGCATCCTAAAGGGCACGTCGCGCAAAAGAAACACAAGAGGAGAGTGGCACACTTGGAGCACGTGGTGCATCCTGAAGGGCACGTCGCGCAAAAGAAACACTAGAGGTGAGTGGCACCCTTGGAGCACGTTGTGCATCCTGAAGGGAACATCGTGTTGATGATGTTAAAGGAATGAACCTAGATGGACTAAGACTAATATCTCATTAATAAATTAAAAAAAAAAAAACTTCCCTAATTAAAATGTCGCCTAGTTCAGAATATAAGTCCTAAGTCTAAACCTTCGCTGGGGGTAAAATTTTGTCTACCCTTAAGAAAAATACCTTATAAAAATAAAATAATAAATTCTAAACTAAAAACCACTTAAGTAATAGTTGTGGACTTCATAATTTTTTTGGTAAAATGAAGAGAGTAAGAACTTAATTAAAATCTATGGATATCAAAGGTAAAGAAGAAATAAATTATTTAACTTGTGAAAGTGTAAAAAGATATTAAATTAATAATAAAAGGAAAAGAGTAAATAGCGCAACTGTCATTTTGGCTCTAATAAAAAGGGGAAATAAGGGAATAATAAAAATTATGAAACTAAGGAATGGAGGAAACATAATAAGGGAAAGAGGGGAACTTATGGTTAAAAGCGAGGTCAACACAGTAAATAATCTACAATTAAGAACCTTCTAATTTGAACTAAATTGGCAACTTCATTTTAGGGAAAGTATTTACACCTGTGAGGGAATCTAGGAACACCTAGGAGTAAATTTAGGAGCAACTCTAGGTCGGTGAGGGAAATAAGACAATTTAATAAATTAAAGAAAATAGTTAATGGAGAAACGTAGGGGATGGATGACACTTGTACGAAGGAGAGTTTTTGAAGAATTTTATTAAAACTTAATTTAAATAAGATTTAGGGAAAGATGGAAGTTCAAAAACTCTATAAAAGAAAGGGAAGAGAATGAAGAAGGGGATCGGTTGTTAGTGTAATGTTACGCTGCTGGATTTGTGATTTGACTAATTACTTGTGGGGAGTTGGGATTTCCCAGCTCAGATAGGAGTGGTATCTTGGCCTTGCGAGGCGAGCTGGGAGCTAGACGTACCATCTAGATAGTGTGTGGCCCCTTTGCGGCTTGGGGGGATAAGGGGGAAGCAGAGTACCCCTAGCATTGGCTAGGAGGTACCAGTGAGGTCTCGACGGTCGGCGAGCGAGAGTGGAACAGAGCGCGCGGGCGTCACCCGGAGCAGGTGATCAAGAAACGGTATGTTTTTCCTTTTGCATGATAGAAGGTACTAGGACCTTGGCCCTCTCTTATTGTTATCAACATTCTTTTTTATCTTGGCTTGTGAGATGAAAACTACTTTGCTTAACTCTGCATGGGTTCTCATCGGATTGATTGGTTTTCCTTTATGTTCCTTGGTGATTGTAATGGTGTTACGGTTATAAAAATATTTCTTCTTACTCTATTGTTGCATGTCGGTATTTGATAAAAGATATTTTATGACCTCGACGTTGCCTACCTTCCTTGGTTTTGCGCGATCTACAACTGTGCCTTACGTTGTTTTGTCGACGTTTTTCTGTTAGCATTTCCATGTGTTTTAGTGGAAGAAACCCCCTCGATTCAACACCCTCCTCTGCATTTTTTTTTCTATTGTATATCTCTGTGATTTTGTGGAGGATACCCACACAAATTTTGACCACTTAATCCTGCGTTTTACCTACTGTTTCCTACGTTTATGACTGTTTTTATATTACTGAGGGCGTTTTCTATTACAATGGGTGTTTTGTTTTAATGTGGGCATTTATACATGACTATGGGCATTTTCATATATGACTGTGGGCATTTTGATTTTAATGTGGATGTTTTCTATTACGGTCGGCGTTTTGTTTTAATGTGGGCATTTATACATGACTGTGGGCATTTGCATATATGACTGTGGGCGTTTTGATTTTAATGTGGGCATTTTCTATTACGGTGGGTGTTTGTATTAATGTAGGCATTTATATATGACTATGGGCATTTTTATATATGACTGTGGGCGTTTTGTTTTAATGTGGGCATTTATACATTACTGTGGGCATTTTCATATATGACTATGGGCGTTTTGATTTTAATGTGGGTGTTTTCTATTACGGTGGGTGTTTTGTATTACTGTAGGCGTGTATATATGACCATGGGCATTTATATATTACTGTGGGCATTTTCATATATGAATGTGGGTGTTTTGTATTAATGTGGGTGTTTTCTATTAGAATGGGCGTTTTATATTAGTGTAGGCGTTTATATATGACTGTGGGCATTTAATTATGACTGTGGGCATTTTTATATATGACTGTGGGCATTTGTATTAATGTGGTCATTTATATATTACTGTGGGCATTTTCTATTACTATGGCTGTTTGGGTGGACTGTGTTCCTCCTTACTCAGCCATTCTTGCTATTCGCAGCCATCCCAATGGATCCCAGGCACAAACTCTCATCAATGCACTGTTAAACCGCCCTTATAAGGAATAGAAGGAGACGAAACGATTGGAACAAGAGATGACAACATTACATTAATTGTTAGGATCAATTTTATTTGTCTTGTTACTAAATGCCATATTATTGTTGTTTTCATTACCTAATAGTAGCCCCTATTTTATCTTAGATAATGCTACTTTAAATCTAATGGCCAAGAGATGGAGGAGTGACTTAACTCATAAAATCTTGACCGGATGAGATTTATTAAAGATAGCAATAACAGCATTAGCCGACCACCCTAATTGGCTATTTAGATCAGTCTACTTTATATTAATAAAGCATTCCACTTTATAACAACAACTACTTTACTTGTTAGTATTTACAATAGCAATCTACCTTATTTTCAATAAAAGCAATCTACTTTTTAGTTAATGTTTCATAGCAGCAACTACCTTATTATGTTAGTCCGTAAAAATAGCAATCTACCTTATTTAAAATGAAAGCAATCTACTTTCCAGTTAATATTCATGGCAACAACTACCTTATTTTGTTAGTATTTAAAAATGGCAATCCACTTAATTTTAATAAAGGCAACTTACCTTTGAGTTAACATTTCGTAACAAGCAACTACTTTATTTCAGTTAGTATGTAATAAAAGCAAGTTGCTTTAATTAGTCAATGCCTCAATTAAGGCTAAGGGATAGTAGATAGAGAGGAAAATTATTTATAGATAGTAGTGATGCTAAAATTCTTATGGTAATTACAACAAATTAAGCAGAAAATTTATTTTCAAGCATTATTTAACTCCAAAAATTTGCATACCTACAATTGATGTTATGATGGTGTGTCCATGTGCCTTGAAGCTAACTAATAATTAGTAGGCACCATGAAAAGAGGTGATTCTTGTTGAATTAAGTTACCGTTTTTGCGCCATGAAATCATTACTTTTGTTTTGGATGTTGCGCTAATTATTGTTTCTCAATTACTGGCTATCGATTATAGATTTAGATCATTGAGTTAATGCTAATATTAATTTATATTCTTGCGAATTTGTTTTTGAATATTGCCTTAATTAGGGATTTAAGATCCTTGTGTTGTTGAGACAATTATTGGTTCCTAATTATTGTCTATCGAATTATAAGTTTAGATCATTGAATGAATGTTGATGTAAATTTTACAATGTTTGCATCAAATGATTTTTAGGGTATTTTGTTAATTATTGATCTATAATTAAAGATTAAATGGTAATTATTGCGCTAACTGACATTTATAACTATTCATTATATTTACGATTATAATTAATGACTAATTTCCTTGTCAAATGTTAAACCAGTCGAAGTTCAAACTTGTACAATAAGGTCCCTTGAATGTTGTTTTAGAGGGTACCTTGATGAGATTTTATGATCTAAAGTTGCGCATTGTAATGGCCTTAAGACACTTATAGATTGTAGCCCCTTGTTTAAGTAATGTTGTACTGGGTTGTAAACTTTTATGTGCTTGGTCTGCTTGTGTCGGGCGGGACGTAGACACCTCCATGTTCCTCAGAACAGTCGCTAGCCATGAGACCTTAAATGGTTAAAATCGATGGGAACCTAGGCTTGAGCATTGCTTATGTGTCTTGGAGGTCCTAACCATTGCAGGGTAGGATGGATGGGTAATCAGTCTTTTTATTTGGTCAGTTGATTGTTGTTCTTTACTGGAAGATGTTGATGAGCATCCTAGATATTTATGTTGATATCGTAGTTGCATGCATCATGATGCTTCGTCATGTGGCGGCGTAGACTATAATGTTTTGTTACCCTTGTACACATGCACACAGAAAAAAAAAATTTGCACTTGTTATATGAGGTTGTCGACGTAACGAGGAGGTCATTACATATGGTATCAGAGCGGGTTCAACCCGTGACTTGGGATCACTACAGCTTTCATTGTTATGATTTGATTGTACTGTTGCTAATTGAGTTGATTTGTGTGCGTGTAGGTAATCATGGTTAGAGGACGTCGGGGAAACAGATGATGGGGTGTTAGGGGAGGAAGTGCGACGCCTCTAGTAGCATCTTCACCTGAGGGGTCTAACCCCCAGGGAGATGAGAAGGTTCTCGGACAGGAGCAGATAGCAGTTGGTGATGCTGTTGGAATGATGAGATATTTTCAGTGCATGTCCAAGGCACTGATCAGTCGTTTGGACATAGATGAGGCCAAGGCATTGGCACCCGCTAAGGTTCCACCGCACGCACTGGCCATTACTGGTAGCATTCACCGTGAACTTGAGAAGGTCAAATTTCCCAAGTTCTTTGGTGCCCCAGATGGCGCAGCCGCCGAGGCATGGTTGGAGAACATGGTGATGTGCTTCGCACTTCACAATTATAACCCCAACATGAAGGTCCGCATGGCGGTCTTTCAACTGAAGGGGAGCACTCTTCTATGGTGGTAGACGCTCCTACCGCAGCTGAACATGGCTGTCGAAGACATGTCATGGGAAATGTTCGAGGAACGGTTTCGAGAGAGGTACCTTTCAGAGGAATTCATCGAGCATCAACTCAATGAGTTCAACACCTTACGATAGGAAGGTCGTACGGTGCCCGAGTACGAGACCCATTCTACGGAGCTACTCTAGTACGCTCCACACCTTAAAACTGAAAAACTTAAGGTTAACAGGTTCATGTTCGGTCTTAAAAATGGCCTGCGCGAAAAGGTTAGGATTTTGATGCCCCAAACCTTACACGATGCCATCCAGAAGGCCCTCATAGCAGAGGAGGAGCTTTTCAGTGGGGGTCAGACCAGGAATCTAGCGAGACCAGCATTGCAGGGTTCATATGGAACACAATAGCACCAGACACCAGCGAGACTTACGCCAGGATATCGTGGCTTCCATAGGGGATCCACTTTCACTACACCCCGACGATTGTCGCCTCAGTAGAGGATACCTTATCGGGGACCACAACATTAGCAGCAATGTCGCCCATAGTAGTAGCAGTTTAGGCCTGTTCAGCAAAACAAAGCAGGGTTCCAGGCCGGTGGGCCATCATCCTCTACTTCAGGTACCAGGACTACTGAGCCGAAGAAAGGGTGTTGGACGTGTGGGGATCCACACTACCAGCGCAACTATCCTATGGAGAGGACCAGAGTGTCTGGATCATCCAGACCCACTACAGTGGGAGATATGGGCAAGGCCCATCGAATTCATGTAGCGATGAATAACCGCCAGGCAGAGCATAAGTCGACTGTGCTCGAGACGACAGGTACTGTAGCTGACCAGACCCTTAGTATTTTGATAGATCCTGGTGCTACCGAGAGTTTCATTTCTGGTGCAACGCTAAAAAGGATTAAGGTAAAGGCAGTCGAACATAATGAGTTTAGCTTTGTGGAGATGGCCTCGGGAGACAAATAGAAGGTTGGAGGAAAGGTTACAGGTTGTGCCCTTAACCTGGGAGATTTTTTCATGAGGGCCAACTTGTACATCATGATCTTAGGATCTTATGATGTCGTAATTGGTATGGATTGGCTAGAATTTCATGAGGCGATACTCAACTGTAAGACGAAACGGTTGAGCTTGGTCGATGACGAGGGACAAAGACATGTGATTGTAGGATGGAATCAGGTATTTTCCCTCAGGTTCATCTCTTCCTTACAGCTATAGAAGAGTATGCACAAGGGGTGCAAGCTATATGTGATCCTTGCGTTAAACGAGAAGGGAGTAGCATAAGGTCTAGAACACCTTCCGGTGGTGAGAGAGTTTGTGGACGTATTTTCGGAGGAGTTACCTGGGATGTCGCCGGAGAGAGAGTTGAATTTTACCATAGACCTAAAACCGGGGACTGAACCGATAGTAAGAACACCTTATCGGATGTCCACCCTGGAGTTACAAGAGTTGAAAATGCAACTCAAGGAGTTGTTGGACCTGGGACTGATACGTCCTAGTGTGTCATCATGGGGTGCACCTGTTATTTTCATTTGGAAGAAGGATGGATCATGGAGGCTTTGCATTGACTACCGTCAACTAAACAAGGCTATGATCAAGAATCAGTATCCCTTACCGAGAATTGATGATCTGTTTGATCAAATGAAGGGTGTGACGGTGTTCTCCAAGATCGATTTGTTATTAGGGTATCACCAGTTATGGATCAAGGAGGATGATGTCCCTAACACCACCTTTAAGAAGAGGTTTGGACACTATGAGTTTACTATTTTACTGTTTGGACTAACAAACGCCCCAGGGGTATTTATGAGTTTGATGAACGGGGTGTTCCGCGAGTACTTGGACAAGTTCATCCAAGTATTCATTGATGATATTTTGATCTACTCTCGGATGACGGAGTAGCATGACAAGCACTTACGCTTGGTACTACAGTGTCTGTGAGAGCACAAATTGTACAGAAAGTTGTCCAAATTCTCTTTTTATCAATAGAGGATTCACTACTTCGGGCATGTCATCTCCGACGAAGGTATCTCCATGGATCCAGCCAAGGTCGAGGCTATTATGGAATGGCCTATGCCAACGAATGTCACAGAAGTGTGTAGCTTCATGTGTTTGGTAGGATACTATCAACGATTCGTAGAGGGATTTTTGAAGATAGCAAATCCAATCACGGAATTGCAAATGAAAAACAAGAAGTTTGTTTGGACTGAGAAATGCACAAAAGCATTTTGAAGCCTTAAAGAGTTGTTGACGATAGCATCAATACTAAAGGTCCCTGACATGGACACAGACTTCTTGGTATGCAGAGACGCATCCAAGGAAGTCTTAGGCAGAGTCTTGATGCAAGACGGACGAGTGATTGCTTACATTTCGAGGAAACTGAGAAGGCATGAGGAAAACTACGTGATGTACGATTTGGAGTTATTATCCATCGTATATGCCTTGAAGGTTTGGAGACACTACCTTGGTGGATGAAAATTTGAACTAAAGACTGATCATTGTGGACTACAAGACATTTTTACATAAAGTGAACTGAACGCACGACAACGACGTTGGTCGGAATTTCTTAGAGAGTATGACTTTGATATTTCTTACATAAAAGGAACAGTGAACCGAGTGGTGGATGCTTTGAGTTGGAGACCATGCATCTTTTTGATGTTACCTCTTCAGACAAATCTACATGAGAATATTCTCACTTTACAGCGTGACGATGATTGGTACAAGGAGGTCGAGGGTTTTATCGGACAAAACACCATGATGGTACCATGATATGAGGGATTTTCATTTGATAGAGATGGGTTATTGAGGTTTAGAATTCGGATTTACGTACTGCCAAACGACGAGTTGAGGATGTTGATCCTGAGCGAGGCTAATAGAGCAGTTTACATGGTTCACCCGGGAGTCATGAAGATGAGGGTAGACCTTAAACCCTTATTCTTATGGAAGTGAATGAAGGCCGACATAGTCAACTATGCGGCCATATGTCTAGAGTGTCAGTAGGTAAAGGCTGAACATAGACACCCAACAGGATTACTACAACCACATGTCATTCCTGAATCGAAATGGGAGGTTATTTCAATGGATTTTATTGTTGGATTTCCACTGACGGAAAGGAGACATGACTCGACTTTTGTAGTAGTAAACACTCTGACGAAGAGTTCTCACTTTATACCTATGCGTATGACATATTAGGCACCTGACATAGCTAGAGTTCATATAAGCATTGGTTAGCTTCTTCCAAAATCAAACACAAGTTTTCTGAAAGGAAATTGGTAGATCATGAAAACTTCTTCATTTTAGTGTAGTTCATACAAGCATAGGCTTTGCATGGTTTAAAGAGTTTTCTACTACCATATATTCTCAAATAGGTTTTGCATGGTTTAACATGTTGTCTACTATCATATATTCTTAAATAAATATGCATACAATCTTGTATGTTTGGTAGTTCACTTTTTTCTTATCCATCTATTGGGTTTGCATATTCATAAATATATAAAAAACAACACATTATTGTATTATTGGCTTTGCATATTTTTAAATGGATAAATAACAACGCATTCTTGTATTATTTCACACTCTAATTTTTTCTTTTCATTTATTTAGCAGATATCATATGCCTATCTTTCCTTTAATTTTTTTTATTAGTTAAGTGCATCTGTGTAACCAATTTATTTAGAAGATATCATATGCCTATCTTTACTTTAGTTTTTCCTTTAGTTTTTTTTATTAGTTAAGTGTATCTATGTAACCAATAGGGTCATTAGTAACTAGAAAAAAAAACATTTATATATAAAATTATTCTGCTAAAATTATTCTGCCAAAATTATTTGATAATATGTCAATACAATGATATTTTTAATAGTACACAGTGAACATAAAATGAAACATTTAAATTAATATATACCAGAATAATATTTGGTCATTAGTAACTAGAAAAAAAAAAAAAAAAACTTTTAATATAAAATTATTCTACTAAAACTATTTTATGATATGTCAATAGAATCATATTTTTAATAGTCCACAATGAACATAAAATGAAAAATTTAAATTAATACATAGCAGAAAAGTATTTAAGAGTTTGATGCTTAATTTAATGCATTGTAAAAAGAAGAATATACAAAACATTAGTTCATTACTAACAACTTTGCCACTTTTTTCCATCAACTTTGAAAAATCAAATA
>JZKD02S1808685.1:121121-156160 GCA_000966675.3 Picea glauca
TATATATATATATATATATATATATATTATAATCAAAGTTTGAATAGTTACACTGTAAACTACATAGGTTCCACATCCATTTTAGGATGATAAAAAAAACTAAGACATTTAACTCCAAAATTATGGACTCTAAGTCATCGCTTTAAGATAGATCACTTCATACCTGCAATTCAAACCTGCAAAAAATACAGAATTCAAATATTAAAAATTTACAATTCAAACATGCGAAATAATACAAAATTCAAAAATTGTGATTAAAACAAAATTGACATACATACCAAAAGAGTTAAGTCTCATCCTCCAACATACTCTTTTCCACAAAATATATTCTAAAAATATTTTCCACCAATATAATTTAGACATCTGTAACAATAAAAAACAATAAAAAAAAAACAAATAATACATATTAGAATATATACTGTAACTAAATATTAAATAAACAATAAGAAATAATAACATACCTACCCACAGTTAAACATATTTAATATATTTACTCTCCACATTAAGCATGCATGATTTAAACAATTTGTAAATCTTATCTAAAATCTTTAAAAAAATTAAAGAAAAAATTTGTGTTCTTGGTAAAACAAATTGTGAGTTAGAGTTAGATCATAATCTAAAAATAAATATAGAACCGTGTATGAAAAAAGATCACAAATCTCTATATTAATTCATTCTTCCAATGAAATACTTATCTCCTTATGGATAAAGTCTCAAATCCTTCAGCTGAAATTCTCCTTGTGGATAAGATCTCAAATCCTTCAGCTGAAATTCTCATCCCAGGTGATGTTATTGTGTTCTTAGTAAAAACAATTGTGAGTTAAAGCTAGATAATAATATTCTTATATCTAAAAAAATTCACAAATATCCATTTTAAAAACCATTCTTCTGAAAAATACTTATCTCCTCTTTTTGCGGTGGAATAGATGTTCTCATATAATCTTGCATGTACATGAAAAAAACACAAATCTTCACATGTATATTAATTCATTCTTCAAAAACCATTTAAATGGGAAGTATTCATATTACATATAATCAAATGTTCTTTGAAATTATGTGTGAGACAGCTCACATATACAATATGTGTGAGCTTATTTGTAAATCTACTTGAATGTTGGTTTTTTTATTAATAACCAATTTAGTTAAGAGTTTGACAATACCCTGGCAAGAAGGAATTCACTTCATTGCATGTGGAAAACAAAAATGTCCATACTATGCCATTCTTGGACAAGAAAGCAAGGAATGCAATCGAAGAAAATTTAGAAACTTTATCTTTTATGATGTGGGATAGAGTCTGTTCTCAAATAATCAAATGTTCAAGTTCAAAATTAGGTCTTCATAATGAAATAACTTTAAATAAGTTTGAATGGACACCATTTAAGACAACGATAATCTTATGTAGGGGTTCTATATATTTCAAAATAATTGATCAAAGCGTTGAATAGGAAAGGCTAAACTAAAAAATTGAGAAAACAAAAAATTGATAAAAATAAAAAAACATACATTTATGAATCATCATGAATGGACACATCCTTCCCAAATTTGGGTGCTTCCTTCGCTTCCTCCTTAATCCCAATCTCCCTCCCAAACACACTCTTAGGTACTCTCTTCTCCGCATTAGCCTGTATAACACATTTCAAATTTGAAAAATTGAAAAGTTAAATTTAAATGATTATAACACATTAAATTTAAATTATTTTAACACACTAAATGATATTTGTGAACTCCCACCCTCTTCAAGATATCCCAATGAGAATTGAGACAAGCTTCCCCAAGTAGTAGGAGATGGAATAAGAATCTATGAACAACACAACTAAGAGCTAAATCTAGGATTCAATGTGTTCACATTTATACAAAATTATAAATGTTGTTAATCTCTTATTCAAAAGATTGGAGATTGAACAACTATTAGAAAACACATATCTGGTTCAACCCATCCAAATTTAAACTTGTGGAATCAAGTCCCCTACTTACTATGGATTCATTTAACATATCTCCAAACTACAATTAATGGAGATAACAACTCGATTATTTCTATAGATACAATGATACCTAAATCTAGAATTAGAAGTAAACTATCCTAAAATGCATCAAAAAGTTACTAACTAGAACACATACCAATCTGCGGTTCAGGTCATCATTTTGAATGACCTTCTTCCAACCATCCCAGAAAAATTTTGCATACTCTAAAACATATTTTGTTGACATGATATCTAACTCTGCATATTTTTTATAAACAAATATGATCTAGAATTGGCTTTCGCTTGATGACGATTATGCCAACATCAACACCATAAAAAATCACTTCCAAATTTTCCCTGATTGCATTCCTAGCCTCTTTGCCAACCTATGATGTAGCCTACAACTTTGAATGTGAAGAAAAATCTCTTGTTAGGAGAGGTACTAAATATTTTGGAGGCCTTGACAATGTCGCATTTCGATATGCACATTTGCGATCATATGTCTGTCATTTACCAGTCCCATAATATTTGGATGGTAGACTAGTATAATCAGGACACATGTGCAAGAAAAAATCTGCATAAAAGTGTCTTGAAAAGTAGTGTGGAACCTCATCGTTCCACGGAAATTTTCCATATGACGCAAAAAATATGTTATATAGATGTCCTGCAATGTCAAGGTGTTTAAAATATTGCACCTTCAACATCTTTTGTTTTGGGCTATATTTGAAATTGAACATCGAAATGACATCTTCTTTTAAAACTCTATTTTTTACTGCCTCCCATTTATCAAGGCCCATCATCTCTGACCTTCGCTGCCTTATTAAATCGACAAAACTATCAATAGTTGGCCCCATCTTCTGATATGCATCCATAAAGTTTTTCAATGAATGCAAAACAATTTGCAAGATTTGTTTACTCTTTTGAGGGATTTTCAAGACCACCAAATCATTTTCCAACCTCCTTTTAACACTTGAGCATCGCTCAAACGTCATTTCTTCAGTAATCCCTTCCCAGGGAATTTCATCACTAACATCCAAAGTATAGGTGGACGTAGGCGTGTAATATTTTGTTTCTTGATAACGTCGACTCCTAAATCCACCTTCACCCTCTACACCGACATTAGAATCTTTGTGAAAACCGCTCTCTCTTTCATTTTCATCCCTTTCTCTAAACTCATTAGCTACACACACATTTAAAAGTAATTACAACATTTAACTTCACATAAATTTAAATACACAATAATACAACAAAATCAAAGAAAATTATTAGAAATATTCTCTTGTCCTGAGGTATTCCCTAGATTCTCAGGTGTAGGAGTATCAATGTGCAACCTATATAAGAATGTTGCATCCATAGCACTTGTTTGATCACATTCTGTAGTTGATCTATTCACAGACTCATTTGAAAATCTCCTCTGACAAGATTTTTGTTTGTCACTCGGAGTCTCAGTCGAAGAAGGAGTTCATGTTCTTCCTTTTTGGGAGAACCTAAAGTGTTTGCGAGGAATTTTTGGAGAATCCTGTGTTGACATATATCCTCAATATCTATCCACAATGCAAAGTTTATCAATAAAAATGCAGAGATGTACCCAAGTTCAAGAAATTAAAAACACAGAGAGAAATCAAAGTTTTAATCAATCAAGCCACAGAGGTACTCATTTTGAGACTTATCCTTCTTTTTCACTAATATCACTAGAGAAGAGAATGCATTCTTGTAGAGATGCATGATTTCAACTTCTAACATGTCTTTATCCATTTACTTTGTCTCACTCTTTTGAGGATATAGAAAGCAATAAAGTCTAGCATTGAGTGGATAACTACCCAAAATTAACTCAATATAATGTTCATACTCTTTTAACATGGTTGAATCCACTAAGACCACATATATATTCCTTATAACATTTATTTAATATTCATTAAAAGTTCCCTATGGTTGTATCCACTAAAAAAATGTATTAGAACATTTCTTTAAGATTTCTTAATAGTTCACTATGGTTGGATCCACTAAGACCACATATAATGCAATGCATTAGAATCCCCAAAACAAAAAGCTTAATCTTCATAACCTCACACACCCACTAATAACATCAACATGGGATGGGTATGAAGGTTGTTCGTATTCCTAATATAAATTAATATGAGGTGGAGAAAATGTAATATTTGTGAGGCTTAGTTGGAGTTAGAAATCTAGATAAAATATAGTCATATAAGGTGGTAATTCACATTGATTGAGAGAAATCATGACAATAATTTCAAATGTAAGTGCATCATAACCTATTGTAAACATAGTAATGTGAGTTTTAATGGGATATATAGTAAGAAAAAGATGCAATTGAGTGATTCTTAATTGTCACAAAATTTATAGTGGTAATGGAGCCTATTTCTACAAATAGTAATGTGAGTTTTAATGGCATATATATTTCGAAGAAGATGAAATTGAGTGAGTCTTAATTGTCACAAAATTAATGGTTCCAAATTTTAATGTCTATATATATCCACACTCCGCTCGCGTTGTGTGAGGTTCATGCTATCCACACTCCCCTAGATGTGTGATGACTAATACTAGTTGTCTACTAGAGATGTTAGGTTGAAAGGTTTGATGCTTTCATTTGGATTATATCTAGAGTTGGATCAATATAGTCAAAACTACAAAATATTTCAACAAAGGAAGGGATGAGATATGCGAGATGGAATTAAGCGTTTAAAGGGAGGGGTGATTCTAAGTCAATTGAGGATCACATTTGGGATTTGATATTCCATTCCTTGTTTCCTCACATAGTTCTTACCATGTTTAAATTATAATAATTCAATTTCAAAGATGGATGAATGTTGAATTATTATTATTTCTTTACAGAGGATTATTTGACGTTTGATTTACTTTATTTATTTGTATGCATGATTAGTTGTGAACATTTTAAAAATATGCATTAGGAACGTCGCTTGTTATTATCGTCTATGTGTGGGATATGTGTGTGCTATCTATGCCTACATATCGAACACACATACAATATTATGGTTCAATAAACACATTAGTGGCTAATGACTAGGTTATTAATGAATTAATTAATAAGTTGTCAATTTGAAGTTATATTATATGAATATAATTATCATCAATAAGATAAGAATTCCGTAACTTTGGTCAATATGTGTGAAGTAATAAATGAGTATAATAATTAGTTCCCATCTAAGACTCTTGTATTTCTATATTGGACTTTATTATCCAAAATAAAATATTTATTATAATTATTCCTTTAGTCAAAAGGTCACTACAATTGGAAAAGACCACCAAAGTGGGAGACTGGTTTCTTTTTTAGCAGTTTACTATGATAAGATTCTATAGTTTGGAAGAGAAGCCATATCAAAAGTGAGTGTTGAATTTGGTTGTTCTAGAGACTGAAAAAAGTGAAATTCAGTCAGTTACTGACTAAAAATTCAAGCATATTAAATTAAATATTGATCAGATGAATTTCAAGGAAAAACCAAATCTACACAAGTAGGCGCAAAGACTAAACATTCATCCATGAATAAATCAACTAAGAGATAAATAAGGGATATAAAGCACAAAAAATTATTATCCTTCACTCATCATCCATGCAAAGAAAAGAAGGGCATTTGAATCTATAGGTATTTAAATACCGAAGTGATGACCGTCGATTTGGATCCTAATTGACTGTTCAAGAATAGACTGATGAATAAATGGATAAGGGATGAAAGATAAAAGCACAATATTTTCATAATAATCAATAGAACCCACAGAGAGAAGTCATTGAAATCATAAGTTGGGTTCACCAAGGGATTTTCATTCAAGTCATAGGTTTATCATTCACAATGCAGAGTTTATCAATAAAAATGCAAAGATGTACCCAAGTTCAAGAAATTAAAAATACAAAGAGAAATCGAAGTTTTAATCAATTAAGCCACAAAGGTACTCACTCATAAGAAGGTGCAAAGACTAACATAACGAAAAATTCATCACTACAAATATTAGTAAGGCATAGACATCACGACAAATTCTTATCCTTCATTCATCAGCCATGCACAGAAAAGAAGGGCATTTGAATCTATAGGTATTTAAGCACCAAAGTGATGACCTTTGATTTAGCTCTTGGACGACTACTCAGGCATGGAATGATGACTAAAGGGATAAGGGACAGAAGATAAAACCATAATATTTTCATAATAATCAATAAAACCCACACATAGAAGTCATTGAAATCAGAAGTTGGGTTCACCAAGGGAAATCAACTCACAAAAACAACAAGCAAGGGGATTACAAATACAAGTTAATAATTTATTAATGGTTGGAATGAGAAACATATCTTTAATCAAAATTTATTAAATTCCCTATAGTCTAGGGATTGGACTTTTATCCTTATACATGAAAAAAACATACCATATGCATTCGGATGCCAGATACCTCCCAACCCGCAGGTCAGAAGTCCACGCACAGAGGATCTTTCCTCCTCCACTGGACCGAAGAGATCCCAGAAATGGCTCTCCTATTTCCCTTTCGGGAAATATGCACCCACAACAAAAACCTCATGGAATCTCCCCTTGCACTTCGGAAGATCGGACTTCGTGATTCCGCGAATCCGGTGGTCAAGTGTCTTGTCTCTCAAACCCCCGAAAAACTCGAAGTTATGTCGCTTGGCCTTTTCTCTTTCTATATCGTCTTTCTCCCTATCGCAATTTTGGGAGTTGCAATGTCAAGAAACTCTTCCCCTTGACTCTCGAAACCCAAACTACCAAAACTCTGATACGCTCGCAAGGTTTGACTTTTCAATATCTTTTCATTCCATCAGGATTTTAGACTTCGCAGTTTCACGATTCTAATGCAAAATTTTCGGGACTTCAACCCACGAAACCCTGAAATGGTCAACGAAATTGAATCCCTTTCCTATAGTGCACCACCTGTCTGCCCTGTCAATTCCTATGGCCCACATGATCCTTTTGGCCTTTCAGGACTTCACACTTCATGATTTCGTGAGTCCTAATCCAAAGATTTTGGGACTTCCACTTGCGAAACCCAGAAATAGAAATCCACAATTAAATCCAACGACTCCTGTTGGCTTGAATCTACGGTTCTACTCACCGTAACTCCCCTGCTCCTTCATGAGATCTGACGGCTCTCGGGACTTTGCGAATTCTCCATAGAGAATTCCTACCATCCGTCTCTTCCCTTCACAAGGACTTCTGCAACTTTTTACCAAGTGGTCTTCCCACGGTACTCAAATACATGTGACGCAAACTTGCAATGCCTTCTCACTTCTCCAATGCACAAACTTCCTGTGCTTCCTTCGATAACTATGGAGACTCTATCCCTTCTAATATTTCTCCAACTTTGAGTCTTGAGGAAGAATCCTGCATGCACTCCTTGTGCCAAGTTCCTTAATTGCTCCAAGGAATTGGAATCCGTCGACTCTGTGCACTCCCTGCAACAACAGTCTCTCAATACTTCATTTAGGTTACAAAACATGAAACTCTACTCGGCCTGCACACACCTTGCACGGCTCCTGTGCCTAAATGCACTTCTGAGGAAATGAGAAAAAAAACTATCTTGTCTGAGCTTTCAGAGACAAACCTCTGAACCCTTTTGTCAACGCACTCCTTACGGACAATTCAACTACACTCCTTGCAGGAACCCTTACGCAGATAGAGAAACAATTGAAACTAATTCATTTTCCCTTTCTTCTCAGATTTCAAATATTCAACAAGAAATCATTCATACATAGCATAAAATTAATTGCTTGACAGAAAGAGTAAAACCATGAACATACCATTTAGCATACCCATATAAGAAACAAATACAACACTATGAATCTGAATTAAGACTTCTTCTATTAACTCAAATCCTTGTACATGGGTGTTTTTCAAACACAGTTTCTCTGTTCCACCCTTTTATGATATTCTCTTGGTAATGTTCTCTACTACCTGTGTTATTCTCCTCTCTTCTATGTTACAATGCACAATTGAGGGTGTCTATATCCCATTTCCCTCTCTCATACTAAACTATCCAATCTACGCATTAAATTCTATCTACTTGCATTAACTATCATAAATGTCTTCTACCTACTAAGGATGAGAGCGGATCTCTCAAGGTCCATTTACATTTTACAAGTGTGCCTCCACTTGATGACTTCATTAATGTTTCAAGACATTTTCAAAATTTGTGCTGGGCACTTTTCCAACTATCTTTTGTCTCCACGCTGGCTTGCTTGAGATGCTCCTGCATCATACTCCCTTGCTTGAAACATTTCATGGGATCTTGTCCATGAGCTCGCATACGGTGTGTCCATGCCTCTGGATCTTTCCTTCGTTCTCCCAGCTAGCATCTTCAAATGGATGGCTTTTCCATTTGACCAAATACTCAAAGTATTTCTTTCACCTGGACTTCTTCCCGACCCTTTTGTCCAGTATGCGCTCCATCTACGACTTTTCTGCAACTAGCATCTGTTTTGTCCATTGGATCTCTGGATATTCATTTCTTGTCCTTGTTTCCTCAGCTTTATATGGGTAAAAATATGACATATTGAATATCGGAGAAATTTCGATCCCATCGGGTAATTCAATCTCGTAAGCATTTGCCCCAAATTTCTTCAAGACCTTACATGGTCCAATTTTCTTCATCTTCAGTTTATTATATGTTCCTCTCGGGAACCTTTCCTTTCTCAAATGTGCTAGAATCAAATCATCAACCTAAAATTGAAGTTGTCTCCTGTGTTGATCTTCTCTTCACTTATATTCTTGGTTCGAACTCTGCAATCGTTCCTTCACCTGGCTGTGAAGTTCCTTCATTGCCTCTGCGAAATCTTCTGCAGTAGCGCTCCTACTTGCAATCTGTTATGAATCCCTTAGCTCAGAAATTCCTCTTAGCTGCATGCCATAGACAATATAAAATGGACTTTTCCCCGTGCTTCTGTTAACTGAGTCGTTATAAGAAAATTCCACATCTGGTAATATGTTGTCCCATTGGTTGTGGTGTTCTGTCCCCAAGTTTCTCAACAAGTCTCCCAGACTTTTGTTTACCACTTTTTTCTATCCATCCGTATGAGGATGATAAGATGAACTAAACGATAATTTAGTTCCCAGCTTCTTCCATAAGGTCCTCGAGAAGTGTCCTACGAACTTAGTGTCTCGATCCGAAACTATGCTTTTTGGCAAGTCGTGAAGTTGAATGACTTCTTTGAAAAACAGATTCGCAATGTGAGTTGCGCTACTGGTTTTCTGACATGGACTGAAGTGTGTCATCTTGGAAAATATGTCCACCACCACAAATACTGATTCAATCCCTCTTTGTGTTCTTGGAAACCCCAATATGAATTCCATGCTCACTTCATCCCACGGCTTCTCAGGTATAGGCAATGGTTGATAAAAACCTACATTCTGCCTCTCTCCCTTTGAATGTTGGTGAATTCTTCATTTGTCCACGAATATTTTGATGTATTCTCGCATTCCTGGCCAAAAATATGACTCATTCAATTTTTTGAATGTCTTGTCATGACCGAAATTCTCGACCAATCCTCCACTTTGTTTCTCCTTCAGCAAATTCTCCCTCATGGAGCATTTTGGAATACAAAGTTGATTACCTTTAAACAATAATCCTTCCTGGATCATGTATTCTTACCATTGGATTCTATCTCTGAGAATTGGATTCTCAGCTACTTCGTATGCCTCCTTAAAATCTATATCAACTTGATACATCTCCCTGAGATCATCAAAACCCAGTGTTTTGACTCTAAACTACTGCAATAGCAAGCACTTCCTTCTCAAAGCATCATCAACTTTGTTAGTAGTACCAGAAATATGTTTAATCACAAAAGTGAAATTTTGCATGTATTCAACCCATTTAACATGTCTTTGATTCAACTTTTCCTATTGAGTCACAAATTGCAGTGCATGATTGTCACTGTATAAGACAAACTCCTTGGGAATCAAGTAATGTCTCCATTTCTTCAATGCTTATATAATAGCATAGAAATCCTTGTCATACGTGGAGTATTTCACCTTGGCTTGATTCAGATTCTCACTAAAGTATGCTATCAGCCTGTCTTCTTGACTCAAGACTACCCCTATTGCAAACCCACTTGCATCGCATTTCACTTGAAATGTCTTTTGGAAATCCGGCAACACCAAAATTGGTTATTCCGTAATTTTCTTCTTCACCAAATTGAAGCTTTTCTTAGCCTCTTCTATCCAATGAAAATACTTATGTTTCTTCTTCACTGTGTCCATCATCGGTGCACTAATTCCACTGAAATTCTTAATTAATTTTTGGTAGAAACTAGCCAATCTGTGAAAAATTCTCACCTCAAAGATATTCTTCGGTGATGGCCAATTCTTAATTACCTCCACCTTATCTTGATCCATCCTCAACTCATCTATAGAAATAACAAATCCCAAATAAACGAGCTCTATATTCATGAATGAGGACTTCCTCATATTTATCAACAGCTTCTCCTGTTGTAACCTCTTCATCACTGTAGCCAAATGTTTCATATGCTCTGCCACTGTTTTACTAAAAATCAGTATGTCACCTAGATACACAATGACAAATTTTCCAATGAACTCCTTCAGGACTTTTTTCATCAACCTCATGAAAGTACTCAGTGCATTTATTAACCCAAATGGCATAACAAGACATTCGTACAACCCTTAATTGGTTTTTAATGTTGTCTTCCATTCTTCACCTTCTCTCATGCGGATTTGATGATAATTTCTTTTCAAATCAATCTTCGAAGAAAAAAAAATCTCCACTCAAGCAATCCATCAAATCGTCCATCCTTGGTAATGGGAATTTGTACCTAATGGTTATCTTGTTAATCACCCTCGATTTAGTAGACATCCTCCAACCTCCATCTTTATTCGGACTGAGTACTGTCGAAACAGCACAAGGACTCAAGCTTTCCCTGACCAAACCTTTGTCCAACATATCTTGGACTTGTCTTTTGACCTCTTCATTCTCTTGTGGCGTCAATCTATACATGGATTTGTTTGGAAAACTAGCTCCTGGTATGAGATCAATGTGATGACTCACACTTCTGATCGGTGGCAATGAATGAGGAAGTTCATCCAGTACTATGTCAACAAACTCTCCTAGCAGTTCCTGAACCTCTTCTGGTAAATCATCCACTCTTGTGCTAGTCAAAACAATCTTCGGTTTCCTGACCACAATGAATTGTGGTTCCTCCTTCTTCTTGACCTCAGTAAGAATTTATTTACCACTCATGAGAAGTACATTGTTACTTACTTCAGGTTTCACCTCCTTATCCTTGATTGGAAGAAACATGTGAGTTCTCCCATTCTTATCTAGGGTGTATGTGTTTATTCTCCCATCATGAATCACATTCCTATCATATTTCCAAGGTCTACCTAGAAATAGATGACAAACATCCATGGGAATGACATCACAAAGTATCTTATCATTATATCCTCCTATCTTAAATTCAACTAAACATTATTTAGTGACAGTTACCTGATGTCCTTTTCGTAGCGATGAAACTCTGTATGGGCTTGGATGATCAATCGTCTCCAGCTCAAGCTTTTCTACCACCTCCATTGAAACGAGGTTATCTGTGCTACCACTGTCCACAATGACCTTGCATACCCGGTCCTTGGTCTTGAAAGTAGTCTGGAAAAGTCTATTTCTTTGGACTAAACTCTTTACCTCCTTCTCTGGTGTCAAAAGAACTTTTCACATCATCACTGATCTTCCTCCTTCAACATCCTTTGCCTCAACATTCTGCCTTTGATCTTAAAAAATGTGAGCTTATCCACCTTCTTTCTTTTTGTATAGACACTCATAAGTCTTGTGCCCATTCTTTCCACATGTGAAGCATGTTATTAATCCACCTCTTCCCCTTCCTCTACCTCTGGTACGAGGAAAAATATTATTATCAGCGTAATCTCCTCTTTGTTCGATATGTTGCCCTCTCTGCTCAACATATTTCCCTCACCGTGAGCTTCCACCTCTCTCAGTTCGAGTCTGAGGTTTCTTCCAGTCCTTCTTGGTTTTCTTATTTTTATCTTGGGCAACTGATTTGCCTTTGGGCTGAATTCTGCCTTGGCTTCTTTGACCCTACTTTCGGCTCAGCTTCTCTTCATCTTTTAGAGCCATCTGATAAGCATATTCCACCATTCGGATGGTTATCATGCTCATCTCATCCTGAATGTCATATCTCAGGCCATTCATGTACCTGACAACTTTTTCATCATTGATTTCTCGATGACCTGCCCTAATGTTCATCCTGTAGAATTCTTCAGTATATTCCTTTACTGTCATCAGCTTCTGTCTCAAGTTTTGCATCCTTCAAAACAGAGTAATTTGATAATCCCTGGGGATGAATTTCGCCTTCATCTTCGCGATCATCCTGTCCCAACTCTTGATCTTATACTTGTCATTGTAGTGTCTATCAACTTGTAGCTCATCCCACCACAATGTTGTATGTCCATTTAATCTCATGACAGCATGTTTGACCTTCTTGTCCTCTTCGACATCTTCATAGTCAAAGTATGTTTCTAGAGCTCTAATCTAGTCTAGAAGCTCCTCTACATCCAAATTTCCATCATAAATTAGAATGTCCATTTTCACTCTTGCACCCATTCTTACAATAGCCCTAATAAAATGTTCGTTTTCTTTATATTCGACCACAACTTCTTCTTCTTCATGTCCAGCCTCAATTTCACTTTCAGAATCACTCAGATCCCCAGCACTGACTGTATGCCTCTATGTTGTCTCCATGTCTTCAATTCTGGCACGTAGATCATGCATCTCTCTCTCCATGGCTGGATCAAGCATCTTACTACCCCTTATTCTTGGCATTTCACTCTCCTCTTATGGACCGGGTGTTTGCCTTTGCCTTCTTTTCGGTGGCATGGTGAATTCTCCTTTTCCCTGCTACGAAAATCAAAGAAACCTTTCTGTGCTATGATACCAAATGATTTCGGATACCTCCCAACCCACAGGTCAGAAGTCCACGCACATAGGATCTTTCCTTTTGCACTAGCCTGAATAGCGCCCACATGTGGCTCTCATATTGCCCTTTCACGAAATCTGCACCCACGACAAAAACCTCGTGGGATCTCCCCTCGCGCTTCGGAATATTGGACTTCATGATTTTGCGAATCCGGTGGTCAAGCGTCTTGTCTCTCAGACCCCCGAAAAACCCGAAGGTATGTCGCTTGGGCTTTTCTCTTTCTATATCGCTTTTCTCCTTATCGCGATTTTGGGAGTTGCAATGTCAAGCAACTCGTCCCCTCGACTCCCGAAACCCGAACTACCGAAACTCCGATATGCTCGCAAGGTTTGAATTTTCAACAACTCTTCATTCCATCGAGATTTTAGACTTCATGGTTTTGCAATTCTAATGCAATATTTTCAAGACTTCACCGCACAAAACCCCGAAATGGTCAACGAAATTGACTCCCTTGTCTATAGTGCACCACCTGTCTGCCCTATTGATTCCTATGTCCCACACGATCCTTTCAGCCTTTTAAGACTTCTCACTTCGTGATTTCATGAGTCCTGATGCAAAGATTTTGGGACTTCCACTTGAGAAACCCCGAAATAGAAATCCACAGTTAAATCCAACATCTCCTGTTAGATTGAATCTACGACTCTACCCTCGTGATATTTGACGTCTCTTGGGACTTCGCGAATTCTGCACAGAGAATTCAGACCATCCGCCTCTTCCCTTCAAAAGGACTTCTGCAACTTCTTACCAAGTGGTCTTCCCATGGTACTCAACTACCTGTGACGCAAACTTGCAACACCTTCTCACTGATCCAATACACAAATCTACTGTGCTTCCTTCAATGAATATGGAGACTCTATCCCTTCTGAGCTTTCTCCAACTCTGAGTCTTGAGGAAGACTCCTACACGCACTCCTTGTGGCAAGTTCCTTAATTACTCCAAGGAATTGGAATCTGTCGACTCTGCGCACTCCCTGCAGCAGTAGTCTCTCAATGCTTCA
This sequence comes from Picea glauca, assembly GCA_000966675.3. Taxonomy (NCBI): domain Eukaryota; kingdom Viridiplantae; phylum Streptophyta; class Pinopsida; order Pinales; family Pinaceae; genus Picea; species Picea glauca. The sequence goes on from JZKD02S1808685.1 coordinate 135,052, forward strand.
TTCAGGTTACAAAACTTGAAACTCTACTCGGCATGTGCACACCTTGCACGGCTCATGTGCCTAACTGCACTTCTGAGGAAATGAGAACAAAAACTATCTTGTCTGAGCTTTCAGAGACAAACCTCTGAACTCTTTTGTCAACTCACTCCTTGCAGACAATTCAACTCCACTCCTTGCAAGAACCCTTTCTCAGATAGAGAAATAATTGAAGCTCATTACTATTCCCTTTCCTCTCAGATTTCAAACATTCAATAAGAAATCATTCATACATAGCATAAAATAAATTTCATGACAGAAAGAGTAAAACAATGAACATACCATTTAGCATACCCATACAAGAAACAAATACAACACAATGAATCTGAATTAAGACTTCTTCTACTAACTCAAATCTATGTACATGGGTGTTTTTCAAACACTGTTTCTTTGTTCCACCTCTGTATGCTCTTTTCTTGGTAATGTTCTCTACTACCTGTTCTATTCTCCTATCTTATATGTTACAATGCACAATTGAGGGTGTCTATATCTCGTTTCCCTCTCTCATTCTAAACTGTCTAATCTACGCATTAAATTCTATCTACTTGCATTAACTATCATAAATGCATTCTACCTACTAAGGACGAGAGCGGATCGCTCAAGGTCCATTTGCATTTTACAAGTGTGCCTCCACTTGATGACTTCATTAATGTTTCAAGACATTTTCAAAATTTGCGCTGTGCGCTTTTCCAGTTGTCTTTTGTCTCCACGTTGGTTCGCTTGAGATGCTCCTGCATCACATTCACTTGTTGAGAAGTGGTGCAATGGTATTCAAGGTGTTATAGATCAAGGGATCCCATGGATGTTTTTTATAATATGAGAATCTTATCTAATAAGGACATAATTTCATGTGTAGGACTCTTTCAATATCTGCAATATATTTAATAAACTTTATAATCTACTTACTTTATTAAAACCATACAGCCAATATTTTATATCATCAAAATATTTTGAATACATTTTATAATCTAGATTCACATTATTAAAAACCTACAACCAATTTTTTGTAGCATCAATTGCAAAAAGATTGAAAACAACATAACTTAAAAGATTGAAAACAAGATAACTTACGAAAGAGTTAATATAATTTAACGGTAAACAAGACATTGTAAGAAACATTGTAAGCTAAACTTTGTAAGAAACTTATGATACTCTAATATTACATATGTAAAAATGGATTTATAAATTGAATTCCTAAAGATTTGAAATTTTTATAACATACAAAATGTTTGAAATAAAAAGTTCGACAATTTGAAATTTTTATGAAATTTTTATAAAATATGAAACATTTGAAATGATTGTGAGTTGGCCACGAGGAGCCAAACATGTGGCCAAGCCGTGGGAATTACCACGACATGGCCACAGGGCTGGTCCCCCATGACCAACTCACAACCAATTTGTAAAATCCCGCTATGGTGCACTGAGAAAACTTATTCTTTGAGGACACTTGCTCGCAAGTGATCTGAACTATTATGATATTAAAACATTTGTCCTTGATTATGATGCATTATGATAGATGGCATGATGTTTACTGCATTGACATAGACAAGTGATATTGACTCGGTTTTACTGAGTGTGCATGGTTTTGGACCTTGAGGATGCAGAGGAATCGACGGAACCCTTGGACTCTGGATCGAGTCAGAGAGTGTGCTATTGGGGTTTGATTGTTTTACTGTGATTTTTGTACATTTGATTGGATAATATGATGTCTACATGTCTTACATGATTGTTGATGATGGAGTCTGATGATAGCTTGCCGACTAGACTCACATATGGAGTAAAGGGGCCACACACGACTACCAGAGAGGTTGAGGGAGAGGTGTGGACAACAACCCTGCCACAGCCTACTAGCACTCTTTCCGTGGCTCGAATTGTAGGTTAACATATACGTAGTTCGAGAGGACCCATGATGCTATGAGGGAAGACTTCGACAGTCGCTCACGATGATTCTAAGGGGCGCGCAATAAGGCAGGGGCCTTATTCCTTAGAAGCCCTTAGTCTCCCACAATTTCACCTGGCGGAGTATTGACTCCAGGGGTTATTGATGTCTACCAATTAGTCAAGAGGAGAGTGGAACCCTTGGAGAACGTGGTGCATCCTGAAGGGCACATCACACAAAAGAAACAAAAGAGGCGAGTGGCACCCTTGGAGCACATAGTGCATCCTGAAGGGCACATCGCACAAAGAAACAAACAAGGTGAGTGGCACCCTTGGAGCACGTGGTGCGTCCTGAAGGGAACGTTGTGTTGATGATGATGAAGGAACAAACCTATATGGCCCTAATATATTGACCACATTAAGAAATTTAAAAAAACAACTGCCCTATTTAAATGTCACCCAGTTCAAAATCGAAGTCCTAAGTCTAAAACTTCTCTAGGGGTAAAATTTTGTCTAGTCTTAAAAAAAATACCCTATAAAAAATAAAAATTAAACTAAAAACCACTTAAGTAATAGTTTTAGTATTCATAAAATTTTGGGTGTAAAATGAAGAGAGTAATAATTTAATTCAAATCAGTGGATTTAAAATTGTAAAGAATTTAATTGTTTAACTTGTGAAAGTGTAAAAGATATTAAATTCTTAATAAAAAGGAAAAGAGGTTAATTTGCGCAAGTGCCATTTTTGGCTCTAATAAAAAGGGGAAAGAAGGGAATAATAAAAATTAGGAAACTAAGGAATGGAGGAAACATAATAAGGGAAAGAAGGGAACTTATGTTAAAAAGCAAGGTCAACTTAGTAAAGAATCGGAAATAAAGAACCTTCTAAATTAAACTAAATTAGCAACATCAGTTTTAGGGAAAGTATTTAAACCTGTAAGGGAATCTAGGAACACCTAGGAGTAAATTTACGAGCAACTCTAGGTGGGTGAGGGAAAATAAGACAATTTAATAAATTAAAGAAAATAGTTAATGGAGAAACATGGAGGATGAATGACACTTGTACGAAAGAGAATTTTTAGAAGATTTTATTAAAACTTAAAGTAAATAAAATTTGGGGAAAGTGGGAAGTTCTAAAACTCTATAATAGAGAGGAAGGAGGAGGAAGAAGGGGATCGATTGTTAGCGCAATGTTACACTGTCGGATTTGTTACTTGACTGATTACTTGTGGGGAGTTGGGATTTCCCAGCTCGGATAGGAGTGGTAGCTCGGCCTTGTGAGGCGAGTTGGGAGCTAGATGTACCATGTGGATATTGTGTGGCCCCTTTGTGGCTCAGGAGGATAAGGGGAAAGAAGAGTACCCCTAGTGTTGGTTGGAAGGTACCGGTGAGGTCTCAAAGGTCGGAAAGCAGGAGCGGCATGGAGAGCGCAGATATCATTCGAAGTGGGTGATCAGGCAAAGGTATGCTCTTTGATTTTTAGAGTAGAATGCATCAGGACATAGGTTGGGATCTTGTTGAATCGAATGGTTTTAATACTTCAGAAATTATAATTGTGTTACAAGTGTAAAATAGTAACTCGGTTTTTGTAATGAGGTACTGGATAAATAGAGAAAAATGTTAGGACTTCGGCGATTGTGATAGATGATCGCTTTAAACAAAACAATCTAACCCTAAGTTCTTCAACAAGGGAGAACCATGGATGATTTTAAGGATGGAATATTATTTTAAAATGTAGAAACCTTGGCAAATATTACTAATCCTTCATATGCCAACTATAAATGACGGGCGATATTTTTGTAAAAATATTCAAATTTATAAGGATTTATATAGTTTTTATAAAATTTTGGCGATTTTTAAGGTAAAATAATTTTATCCTATAGAATTTGGGCAAATCATTTTTAAAATAGCGAATCTTGTTTTTGGAAAAACCATGAAAAATTAGCCCATGAGTGAAATTTAGCCCCTAAAATCATCCCTGGGGAGAACCTATCCTTTCACTCCTCTCACTGTTCTCTGTGATGTCCTGTGGCTTTACTTTCTGTGATTTTACATTCTGTGATTCAGGGGTTGACCTTTAACCATTTCAATGAATTTCTTTATTTTTTGTCTGCGATATTGGATTTCGGTGATTTTCTATTCGGTATTCAAGGAGTCGACCTTAAAACCATGGGTAGACTTGAGTTTCTTGTTTTTGAGCAAATATTTTGTGCTTGTGATTAAACCTTAGGACGAACTCTTACCTGGGCATGCATCTGGTGAATTGCCATTACGTTAGACTACACTATTATTCCATCACAGTACCCTTTTTGTCCTGAACCCTTTCGTGTTGAGTGGTGTTGCTTCTCCAACGTGTTTTTGTGTGACTCGGGGCTAAATTGTTGTGTCTTGGGAGGGGGTGAATTTATTATGTAATGGTAACGTTGGGTTTTTTGAGGGTTTCTACTTTGAATAGTGAGCTCACTTCTCTTCTTTTTACCTTGACTACAAATTTCCAAAGAACCTCACTGCCGCATGAATACACTGGCTGCCTGGCGAATTTCATGATGATTCATGTGTTTTAAATATCATTTCATGTGTTTTATTGGTCTTCGTTTTATCATAACCCTTCCTGCGTTTTAAATATCATTTCCTGTGTTTTATTGGTCTGCGTTTTATCATAACCCTTCCTGCATTTTAAATATCAGTGATTGTGTTTTAATTGATTGTGTTTTATTATAACATCTTCCTGCATTTTTAAATATCCATTCCTGCGTATGGACTGTGTTCCTGTACCCATTATGGGCGTTTTTATTTATGACTATGTTTTATTCTACTATGGGCGCTTTTGTGGGCTGCATTCCTTTAAATGTTACGACCTGTTCATCATTGTTGGTCTAGAACTTAGAGCGGATTTATCTATGCTAGTGATTTGGTTATTGTTGGGACCACTATATTACCCATGTTTTTCGAGCTTGTAGTTGGCAGCCCCTTATTAATTTTATTTTCTTTCAGAACTGTCAGGAGTTGGGTGGGGTAACATTTGTTTCATTGAACACCGGGACCTCGATAGCAGCCAAGCATGGGCGTTCTGTGTTAATGAATTCTTTAGATCCATAAGACTAACTTAATAAATAGATTTTGGATTGTTGGCCAGACCAGGGAAACTTACCATTGTGTTTTCAGTGTTGACCACACCCTTCTATCTTTTGCTTTTAGTAACTTTTCCTTACTACGTTCTCAATGCTCCAGAAATTAATAACTCATTAAAGACCTTGGTTTGTCACTTGCACTTACATTACTTGGGAAAACCAACAACCACCCAATCGAGAATTCAGGTTAAAATGTGTGAATATATATAATCTAATTGTATGAACCTCGTGAATGTCCTCCCCCTTCTTTGAGAAATGATATTAAATCAATTTTATTAGTTGCCTCATGATGAATACAATACAATTACCCTTGATTAAGTTGTTGTTATAAGACCACTAGCTGACCCAATGCAAGGGAGGTTGCCCTAAGTTGAATTAAATTACTTTTTGTTACAGTATTACAGGATGGAAAATAAATGAGTCCCCTTAAGCTTAAATGATTTCTTTTTCTTTTTAATATGCATATGGTGTTGGGTCCCTGATTCTTGATGGAAGGCATCACATTTCTTGGAAATTATATTTGGCTTGGGTGATTAATAAGTCAGTACCTCATAAGTGTGTGTGTAATCTTGGTATGCTGACTATGTTGTGGTCTTTGCATTTCACTTGTATGTTATAAGAATAGATATGGAGATACATGTCACATGATTTTACAACGATTCCTAACCCTAGGCTCTTTTTCTAATTCATTATGTCTTCTAAATTCTGGAGTAAGTGTGTTGGTTATTGTCAGCAAATTTGCTTATTGTAATACGTATATGTGCAGTACCATAATACATTTGTTGTTGCAAAAAGTAGATGTAATGTTATTGTATTACAAAATAAAATGTAAACGTTATTGTTGATGAATATCAAATATAGTGTTATGGTTACTTTATTGCAATATTATGTAATATGAAATGTAATGTTATTATGTCATTGAAATTTATTTGTTAGCTACATACAAAATGCGATGTCCTTTCAAACTACATGCATTAAGTTATATTGATTTAGAAATGGGAAATTTCTATTAATTGAACTTACATTATTTTTAAGGGGGGATTGGTAACTCGTCAACTAATGGAAATAAAAGGGAGTGACAGATTGGTAATTAATTCTAATGGAGTCGTAGTTAATGTATTGTCTTAATTAAGGTTGGTTATTGTCAGAGTCCTTCGGACTTGCGCCTTCCGTAGAGGTCGTGGTTGTCCATTGATTTTTGGTGTACTTGGTTGTATTCTTGTATTGCTTGGTCTGCTTGTGTCGGGTGGGATCTAGACACCTCCATGTTCCTCAGAACAGTCGCCAACCCTGAGACCTTAAATGGTTAAAATCGATGGGAAACTGGGCTTGAGCACTGCTTATGTGTCTTGGAGGTCCTAACCATTGCAGGGTAGGACGAGCGGGTAGTCAGTCTTATTATTTGTCAGTGAATTGTCATTCATTGCTTGCAGAGGTTCATGTGCATCTTAGATATTTATGTGGTCATCGTATTGCATGCATCATGAAACATCGCCATGTGGCGATGCATAGTCGAATGTAATTTTTACCCTTGTACACTTGTGCACACACATTACAAAATAAAATTGTACTTGTTATATGAGGTTCGTCATCGTAATGAGGAGGTTCGCTACATATGGTATTAGAGCGGGTTCGACCCGCGACTTGGGATCGCTACGGCTTTCGTTGACATGATTTGATTATACTATTGCTAATCAAGTTGATTGTGTGCATGCAGGTAATCATGGTTAGAGGATGCTGCGGAGGTAGACGATGAGGTGCTAGAGGAGGAGGTGCGACGCCTCCAGTAGCATCCACACCTGAGGGGTCTGACCCCCAGGGAGACGAGTAGGTTCTGGAACAAGAGGATATAGAAGTTGGTGACGTAGTCAGGATGATGAGATATTTTTAGCACATGTCCGAGGCACTGATCAGCTGCTTGGACAGAGATGAGGCCAGGGTGTTGACACCCACTGAGGGTCCACCACCTGCACCGGCCGTTACTGGTAGCATTCACTGTGAACTTGAGAAAGTCAAATTTCTTGATTTCTTTGGTGCCCCAGACGGCGCAGCCACTGAGGCATGGTTGGAGAACATCGTGATGTGCTTCTCACTTCGTGATTATACCTCCAACATGAAGGTCTGCATGGCGGTCTTTCAACTGAAGTGAAGTTCTCTTCTATGGTGAAAGACGCTCCTGCCACAGCTAAACATGGTCGTCAAAGACGTGTCATGGGAACTGTTCAAGGAATGGTTCCGAGAGAGGTACCTTCCAGAGAAATTCATTGAGCATCAACTCAATGAGTTCAACTGCTTATGACAGGGAGGTCGTACGATGCCCGAGTACGAGGCATGTTTTATGGAGCTGATTCGGTATGCTCTACACCTTAATACTGAAAAACTTAAGGTCAACAGGTTCGTGTTTGGCCTTAATGGAAGCCTACGTGCAAAGGTTAGGATTTTGATGCCTCAAACCTTGCACGATGTCGTCCAAAAGGCCCGTATAGCAAAGGAGGAGCTTATCAGTGGGGGTCAGACCAGGACTCCAGCAAGACCAGCAGGGCAGGTTTCATCTGGAACACAGCAGCACCAGACACCAGCGATACATACACTGGGATATCGTGGCTTTCAGAGGGGATCCACTTTCACTAAACCCCAACGACCGTTGCCTCAACAACGAACACCTTATCGGGGACCACAACATCAGCAATAGCGTCGCCCATAGCAGCAGTAGTTTAGGCTTGTTCATCAGAACAGACCAGGGTTCCAGGCCAGTGGGTCGTCATCTTCTACTTTGGGTACCAAGACTACTGGGCCAAAGAAGGGATGTTGGACGTGTGGGGAGCCACACTACTAGCGCAACTATCCTTTCAAGAGGACCAGAGCGTCTGGATCAGTCGGACCCACTACAGTGGGAGATATGGGCAAGGCCCATTGGATTCATGCATCGGTGAATAACTTCCAGGTAGAGAACCAGTCGGTTGTGCTCGAGACGACAGGTACTATCGCTGAATAGACCCTTAGTATTTTGATAGATCCCGGTGCTACCGAGAGTTTCATTTTCGATGCAGCGCTAAAAATTATTAAGGTAAAGGAAGTCGAACATGATGAGTTTATTGTCGTGGAGATGGCTTCTGGAGCCAAAAAAAAGGTTGGAGGAAAGGTTACAGGCTGTGCCCTTAACCTGGGAGAGTTTGTCACGAGGGCCAACTTGTATGTCATGACCTTAGGATCATATGATGTCGTAATTAGTATGGATTGGTTGGAATAGCATGAGGTGATACTCAACTGTAAGATGAAATGATTGAGCTTGGTCGATGATGAGGGACAGAGACATGTGATTCTAGGACAGAACCAGGGAGTTTCCTTGAGGTTTGTCTCTTCCCTACAGCTACGAAAGAGTATGCGTAAGGGGTGAAAGCTTTATGCGATCCTTGCGTTAAACGAGAAGGGAGTAGCAGAAGTTCTAGAACACCTTTCGGTGGTGAAGGAATTTGTGGACGTATTTCCAGAGGAGTTACCTGGGATGCCGCCAGAAAGGGAGTTGGAGTTTACTATAGACCTAAAACCAAGGATTGAACCAATAGCAGAAATGCCTTATCGAATGTCAACCTCGGAGTTACAAGAGTTGAAAATGAAACTTAAGGAGTTGTTGGACCTAGGACTGATACATCCTAGTGTGTCACCATGGCGTGCACCGATTATTTTCATATGAAAGAAGGATGGATCGTGGAGGATTTGCATTGACTACCATCAACTGAACTATCAATATCCCTTCCTGAGAATTGATGATCTATTCGATCAAATGAATTGTGTGATAGTGTTCTCCAAGATCGATTTGCGATCAGGGTATCACCAGTTGCGGATCAAGGAGGCTGACTTCCCTAGGACCGCCTTTAAGACAAGATTTGGATATTACAAGTTTATTGTTTTACCGTTTGTATTGGCAAACGCCCCAGGAGTATTTATGAGTTTGATGAACGGGGTGTTCCGCGAGTACTTGGACAAGTTCATCCAAGTATTCATTGACGATATTTTGATCTACTCTTGGATGACGGAGGAGCATGATAGGAACTTGCGCTTGGTACTACAGTGTCTGCGAGAGCACAAATTGTTTGGAAGGTTGTCCAAATGCTCTTTTTATCAATCGAGGATTCACTACTTAGGGCATGTCATCTCCGGCGAAGGCATCACCGTGGATCCAGCCAAGGTTGAGGCTATTATGGAATGGCTTGTGTCGACGAATGTCACAGAAGTGCATAGATTTATGATTTTAGCAGGATACTATCGATGGATTTTCGAGGGATTTTCGAAGATAGCAAATCCAATCACGGAATTGCAAAAGAAAAACAAGAAGTTTGTTTGGACCAAGAAATGCACAGAATCATTTCGGAGGCTTAAAGAGTTGTTGATGACAACATTGATACTAAATGTCCCTGACATGGACACAGACTTCTTGGTATGCACAGACGCATCCAAGGAATGCTTAGGTGGAGTCTTGATGCAAGACGGACAAGTAATCACTTACATTTCGAGGAAACTGAGAAGGCATGAGGAGAACTATGCGACGCATGATTTGGAGTTACTAGCCATCGTATATTCCTTGAAGGTTTGGAGACACTACCTTGTTGGACGGAAATTTGAACTAAACATTGATCATTGTGGACTACAACACATTTTTACGCAAATCAACCTGAACGTGCGACAACGACGTTAGTCGGAATTGCTTAGCGAGTATGACTTTGAGATTACTTACATAAAGGGAACAGTGAATCGAGTGGCAGATGATTTGAGTCGGAGACCATGCATCTTTTCAGTGTTTCCTCTTCAGATGAATCTACGTGAGAAGATTCTCACTTTACAGCGTGACGATGACTGGTACAAAGAGGTTGAGAGTTTTATCGGACAAAACACAATGATGGTACCATGATATGATGGATTTTATTTTGATAGCAATGGGTTATTGAGGTTTAAGGGTCGGATTTACGTACCACCAAACAACAAGTTGAGGATGTTGATCCCGATCGAGGCTCATAGATCAATTTACATGGCACACCTGGGAGTCACGAAGATGAGGGCAGATCTTAAACCCTTATTCTTTTGGAGGGGAATGAAGGCCAACATAGTTAAGTGTGTGGCCAGGTATCGAGAGTGTTAGTAGGTAAAGGTTGAACATAGACACCCAACGGAATTACTACAACCACATGCCATTCTGGAATCGAAATGGGAGGTCATTTCGATGGATTTCCGTAGTACTAGACACTCTGAAGAACAATGCTCACTTTATTCCTATGCGTACGATGTATCAAGCACCTAATATTGCTAGAGTTTTCATCAGTGAGATTGTGAGGCTACATGGCATGCCTAAGAGGATTATATCCGATCGAGGATCGGTGTTTACTGGATGATTTTGGACGAGTTTCCAAGAGGCCTTGCGAGCCCAACTTAACTTTAGTACTGCGTATCACCTAGAGACTGACAGATAGACCGAACGAACAAACCAAACCCTGGAGGACATGTTGCGCATGTACGTGATGTACCAACAAAAGTGTTGGGAGGAATTCTTGCCTCTAGTAGAGTTCGCTAACAACAACAGTTACCAAAGAACCATAAAAATGGTGCCCTTCGACTTTCTTTACGGGAGACCGTGTCGAATGCCATTGAGTTGGGATTGGCTTGAGGATAGGGTCCTGGTGGGACCAGAAGCGATCCAAGAAATGGAAGAGAAAATCAAAACCATAAGACACAGGATTAAAGAAGCGTAGGATCGATAGAAGAGTTGACGTTGATGCCCACCGAGTTGACCATAGTTATGAGGTCGATGATAGAGTCTTCTTGTGGGTTAAATCACATAAGAGTTCGATCAAGTTTGGAAACAGAGCTAAACTCTCTCCTAGGTTCATGGGACCTTTCGATATTGTGGAGAGAAAGGGGCCTGTGGCCTATCGACTATCCTTGCTTGATTCCTTGAGGCGTATGCACGATGTTTTTCATGTATCTATTTTGAGACATTATATTAGTGATCCTACACATGTTATTGACATGAGTTCCTTGAAAGTATCGGACGAGGGAGCACTCACAGCTGAGTCGGTCTGCATCTTAGATCACCGCGTTCGAAAATTACGACGTCGAATGGTAGATCAGGTCAAGGTCCAGTGGGACAATTATAGTTCGCACTCGGAGACCTAGTAGGACACATATGATATGCGCTAGAAGTTTCCATTTTTGTTTGATAGATAGACATATGATACTGTGATACACTTATTTCATCATTTATACTAAGAAACTTTGGGACGAAGTTTAGACCAAGAGAGGGTGTATGTAACATCCCGCTCTGGCGCACTGAGAAAACTTATTCTTTGTGGACACTTGCTCGCAAGTGATCCAGACTATTATGATATTAAAACATTATGATAGATGACATGATGTTTACTGCATTGACTTAGATAGGTTCCATTGAATCGGTTTTACTGAGCGTGTAGGGTTTTGGACCTTGAGGATGTAAAGGCATCGACGGAACCCTTGGACTCTGGATCAAGTCAGGGATAATATGATGTGGACATGTCTGACATGATTGTTGATGATGTAGGCTAACGATATCTTGCTGACCAGACTCACATATGGAGTAAAGGGGCCACACATGACTAACAGAGAGGTTGAGGGAAAGGTGTGGACAGTAACCCTACCACAGCCTACTAGCACTCTCACCATGGCTCAAACTGTAAGTTAACGATTACCTAGTTCAAGAGGACCCACGATGCCACAAGGGCAGATAGCAATAGTCTCTCGCAATGATTCTAAGGGGCGCGCAATAAGGCAACGGCCTTATTCCTTAGAAGCCCTTAGTCTCCCACAAGTTCACCTAGCAGAGTATTGACTCCAAGGGTTATTGATGTCTACCAATCATTCAAGAGCCGAGTGGCACCCTTGGAGCACATGGTGCATCATGAAGGGCATGCCACGCAAAATAAACAAAAGAGGAGAGTGGCACCCATGGAGCACGTAGTGCATCCTGAAGGGCACATCGCGCAAAAGAAACAAACGAGGCGAGTGGCACCCTTGGAGCACAGGGTGCGTCCTGAAGGGTACGTCGCGTTGATGATGATGAAGGAACAAACCGAGATGGCCCTAAGACATTTAACACAATAAGAAATTTTAAAAACAACTCCCCTAATTAAATGTCTCCCAGTTCAGAATCTAAGTCCTAAGTCTAAAACTTCTCTAGGGGCAAAATTTTTTCTAGTCTTAAGAAAAATACCCTATAAAAAATAAAAATTAAACTAAAAACCACTTAAGTAATAGTTTTAGTTTGCATAAAAAAATTTGGGTAAAATGAAGAGAGTAAGAATTTAATTAAAATCAGTGGATTTAAAATTGTAAAGAAGAATTTAATTGTTTAACTTGTGAAAGTGTAAAAGATATTAAGTTCTTAATAAAAAGGAAAAGAGGTTAATTTGCGCAACTGTCATTTTTGGCTCTAATAGGGAATAATAAAAATTAGGAAACTAAGGAATGGAGGAAACATAATAAGGGTAAGAAAGGAACTTATGGTAAAAAGAAAGGTCAACTTAGTAAAGAATCGGCAATAAAGAACCTTCTAAATTGAACTAAATTAGTAACATCATTTTTAGGGAAAGTATTTAAACCTACAAGGGAATCTAGGAACACCTAGGAGTAAATTTAGGAGCAACTCTAGGTGGGTGAGGGAAAATAAGACAATTTAATAAATTAAAGAAAATAGTTAATGGAGAAATGTGGGGGATGAATGGCACTTGTACGAAAGAGAATTTTTAGAAGATTTTATTAAAACTTAAAGTAAATGAAATTTGGGGAAAGTGGGAAGTTCTAAAACTCTATAAATGAGAGGAAAGAGGAGGAAGAAGGGGATCGACTGTTAGCATAACGTTATGCTATCGGATTTGTGACTTGATTGATTACTTGTGGGGAGTTGGGATTTCCCAGCTCGAATAGGAGTGGTAGCTCGACCTTGCGAGGAGAGCTAGGAACTAGACATACCATCTAGATATTGTGTGGCCCCTTTGTGGCTCAGGGGGCTAAGGGGGAAGCAAAGTACCCCTAGCGTTGGCTGGGAGGTACCAGTGAGGTCTCAAAGTTCGACAAGTGGGAACGACATGGAAGCACAGACGTCATTTGAAGCGGGCGATCAGGCAAAGGTACACTCTTTGATTTTTAGAGTAGAATGCATCATGACATAGGTTGGGATCTTGTTGAATCAAATGGTTTTAATACTTCGGCAATTATAATTGTGTTTCGAGTGTAAAATAGTAACTCGACTGTTGTAATTCGGTACTGGATAAATAGAGAAAAATGTTAGGACTTCGACGATTTTGATAGATGATCGTTGTAAACAAAAAAAAATGACCCTAAGTTGTTGAACAAGGAAGAACCTAGTCTTGCGCTCCTCTCATTGTTCTCTACGATGTCCTATGGATTTACTTTCTGTGATTTTACATTCTGTGATTCAGGGATTGACCTTTAACCATTTTAGTGATTTTATTTTTTTATCTGCGATATTGCATTTTGGTGATTTTATATTCGATATTACAGGAGTCGACCTGAAATCCTTGCGTAGACTTGAGTTTCTTGTTTTTGAGAAAATCTTTTGTTCTTGTGATTAAACCTTGGGACAAACTCTTGCGTGGGGGTGCATTTGGTGAATTTCCATTGTGTTAGGCTGCACTGTTAGTCCATCACAGTACCCTTTTTGTCTAGAACCCTTCTGCATTGAGTGGTTTTGCATCTGCATCATGTTTTTGTGTGACTTGGGGCTAAATTTTTGTGTCTTGGGAGGGGGGGAATTTATTGTGTAATGGTAACGTTGGCATGTTTGAGGGTTGCTACTTTCAATAATGAGCTCACTTCTCTCGTTTTTACCTTGACTGCAGATTTCCTAAGAACCTCACTGTCGCATGAATACATTGGCTGCCTGGCGAATTTCACGAAGATTCCTGCGTTTTAAATATCATTTCCTGCGTTTTATTGGTCTGCATTTTATCATAACCCTTCCTGCATTTTAAATATCATTTCTTGCGTTTTAAATATCATTTCCTGCGTTTAATTGGTCTGTGTTTTATCATAACCCTTCTTGCATTTTAAATATCAGTTACTGTGTTTTAATTGATTGTGTTTTATTATAACATCTTCCTGCGTTTTTAAATATCCATTTCTGCGTATGGACTGCGTTCATGTACCCATTACGGGCGTTTTTATTTATGATTATGTTTTATTCTACTATGGGAGCTTTTGTGGGCTGCGTTCCTTTAAATGTTACGACCTGTTCATCATTGTTGGTCCGGACCTTTGAGAGGATTTATCTCTGCTAGCGATTTGGTTATTGTTGCGACCACTGTATTACCCATGTTTTTTGAGCTTGTAGTTGGCAGCCCCTTATTAATTTTAATTGCTTTCAGAACTGTCAGGAGTTGGGTGGGGTAATAGTCATTTCATTGAGCACTGGGCCCTCGATAACAGCCAAGCATGGGCATTCTCTGTTAATGAATTCTTTAGATCCATAAGACTAACTTAATAAATAGATTTTGGATCGTTGGGCAGACCAGGGAAACTTACCATTGTGTTTTCAGTGTTGACCACACCCTTCTATCTTTTGCTTTTAGTAATTTTTTCTTACTACGTTCTCAATTCTCTAGAAATTAGTAACTCATTAAAGACCTTGGTTCGTCACTTGTACTTACATTACATGGGAAAACCAACAACCACCCGGTGGTGAATTCAGGTTAAAATGCGTGAATATATATAATCTAATTGTATGAACCTCGTGAATGTCCTCCCCCTGCTTTGAGAAATGATATTAAATCAATTTTATCATTTACCTCATAATGAATACAATACAATTACCCTTTATTAGGTTGTTGTTATAAGACTACTAGCTGACCCAATGTAAGGGAGGTTGCTCTAAGTTGAATTAAATTACTTTCTGTTACAGTATTATAGGCTGGAAAATAAATGAGTCCCATTAATCTAGAATGATTTCTTTTTCTTTTTAATATGCATATGGTGTTGGGTCCTTGATTCTTGATGGAAGGCATCACTTTTCTTGGAAATTATATTTGGCTTGGGTGATTAATAAGTCAGTACCTCATAAGTGTGTGTGTAATATTGGTATACTGACTATGTTGTGGTCTTCGCATTTCACTTATATGTTATAAGAATAGATATGGAGATACATGTCACATGATTTTACAATGGTTCCTAACCCTAGGCTCTTTGTCTAATTCATTATGTCTTCTTATGGCTCGGGCACAGACTAATCACTTAAATGATTAGTCTATTCTTTTGATTGTTAAATGTTTATATCAAATTTAAAAACTAAATATTTGATTCTTAAATGTGTATGTCAAATTAACTAAATCCATATTGTTTATAAATTATTTATTAATATCAATATATCAAATTCTCATTTTTAACTAAATCCATATTGTTTATAAATTTTTTGTTTGTGTGTATAATTTGAACATATAAACAAGTAATTTTTAAATTGTCTTCCTATTTTATTTTTAAATTTATTAAAAAAAATTACATATATACGTTTTAAATATTTTCCATTGTATGTATATTTCACAAATATCCCTTTACAAATTATAAGATAGACATTAATGTACCAAAAGGAATTCCAGAATCAACAATCTATAAAATAATATTTACAACTTATGATAATCTAATATTACATATTTAAAAATGGATTTATAAATCGAATTCCTAAAGATTTGAAATTTTTATAAAATACAAAACGTTTGAAATTAAAATTTGGACAGTTTGAAATTTTTATAAAATACAAAACATTTGAATTTAAAACTTGGATAATTTGAATTTTTTATGAAATACAAAACGTTTGAAATGACAACGACTTGGTCGTGGGGGGGAAACCATGTGGCCAAGCCATGGGCATACCCATGTCTTGGCCACGGGGTTGGACCTCGCGGCCAAGTCACAACCAATTTTAATAAGAGATTATCTATGCATAGAAAAGAAGGGCATTTGAATCTAAGTCTTTAACATTGGAATGAAAACAATAGATTCGACTCATGGTCGACTGTTCAAGCACAGACTAATCACTTAAATGCTTACTCTATTCTTAATATTTGATTGTTAAATGTCTATATCAAATTTAAAAACTTAATATTTGATTGTTAAATGTCTACATCAAATTAACTAAATCCATATTGTTTATAAAAAATTTATTAATGTCTATATCAAATTCCCATTTTCAAGTAATTCAATATCGTTTTTATAAATTTATTGTTTGTACACGTATAATTTGACCATATAAACATATAATTTTTAAATTGTCTTCCTATTTTATTTTTAAATTTATTAAAAAAAAATTAAAAATATATGTTTTAAAAATTTTCAATTATATATATATATATATATATATATATATATATATATACATATTTGTAAATATAATAACAGAGTTATATTTTAAGAAATAGAATAACAGATTTATATTTACAAGAGATATAATTTATTAAAAGGATTAAGATGGTGTTCATTGGATAATATCTGAATATAAGCAAAAGAATGAAAAATATCTCTATGCATAAATTTATTTGAATTAAACCACTTAATAAATTATGTGGTCAAAAAATAGACCAGAACTATTACAAGTCAATAAAATATTGTCTTTGAATCTAAACTGGACAAAAACAAATGCGCACATACCAAATCTAAAATCTAAATACTAATTTTAATAAATTCAAAATAAACATAAATATAAACATAAAGATTTCTTCTCCCTGTACCAAACTATATAACACATTTATGCACAGAATTTTATAGCACCTTTATAATCATAATGTACAAATATTAACAAATTTGAAATAAACATAAAGATTTCTTCTACTTGTACCAAACACATTTATGCCCAGAATTTTATAACACTTTTATAATCAGAATGTAATCTTTTGAACAATTACACAAACTAATCACAAGTTCATGAAACAGTTACACAAAGTGATCAAATAATTACTCATGTCTATATTTTTTTAGCTAATTTAGTTCAACTAACTGCAAATTAATAATAGATTAAGAAATTAGTTGAAACATTTCAAATTAATCATATTAAGTGGAAAACTGGTAATATACAAGGCACAATTAATTTGGACAGGTGAAATTGTGTTACATGGTTATGAGAGAATGTTGGGCATTTGTATTTGGGTTTAGTATGCACATTTTCCATTCAAGGTAGCATCAACAGGATAGAGAAGGAAGCTAGAGATACACTGGCCTTGGTCACCTATCTTCTCTGCCTAGTTTTACGACAACACACAACCCCAATGAGATTTGAATAATTGTTTTGTTAAATCGGTTTACTAGGGTGTACACCAGCACACTATTCAGCAGGTTAGTTTAAAATAGTTGGTTGATATCCTTCTTTTGGAGGGAACAAGACCTGCGTTATTTTTGTGTGAGTAAGAATGTTGACCTGGTTAGGCCAAAGCATGTTTGATAATACAGACTCAGATTTTCTGAAAAATACATGGAACTTATAGTACAACAAGAATTTCAATTTCTGAGGCCCAAATAGAGGTGAATGAATAAAAATAGAGTTAAGGGAAAATCTAAGTAGACTCGGCATTAATTTCATTTCTAGTTGGTACGTCTTTGAATAATATCACCACTCTAAAAATGGAGTCCAGGGAAACGCTAAGAAGACAGCACATGGATTTTGTTTAAAGATGGTAACTCCTAGAATAATATGACCAAGTTACTGTCAGCGTATCATTAATAGGGATAACACAAAATTTTGTATTTTTTTCAACTATTTCCGAATTGGGTTATGCATTTTTCGAAATTGGGTTATATAATTGTTGGTGAAATACTAATTTGGGTTGCCCCCCATGGCCAAGTCACAGTCCAGTGGACTGTGACTTGGCTGTGGGGGCCTAGCCCTGTGTCTAAGACTTTGGCGTTCCCACGGCTTGGCCATAGGGGCCGACATATAAATTAAATTTTAAATTTTAAATAAAATTTAAATTTAAAATAACAAATTAAAAATTACAGTTAAAATTAAAAATGAAAAGGGAAATTTAAATTAAATTTCAAAATTAAGAATTACAGAGGTTTTGGGATTACCTAAATCTCGACCCACTCGATCGCTCGCCAACACAACAGCCCGACTGCCCACAAGAGAGCCCACCAACACGACGTCTGCACCAACATAACAACCTGACCTCGCACAATCATTGAACACTCACTAACTATCACAAATGGAAAGAGCTTAAACAAACATTACAATAATGATGTGAGGTTAATATATAAACAATTTTTCGACCTAAAGAAGTTTTCAACCGAAACATTCTTTCGTCCGAAATAATAGTTCAACCAAAATATTTTTTCGGCCAGAATATCTTTCGGCCAAAAAAATATTGTCAGATGGAAAAAATTCATCCGACTAAATTTTTACACGAAAATCAGGGGTGTCGACAATGTACCATTTGATTTGATGTTCCAGGGTTCGACTGAAAAATAATTCGGCCGAAAAATAGTTTAACCGAAAAAAATAATGTTTCGGCCGAAAAATAGTTCAACCGAAAAAAATATTGTTTCGGCCAAAAAATAATATTAGTTCGGCTGAAAAAAGGTTTTTTGGAATTTTGGAGATCATATTTTCAGAAAGTGTTACCCATCTCTATGATTTAACCTTTTAGCAAAAAATATATTTTGGAGATTGATCAAGAAATCGGAGGCCCTGTGGACCTAGATATGAAAGGATAAATATTATAGGGATAGCCCACTAGAAGAATGGATCAGAATGGAAGGGGATCGTCTAGGATATTTGATTTGGAACCATGCCTGGAAAAATCATGGGTTTGGTTCTACAAGAGAGATTCTAGGAAATTCGTGATGGAAGGTCAATGATGTTTTGGGGTGATGCATGAGAACCTATGCCATCGCTAAGTAAAGTGGATAACTAATAGAAAATAAAAGAGAATATGGTAGGGGATGGCTAGCAAAGGGTCTCCCAATACTAGGAAGAGGATCAACACTTCAAATATAAGTTGTTAAGAACATGGACGAACAGAGAATAATAGATAACAGAATGGGAGGAGGACACTCATCACGATATAGAGGCCACCATGAGAAGCTGATAATTGTGATTCTGAAAGGAAAAGACAATCTATGATGGGGTCATAAAGGAGATGGTAATTTCAAGGTAAGGGAGGCCTACTTTTTTCCATATGGATCAACTAAGGTTTCCAAGAAATCAATTTGGGACAAGCTATGAAATATAACCCAATGGCCAAAGATATCAACATTTCTTTGGCTCGTAAGAAACATAAAATCTTTAACATGGGATCACATCATCATGAAGGACATGAAGGTCAACCAATTTGCACGATGTGTTACCAAGAAGCGGAGATGATGAACCACATGTTCATCTCCTATAGGGAAGCATAATCCATGTGGGACATGACATCAATTTTATTTAGAACCTCGGATAGGATTCAACATGACATCAACAAAACAATATAGGAATGGAGATAAGATCCTTATAGAAATACCATACTCAACAGGATATAGACCTATTTCCTCATATTCCTACTCTATAATATCTTGAAGGATATAAATAAAATTATTTTTAAACAACAACACCTCAACCCAGAACATCTATGGCAGGGGATCCACTCCAACATACAAGAGATAGTAGTGACTACTACCTGGGTAGAGGAGGAATGGATCCCACTCGGAGAGGAAGTGGAAATATTCAAGAACTAGAATTTGGGATAGTGGAAGAATAAAAGCACACCGACAAAAAAATCCCTTTCAATATTTGAGTGCGCAAGAAACGGGAGCCACTCCCAAATAGATTTATGAAATTGAACTCTAATGGCTAGATGTGTTATATTGTCCATGAAATTGAACTCTGGAGTAACCCAGGCGTAGTATGTGTGAGGGGGGTTTTTCGAGACTTGTCAGGAGAAATATAGACCATCTTAACTTCCAAGATAGGTTACAAATCCAACAATGGAGTGGAGCTAGTTGGTATCCTGACAGGTCTAAGGTTAGCTTCCATCTTATGATACCAAGCAATAATAGTTGAAGGAGACTCTCATATTCGCATCACAACATTGAAGAACATAATCAATGGCACTCCAGTGGAGAAAGTATTGAAAAAAGAATGTATTCTCTTCAGCCTATTGAAAGTGGATCAACTCATTCAAGGAAACTCATATATCATCCTAGCTGATTTCGAAAGGAAATCTAATGATATGGTATATTTTCTATCCAATGTGGGTATCGATCATAAGACAAGAAAAAATTGGTGGTGATGGACATAGCTGGTGCCAACGGAATCCATGGACAACATAAAACATCTAGCCATGTGTTAAAACCATCTCCCAGATGGGGTGACATCTATAGGGGTCAACAACTCCCATGTGGGGATGCCAGCACCCACAAATCAACTTAATCATCGTATCCCTCCCACATTTGTTCAGCGGTCGAAATACACATGGATGTTGGTTGATAGATATGGTGGAATATTTGAAATGATGACATTTAATTCAATGGTATGTTACAATAGGTAATGGACGTAATGAGGATCGAGGATGCAGTTGGAATGATGTTACATTTAGATGATATGATGTTGAAGTTGTACTCAACTAGTCCATTCTAGTTAATGAATAGGAGAGGAAGGAAATGGGATGATGGGGGAAGGATGAATTTATTTGTACTCATGAAAAGATGAGGAGGAGAGGATGGGAATCAAGGATGATATTGAGGCCTCACATTCAATGGATGTGTCCCAACAATATGAAAAGGGAAAGTTCTATATTGGGCCTATATATTCGAGTTACAAAAAGTTGGTCCTCAAGCGAGTGGTGGTAGTTTTGGGAAGCCTGGAGGAATTTGGCTTAGGGGTTCTCTGCTACCGTAGGTAATTAATTCCTATTTGCATGGATTGGTATAAGGTGAGATAATTCTAAATTAATGTAACATCCCGCTCTGGCGCACTTACCTAGCTTATTCTTTGAGGACACTTGCTCGCAAGTGATCTGGATTATATGATAAAACTTTTCTTTCATTATGATGCATTGAGTTAT
>JZKD02S1808685.1:160077-174931 GCA_000966675.3 Picea glauca
GGTCGTGTTCTGATGTTCGTCCTGGTTGTTCACTCATATATGCGCACACACACACTCAAAAAAAAATTTTGCACCTGGCACTAGAGTAGTTGTCGTAACGAGGCGGTTCGTTACAATTAAGTCTAAAGGGATCCTCATTGGGTGATAATGCATGTGACAGACCCAAATTCCTATGGGGATCGAAAATAGATATTGGGATCCAACCTACAGAGATTGAACATGCTTAGAGTAAAGACACAATGAAGGGACGTGACATGATATGTGAGCATGGGAGGCCTGGGTTGCAAAGAGGGGAGGGATAGTTCCATACGCCATTAGGCTCAATGACCCAAACCAGAGAAAGTGAGGTCTACGAGGTAGGTGATAAAAAGATTCCATATCCCTTGCTTGGAATTGGAAAAGTGAATTATGACCATACTATAGGAGGAAATGATAAAGGAACTAGAGGAAATATTAGAGGAAGAAATTTTGGTTGAAGCCCAGGACTGGGTTCTAGACCCAGGTCAATCCCAAAATTAGGACACCAAATATTTATGTTTGGAAAAAAAATATTGGTTAAAGAAGGCTATGGTGGCCCAGAAAGTGGCTCAACAACATGAAGAAAACATATTCACCCTACATGTCGTGATAATTCTTGAGACTAAATTTTAACTATTCTATAAAGCTCAATTTGGGTCTTATTTGTAGGAAAGAAAAGAAGGAGACTAGGGTCTATTACAGAGTTAACATGAGGGCACCACCATCCTAGAGGAAACTAAGGAGCACCCAATTATGATGGAGGATGATTATTCTGAACCCAGTAGTCAACCTAAGGAGGAACAATACACGGATCCAACCAACCCTGCTATAGAGTAAAGGACTTGAGCTCAAGTTGTCTTTCTTTCTCCTATGTTTATTGGCTTAGATGTTTTGTTTTATGCTTTGTTGCTCAATCATAGGGAATTTTCATTTGATCCCCTGACTTAAATATGTAATATTTAAATCTCAATAAGCTAGGAATACTTTCTAGACTGAATATAGTAGAATCATAGATAAACTACTATTGGAAAATCATATAATCTAAAATACTGGTCAAGGAGACTGGTTTCTGACTCAACAAAATCCATGGAATTCTCACAATAATTTTGTGTGTACAGAATAGAAAATCTTAGTTTCTCTTTTTCTTAACAAATATTATAAATAATCAATAACATCATCTACTTCCATATTATCGTTTTATGTTATTGTTATGATTTTATCTTTTTATGTTATTTTTATGATTTTAATACTTAAAGAAACAATATTAATTATTTTTTCATAATGTGATAATCATATTAAACTTAATAAAGATCAAACAAAAATTAATATACTTATTTTGTTTAAATTTATTTGTGAAAAATAGTTTTGTCTATACGATTCACTACGAATTATGAAAAATATGATACAGACTCCTCAAATATAAAAATAAATAAAAATAATGTGTTTTCTCTTATTTTAGTTCTCTCTTACAATAACACATAAATTTTTCATGCTTCAATCCCCATCCTCGGAGTCTCCACAACTATTAGGGACATAGCCACCCTAACCCCACATGTAGGTAGAATAATATGATTTCTATGTAATAAAGGATGACATTAGTAAATAAGGCCAATATAATAATGTGAACAAGTCTAATTTAAGAAGACTTAATAGAAGTTTATGCTTCTACAAATACCTTCCTCTACAATGTTCTTTAGAAGATAGAATTAGTATAGATAGGAGTACAAATCATGGGAAAGTTTCATCTTGAGAATTATTTTGTAATTGAGCTCTACTTTGTTGGAGGTTTCCTCCTCAAAGAGGCGACTGAAATTATATTTGTATCAATAGAGGTATCATTTCTAGTGTTATTGTTCTCTATATTTTGATGTTTCTACTAGTATTTGTCAGAATAATTTTTTTTATTCTTTGCATAATACATATGGTACCATACAAGTGGTATCAAAGAACTTTCCTCCACAATAATTTTAGAAACACAATTTCAGGATAGAGACATGTATTGTTGATGCATTTAATGCAGAAATATTTGTTGCTTGTTGGGTTAAATTGTGATTGGGGAGGAATACATGCATGAAAAACAAAGAGTTTCACAGGTTACTCGAAATAAATATTTCACTTAGTTGGAAATGTCTGTAACCCCTGTTGGTACCTTTTAGAGTAGTACTACATTAGACTACACATTTGCATGGCCATCACTCACATGTACCTTCAAGTATATAGGGAGTCCCCTAGGTCTCTTGAAAGTAATTATAGATTGGATTATCAGTTTACTGAATGCTAGAGAGGCACTTAGAATGAAAATTGAGAAGATCGCTCTTGCGTACTTGGGTAATAAGGTGGTATGACTAAGGGTACGAACGAACCTCCTTAGTTGGTTCCCTGAGATATTGGGTTGAGTACTACTATTTGACCCCACATGTGTATCATATAGCTATAATAGAACAGAGGCTCTTGTCTCTAGGAACCCCCAAACCATAACTCTTGTCACTAGAATAGACCAAAACATAACTATAGGGGCAGTTTTGTAGTGTAACCCTACCTCTTGCATCTAGGCTGCAAAATTTCTACATAATTTACCCTATTAAAAATTTGGGCATTCAATCGCTATAATATTCTTGAGGACGTAATATAAATATGCAAGATTTAAAAAAAAATTATAATTCTCCGAATGACACCCTTGTTTGGGACCTATTGCACTAGATTCTTCTCATCATCTTGATTTCCATGGTATATATCATTTGTAATCCTTTTTTTTTATGTGGACCCCCCTACCCTATACGACACCCTTATTTGGGACCTATCACATTATAATCCTCTCTTTTCACCGATTATAGCGACATCCTTCACAAATAAACCCTTTTCTATGTGGACCCACCAACCCCATTGTGCCACTTGCACTCCCTAATGGATCATACCTACAACCAATATTTTGACAATTACAACACTACCTTGGAAAAATCCAATGACATGAACAGGAAAAAGATGGTTGAACTTACTTTCTAGATATATGAAATGTGGAAAAATTGATAGCAATGCTTACTCAATCCCAATATCCTCTCTCCTTGACACAACCTTATAACCTAAAATACATTGATTCCTCCCATTCCATTCTCTTTCATTCCAAACCCCCTCATTGTGAATGTCCTCTTCCCAAAGCAGACGTGAATAAATTTGATGGATTGGATCCCACGGGCTGGGTCGCCCAAACGAAACATTATTTCTCCTTGCATGGAATTATTGATTATTTGGACAAACATTGTTTCAATTATTTGGATATTGAACATTGGAAATGGTGGTAATGGTGTAAAAATTGACGTAGAGGGTATGTTTTTTGGACACAATTTGTTACAGATATTTATGAATAGTTTGACATTGACACACATAATTTGGGACATTTAACCAAGATGAAAATGTCTGAAAAAGTGGAATACTATATCACTTCCTTTAATCAATTAGCTTTCAGAATGGATGGCATGTCTAACACCTTCTTTGGGGAATCCTTTATTAGTGGCATGAAGGATGAAATCTAAGCCCATTTCCTTATGGATTTACCACAAACTTGGATGGAATCTACTCAAAATCCCAAGGAATCACAACAAGTAGTCTCTTCCTAAAATAGAAAACCCTTCTTTCTTGCTTTCTATAGACCCACCAATCCAACCTCTCCTTCCACTCCTCGTATAAATCCATATTCTAGAAATCTAAATTTTATAAATATTTTTAAAAAATCCCCTATCATGAGATACAAAGATTTTTATAAATTCCCCTATCATTGAAATATAACTTTTAGGAGTGACAATCATTACTTTTCAACATTAAAAATGATTCTTGTTCCAATTTATGATGAAAAATTTCATATAACATTCCAATCTAAAAATAATTTCAATTTCTATATACATTTATAAATTATATTATAAATAAATACTTGAAATGAACGATGGCATGAGGAGCGGGATAGATGGTTAGGGTTTGTATTTGGTTCACAAGGTTTTCTTTGGGAGACAGGAGTACAAGTTTCAAGGAAATATTGATTGGATTACAATGGTGGCTCAAGATCTGGATGTGGTGGTAGAAGTATCCAAGGAACATGGATGTACTAAGTCGTTCAAGGAGTTGGTGGAATCAAGGTCCAACAATCCTCTAGGGACTTCATGAGGAGAGGAACACATAGTCATGTGCCCATATCTAACCAAATCGATAAGGATGTAGGTGCTAGCAGCAAACCAGAAAGGAGATTTAAAAATGGTTATCTGACCAAGAAAGAGGAGACAATTTGTTATGAGGTCACCTCATAATTTACAGAAGTTCTTATTGTATATGCATAGATACAGAAGCGATTCCATAAATGTGCATATTATACTAAAACACTTATGTAAATGCGCATATATGGATGTACTTCTATAATTTCACATTTATGGAAGCACTTTCCATATATGTGCATATAGAAAATCCCTTCCCTGTATGTACATTTATAAAAGTGTTTCCATATAATATGTGAATATACGGAAGCACTTCCATATCTGGCAATTTATGGAAGAGATTACATATGCACATTTACCAAAGTGATTCCATATGATATGCGTAATTATGAAAGAGATTCCGTAAATGTGCATTTACGGAAGTGCTTTCGTATAATATGTGCATTTATCGAAGCGCTTCAGTAAATGCACATTTATGGAAGTTCTTATATATAATATGTACATTTATGGAAGTGCTTTCATATGTGTGCATTTATGGAAGCACTTCCATAAATTAGTATATATGGAAAGTGCTTCTATATATGCGAATTTACGGAAGCTATTTTCGTAATGTGCATATAGGGAAGCACTTTTGTATATGCACATGTACAGAAAGTACTTATGTAAACATGAATTTACAGAAGAGTATATGTATATGCACATTTATACAAGTGCTTTTGTACATGCACATTATGTAAATGCACTTTTGTATATGTGTATTTATAGATGTCACGTATGTATATTTGTATATACAGAAACGATTTTGTTTATGCGCATATAAGAAAAGTGATTCCATAAATATATCCATCCACCAACCCAAAATAGATGGGAAACGATGATTTCATCTGCGCATTCAATCACAAATCAAGGTATAAGCAGCTGAGAAAAAACTTGTGCATGAAAAACAAAAGACACACCATGTCAAAATCATATAGTAGAGTAATGTAAAAAGCACACATGTGATATATTCTATGCATATTACTTCTTGAGGTAAATCCCATTTCATAGCTCACTCATAGATATTCCATCATAATCTACTAACGCGTAGGCACCTCTATGTAGCACGCGTTTTATGATGTATGTCCCATGCCATATGGATTCTAACTTTCATGCCCCCAGTTTGTCATTATCTTGATCATAAACTAGGACTAGATCTCCTTTTGAAAAAGTGTGAGGTTGGATGGACTTATCATATTTATTTCTTATGTGTTTTTGATATGTCTCATTTATTAGAGAAACATCGCGAAGGGTTTCATCCATCTTGGTTAAATATAAAATATGTTTCCCTTCAACAAAAGTATGGCGTAGGAGTTCTACAATGAGTTTCAATGAAGAAATATTACATTTGATTGGTAATACCGCTTCTATCTTGTATACCAACTGGAAGTGTGTAAATCAAATTGTGGTTTTAACAAAAGTTTGATAATCCCAGATTGTGGAGAAGAGTTACAAAATCCAAGAGATTTTGTTCACTCCCACCATGCGTTGAAGCATGGTTTTCAAGACTTTGTTTATGGATTCAACTTGTCCATTTTCTTGAGGGCAGTAGGGGGATGAGTTTTCATGGAGAAATCCTAACTTGGTGCATAATTAACCCATCATATTGTTACGGAAATGGGATCCATGATCAGTTACAATATCTTGTGGGACACCAAATCGAGCGATGATGTGATTGAATAGAAAAAGTGATGAAGTTCGGCCATCATTAAGGAATGTAGGTATTTCCTCAACCCATTTAGTGAAATAATCGACAACAATGATATTATAACTATGTCCCCTAATTGAGGTAGGCTCACATTGCATTAAATCGATGCCCCATTTCACAAAGGGGATGACGACAAAAATGTGATGAAGTGGAGTTGGGTGGGAATGTTCTTTCTTCTGAAAGATCTAACAGGGTGGGAATTTTTTAACATCCTCAATGCAATCTTTGAATATGGAAGGCCAAAAATAACCTGCACGTAAATGTTTTTGGGCTGTATCCATCTGAGAAAGATGATCGCCACAAGGTCCAAGGTGACATTCATTTAAAACTTGTTCAACCTCTTCATGGGTGAAGAAACATCATAAGAAAGTATCAATGCCACAATGGTACAAGGCGTCGTCAATGATAAGGTATCACTTTGAATGGTTTCTAATGAAAGGTCATTCATCACGTGAAATGTTAGGCTGAAAGCATTGGGTTTGGATATAGATAATAATATCTCCATTCCATGGATCAGACGTACTAATGAGGAATAGGGATTCATCAGAAATAGAATCATTGGGATCAATATTCTCATCAGTATGGGGAAGATCACAAATCAATTCTGCAAAAAACAATGATTTCTTATCCTTGGATTTAGCAAACTCAAGATCGAATTCTTGGAGAATGACAATCCATTTCGAATATTTTCCCCCAAGTAATTGACGAGTAAAGACACTAGTAAATTTGGTTCATTTTGTGATGGCCATTATGATTCTCCTATGAAATTATGTCCTGGAGATTGCGAAGAATCTTGTGTCCCTCAAATGTCGCATCATATCTTGTGGAAATTTCAATGAACTTGAGATGAAGTCACAAGTGGGATGACACAATGTTACCAACGCAAGAGATCTGACTTACGAAGGTCATCACAAGCACGACAACCTAGTAAATCGTTGCACGACCACACATCCTCATGTTGCTATCTGGATTCTCACGACGTCGACCACCTCTTGACCTCAAAATCCACACTCGTCTTCATTCGAATTCCCATAGAGAATCTCAACCTTAGGTATATGCATTTCTACTGTTCATTTCACACCCCCGTCAATTGTTCAATTGATGCTCCCATTGCTTATGTGAATGGTATCATGTAAATACCATCATTTATGTCTCATTTCAGACTCCAACTTCCACATTATTTAATCGTTGTCATTTCTAGGTGTTTAGAGTTTATTTTATAGTCATGGTCATGAACGTGGCATCCCAATAGTTTGTATGAGGACCATTGGTCGCTGCTCATTTTTATTAGCATAGTAGTCACTTTGAAATGGTAGAGATGTTATGCTAGTATAGTTGGTCATTTTGAATTGGTACACTAGCATCTTGGTTTTGAAATGAATGATATCATGTCATAAAATTTAATAAATATAGTGAAGGTTGTATCAAATTTATTTGTACGATGTAAGCATCTTAGGTCCATTCCTATCGACGATGCAACTTTGCTTGTGAAGAAATTTGGAAAAATTGTTTTATATCTTGTAGTATATGTAGATGATATGTTGATAATAGAGAACAATGAGATCTACATTTCATCCATAAATATGGAGTTGAAGAAAGGCTTAGAGATGACATATTTGGGATATCTTCACTACTATTTGGGCATTGATGTGATTCAAAATTCAAGGTACATATTCATCTCCCAGAAGAAGTACATTGGAGAACTATTGAACAAGTTTGGCATGGCTAATTGCAATCATGTTTCTTCTTCAATGGAATAGAACTTCAAACTCACATCAAAAGAAGGGAATGAATTTAAGGATGCAACCAAGTATAGACAACTTGTGGAAAGTATTATCTATCTTACTACCACCATACCAGACATTTCATTTGTTGTCGGGATTCTTTCTGGTACATGAAAAAGCCTTGTGAAGGACATTGGTTTGTTGCAAAAAGAGTTCTAAAATACTTGAAAGGAATTCAAGATTTTGCACTTAGGTACTCTAAGGTAAATGAATTCAACCTGATCATATATTTTGATTCAGACTTTGTTGGGGATAAGGAAACTATAGTATAAACTTTAGGCTATCTCATGATTCTTGGATCAATAGTTGTATCTTGGAGATTCCACAACAAAGGAAGAATATGTGGAAGTTGCAGAAGAGACGAAGAATAGTTTGGAAATGGCCATATTTAATGGGATTTTAATTACAAATGGGATTTTAATTACATATGGGATTTTAAAGGACATGATTTGATATGGTATGAATAGTTTTCGTCGTCGCAATAAATAAAGGGTTTTGACTTCATCCATTAACTTTGTTGCATGACAAAACATGTATGTTCATCATTAAAAAGGATAATTAGAGTGATTAGCATAACAAGTGCAGATTTTGTTATTGATGTCTAGATTTTTTAACTATGCTAAGGTCCATCAAGATTTTACAGGGAATTTTACTCTTGGTTGGAATCAATGGGAAGCGTTTCATCCAAACATCTCTTGACCTTCAAGTATTTTTGTTCAGCTATATTTATGGTTTTGAAGTCACAATTTACATGTTTGAACTTGGACTACATGAGAAGTAACTTAACAAGGAAAAAGATAAGTTTGTACACCTTAACCACATTTACAACTAGAAGGTTCTCATATGAATTGCAACAAAAGACACCATCTTCTTTATGAAATATTACTTTTCGGAATTGACCTTCATGTCCTAAACAAACCTCCTTAAATCTTCCATGAAATTCTTAGTCATACATGCCCCAGGAAAAATCACATTGGTAGGATGAAATCGTGTCAGTCTTGTAAAAAAACAACGTTATTTTTAGGAGAAAATAAAGGTTTTCAACCTTTTAAAATTGATTGGCATCCAATAAGAACACTTCCATAATGGTGTCTTCCATATATTCATGCTTTCATATATGTGCATATATGGAAGTTGACCACTTCCATAATGGAGTCTTCCATATCTACGCATATACGAAGAATGCATATAAATGTGCGTAGAAATGTGAATTTACAGACGACAACTTCCTTAAATGTGCATATATGGAAGCACACATATATGGAAGCATGCATATATGGAAGCTAGCATATACAGAAGACTCCATTATGGAAGTGGCCAACTTTCGTATATGCGTCGTCCATATATGTGCATTTACAGAAGTCGTCAACCATATATGTGTCTTCTGTATATGTGCATATACCAAAGCGTACCTATACGTAAGGTGCATATATTGATGACACATATATGTGCATTTGCGGAAGTGGCCATATTTCATATATACGTCGTCCGTATATGCATATTTTGTATATGCAGATTTACTGAATCTGTCATTCATATATGGATCATCTGTATATGATCCAAGTGGAAATCGGTGGCCACCCACCTTTTTCAACTCGCTCAAAACAAGTTTCTAGCAATTTTGAAAATTTATAAGAGAGATTGACATCGAGAAACACATAAGACATTGAGATATTAAAATGTCAAAATTGTAAACTTGTTTTTAATACAAATGGCTAGGACAACAATGAGTGGCAATGATTTGATTTGATTTGATTTTTATTATTTTGTAAACAAATGTAATAAGAATAAGACATAAATAGGATAAAGTGTAAACTCGTTTTTAATACAAATAGCTATGACAAGAGTAAGTACAATATTAAATTTTAAGTTTTTTACTTTTTATTTAATTTTGTTTTTATTATTTTGTAAACAAATATCATAGAATAAAGAGTACGTAGTAATATTATTTTTTAAATTTAATTCTATTAATATTTAAATAAATTTTAATTCAAATAAGATTATTTATCAAATCAAATCTTCCATTTGAAAAAATTAACATTTACTAATTTTAAAAATCAAAAATATATATTATAATTTTATAATAAATAAAATTAATAACATTTTTTTATAAAATATTAACAAATAATCATAAATTATATAATTGATATTCAAAAGTAAGTCACTTTTGTGCATAAAGTGATTTCTATATTCTCTACATGGCACATGGTAGCCTGGGCTACTAACAACCAAAAAAAAATTAAGTTAAAAATATATATATTATTATTTTTAAAAAGTAAAATAATAGTTATTTTTAATGAAATTGTTACAAATAATATAATTGATATTAAAAAATTGTTTACTATAAAGTGATGTTTATATTTCGACTAAAAACAACCGTGAAAATTATGCACTATATAGGCAAAGAGAATGCAAATGCAATGGAAAAATGCTTTTAAAATGTTTTGAACTTGCAGAATGCATATCGCCCGCCATAACAACTATCATATCAATAAAAATATATATAAACGCTCAAGTGAAGGATGTATCAATTTATCATTAGGAAACAACATTTACCAAATTACCATTAAATGCATAAAACCGAAGACATGGATCAGATTAGGAACTTCAAAATTTATTTGAAGTCATTAAGAAAGAATTAGGACGTGGATGACGAGGAATCATTTTGAGTGACTGAGATAAGAACCTAGTTATGGCATCACTGCATGTTGACAAGAGAGTAATATGGATTTCCTTCTCCTTTGCTCATTAGATAAGAGTGACGTCCCTACTCAATCACTTTCCCATCTTGAATCACGACAATTGAATATGCATTATGAATGGTAGTCAGTCGATGATATATCACCATACTAGTTCTCCCCACCATAATTGTGTCCAATGCCTCTTGAGCGATCTTCTCCGATTGGATTTCCAACGCGCTCATTGTCTCTTC
This sequence comes from Picea glauca, assembly GCA_000966675.3. Lineage (NCBI taxonomy): Eukaryota > Viridiplantae > Streptophyta > Pinopsida > Pinales > Pinaceae > Picea > Picea glauca. The sequence continues at coordinate 170,755 of JZKD02S1808685.1, forward strand.
CATCAATAATATGCTCGGATTATTTATGATCTCCATGGATATTGCAATCCTCTGCTTTTTCCCTCCCGATAATTGCACTCCTCTGTATCCGCAGTTGGTCTTGTATCCATCCTATAAAGAGCTACACAAATCCAAGTTAGTTTCACTAACCTGATTCAGTATGTCCTAATTTCTATTAAGTAAAATGTTTGTTTCAATTACAGCTGATTGGAATAATCTTATTGCATAAAAAATTTGTTTCAATTGCAATATTTACCTGATGAGTTTGTGAGAATTGAAATCCTTTGCAACTTCAATCATCTCCACCTCGGTTGCATTTTCTTTTCCATAGATTATGTTGTCTCAAACACTCCCTTCGAACAGGGTGGGATCTTGAACTACCAGAGCTATATGATTTCTTAGACTCCTCAGATTGAAAGTTTTGATGTCACTGCCATCGATTATCACTGACCCTTTTAGCGGGTTGTAGAATCTTTCAATTAATCCAATGATGGTCGACTTTATTGATCCACTTTGTGCGACAAGTGTCGTGCTTTTGCCTGCTTTTATCCTCAAGAACAATTTCTTGAAGATCATAACATCTGGATGAGCTGGGTAAGCGAAGTATATGTTTCTCACCTCCACATTATCTTCTATCTTATCCATTTTCTCGCCCCTCTCATTCTCTATCTAGGACGCCAAATACATATTTGACTGCATTAGAGACTTTAGAAATCTCGCTGCTCATACTTCTTGTGTCTTCTATCACTCTTCTGACGCTCATTAGAGTGAAGAAAACTTGGAAAAGAGATTTGGAGGTGATTCCCCCTTTAGAAACGAGATTCCCTCCATACCAAAAGCCCAGAGTCGTATTGCATAAGGTGATGCATTATGATGCTCCCATATCAAATCCTGCAAACAAGGAGTGTTTGATATTGTCTCTGCGAGGACCTTCTTGAGTCTTTTTGAAGAGATGAAGAATCTTGTCCTGTGAAGAGAAGGCATTAATAGTACGATGGTTAGCCACAACCTATATCGCAAGTTGACTGCCTTGATATTGATCTTTGAGAGTTTTTTGAGACATGTCCTTGAGGATAACCGTTTTGGTGTAGAAACATAATACTATGATGGGCTGCACTGCGATTAGTACAATGACAAGATGCCATGTTATGATCAAACCCATGGAGAAGACTATTTTCACAGTGGAGGTAGTTTGTAAAAATAATGATATACAATCTCCCACCATAGATCTCACCTCTAATACAAATAATATATTTGAATCATTACAAAATTGTAACAAAATCACAATTTTATTAGAAATATTAGAAATTTCAGATCAGATACTTGCCACATTAGCCTTTGTTGTGCACCTTGAAAAAACAGTCCCACTATTATTATCGTCCTTATCGAACCACCCAACCTCGAATTTCAGGATGTTTGACAGTATCCGCTAGAGAACCCTTTTAGTGATATATTCTCCCATAGCTGCGAAATTGTAATGTTGCAACACGTTTACTCAGAACGATATTACTCCCAGGGCCACAAAAATGAGGGAGTAATTTTTTATTTTGGATTTGATCGGGTCATCGTCCTTGAGGAAAAATACATATACAACTGCCACCCTGAAAAAGGAATAAACGGGTTGAACTGCTTCAAACTCTAAGTCCCTTGAATAGCCTAATAGATCCTGCTTCCATTCGAGAGAATTTAGAAGAAATAGTCGATGGAATGAAGGGCCGAAAGGAAGCTTATATTCATGCACCGCGTCTCTATGGACTGATATAGAAGCGTTCGAACTCATGCTATATATGCTTGAACTCCTCGCTGTCAAAGACCGGTCTCGCATATTGGGGGTTTTGAATTTATCATCTGGCTTATTTTTCGCGGCCTATTGCAGTTGCACCAAAGTAGTGTATGCTCTGTTGGGTCTATATATCATATCTTTATGTGCACCTATGTTGATCACCTGACCATCTTGAACCACTGCAATCATGTCTTCATTGTGAATGGTGGACAGGCAACGAGCAACAGAATGATCTTCTCCAACTCTGCATCTAGAGAATGTGTGGCCTCATCCGGAAGAAGTAGACAAGGATCTTTGAGCATAGCTCTTGCAATATATATACTTTTCTTTTTCCCTCTCGGCATGCGAACTCCGTGCTAGCCCACCTATATTCCCAAGATGAAAGGAAAATCAAATCGAGTGCATTTTCTAGAGATGGAGATTGATTAAAATAAATATGATAATTACATTCAACCTCGCACTTTCCCAAAAGGAGATCTAGTCCTAGTCTATGAGCATCATGACAAATTGGGGCTAGGAAAGTTAGAACCTATGTGGCATGGGAGTCGGGACATACATCATAAAATGTGTGCTACATAGAGGTGCCTACAAGTTAGTAGAATATGATGGAATATGTTTCAATTAGCCTGAAATGGGATTTACCTCAATAAATACTATGCATAGAATATCTCACATGTGTTCTTTGTACATTACTGTACTATATGCTTTTGACATGGTGTGTCTTGTATTTTGTGTGCACAAGTTTTTCCTCAGTTACTTTTCTTTGTGATTGAATGCGCAGATGAAATCATCCTTTCCCATCAATTTTGGGTTTGTGGATGGCACTATTTTAGGTTTGCGGATAGATGCATTTATGGAATAAATTTGTGTATATGCGTATATAAAGAATCATTTCCATTTATACCATATACAAAAACACCTTCTATAAATACTCATATACGAAAGTGCATTTACATAATGTGCATGTACAAAAGTGCATTTACTCATATCTCATATACAAATGCTCTTTCGTAAATGCAGATTTACAAATGTGCTTTCTGTTGGTTGTGGATCCTGATTATGTTCTTGATTTAGAGGTCCTTTCTTTCAGCTATGTTTATACCCCATGAAGACTTTACACCCCAGAAGTATGTACACTCTTCCACACAGAGGAGTGCAGAGGGAGTACCCCCTCTGCGGAGTCCGGGGGTTTCGAGGGTAGCATCCCCAATGGGGGTTCGGAGGCAAACCCCCCAAAGGAAAAATTGTCTTATAAATGTATATTGTAATTTCATTGTAAATATGGACCATTCATTATAAGGTTGCAGATCTAATGGTAGAAATTATGTTAGGGTTTTTGCCCTAGAAAGAAACCCTTTGTTATGAGGGAAATGTATTGCAGCTATGCATTATGGCGATTATTGTATTCTGAGAGAGGAGACTGTGAGAGAAACAAGAGGAAATTACATCGAGTTTTGTTGTAGGTTGTATCCCTTCATTTGCTGGATAATAATAAAGGAAGGACCTGGCAATTTCTCTGGTAGACGTAGCCCACACTGGGTGAACCACGTAAATCTGTGTCTCTATTGTATTGTGTATATTATGTGTTTTGTTTCCGCATTTGTTTTATTTTATTGCTCCGCGGTCCTATTTTTCTAACAACTGGTATCAGAGCGAAAGGTAACTCACAGGAAAAGAGGGTTCCTAGTTCGAGTGGGAGCAATGTCGAAAGATGGAAAGTTTAGGGTCGAGAAATTTAATGGCCAAAAATACCAGTTATGGAAGATGCAAATGGAAGATTATTTATATTAGAAGGATCTATTCATACCATTGGGCGGAGTAGAAAAGAAGCCAGAGGCCATGAAGGACAAAGAATGAGAGATTCTTGACAGAAATTCTCAAGGAACGATACAGTTCAGCTTGGCAGCGTCGATGGCTTTCTATATTTCGAAAGAAAAGACAACGAAGGATCTGATGGATGCATTGGCTAAACTGTATGAAAAACCCTCGGCGTCTAATAAGGTATTTCTAATGGAGAAATTATTTAATATGAAGATGTCAGAAGGTGGGTCTGTTGCAAATCATTTAAATGAATTTAATACGGTTACTAATCAACTAAGTTTTGTAAAAGTGGACTTTGATGATGAGGTTAGGGATCTTCTAATCATGTGCTCATTGCCAGAAAGCTAGAATGGCTTGGTCATGGTTGTAAGTAACTCTGTCTCTGGTTCAAATACTTTAAAATTTGATGACATTGTTGGTGTTATCCTTAGTGAGGAAATGCGAAGGAAAAGCACATATGAGACATCAGGTAATGCGTTGAACATGGAGAATAGGGGAAGACAAAAGGATAGAGGAAAGGGCTCAGGGAACCATGGGAATTCTAGGAAGGGCAGATCCAAATCCAGACTTGGA
>JZKD02S1808685.1:184438-205568 GCA_000966675.3 Picea glauca
CTCCATGGGGATTTGAAGGAAGAGATTTATATGCAGCAGCCACAGGGGTATGAGGTCAAAGGGAAGGAGAATTTGGTATGCAAGTTGAAGAAGAGCTTGTATGGCCTAAAGCAAGCTCCAAGGCAATGCTATTTGAAATTTGACAAGTTTATGACAGAACAAGGTTATAGTAGATGTCATTCTAATCACTATGTTTATTTTAAAAGGCTAGAAAATGGAAGCTATACTATCTTGCTATTGTATGTAGATGACATGCTTGTTGCACGGTCTAATATGCAGGATATAAATATGCTCAAGAAGAAACTAGCCAATTCATTTGTGATGAAGGATTTGGGTGCTGCAAAGAAAATCCTTGGCATGAGAATAACAAGAGACAGAAAAAATCGCAAATTGACATTGTCTCAGGGTGAGTACATAGAGAAGGTGTTGGAGAAGTTTAGAATGTAGAATGCAAAACCAGTTACTACATTTTTGGCCAACCATTTCAAATTAACTAAGGAAATGTGTCCCAAGACACAGGAGGAGATAGAATACATGTCCAGGTTCCCTTATTCATCAGCAGTTGGCAGCTTGATGTACGCAATGGTTTGCACACAAGACCAGATATTGCACATGCAGTGGGAGTTGTGAGAAGGTATATGAACAATCCAGGTAAATAACATTGGGAGGAAGTAAAGTGGATTCTCAGGTATTTGAGAGGTACTTCTACTCATGCATTATGTTTTGGAGGTTCAGAAACTTTTCTATAGGGATATTTTGATTCAGATATGCTAGGTGATAAAGACAGCAGGAGGAGCACCACAGGGTAAGTTTTTATTATAGGTGGAACAACAGTAAGTTGGATTTTGAAACTGCAAAAGGTTGTTGCACTTTCAACAAAAGAGGCTAGTAAAGAGATGATTTGGTTACAAAGGTTTATGGAGTAATTGGGAAAGAAGAAGGAAAATAGAAGGTTGTACTATGACAGTGAGAGTGCAATTCATCTTGCAAAGAACTTAGCCTTCCATTCAAATACTAAGAAAATATAGTTGAGGTACCACTTCATATGATCTGCCTTGGAAGATGGACATTTGAAGTTGGAAAAGATATACACTAGCTAGAATCCTGCAGACATGTTAACAAAGGGAGTAACCAGAGAGAAACTGAGTTCTTTCTCAGTTTCGGTTAGTCTTCAAGAATGAATATGAAGATGATAAATTTTCCAGGTCCAAGAAGGTTCAGATTCCATCATATGCAACAGCGGTGGAGTTGTTGAGATCAATCTCCAAGTGGGAGATTATTGGTTGTGGAGCCTAATTATGTTCCTGATTCAGAGGTCCTTGCTTTTAGCCATGTGAATACTTTACACCCCAGAAGTATGTACACTCTTCTATGTGGGGGAGTGCATAGGGGGGGTTACCCCCTCTGCGGGGTCCCGTGAACCTATCCCCTCGGTTGGGGGGTTCGGGGGCAAGTGGGCCCCCGACGGGAGTTTGGGGACAACGTCCCCCAAAGGAAAAATTTCCTTATAAATGTATATTGTAATTATATTGTAAATCTGGACCGTTCATTATAAGGTCGTAGATTTAACGGTAGAAATTATGTTAGGGTTTTTTTCCCTAGAAGGCAACCCTCTGTTATGAGGGAAATGTATTATGTCTATACATTATGGTGAGTATTGTATTCTGAGAGAGGATACTGTGAGAGAAAGAAGAGGAAGTTACAACGGGTTTTGTTGTAGGTTGTATCCCTTCATTTGTTGGATAATAATAAAGGAAGGACTTGGCAATTTCTTTGGTGGACGTAGCCCACATTGGGTGAACCACGTAAATTTGTGTCTCTATTGTATTGTGTATCTTTTGTGTTTTGTTTCCACATTTGTTTTATTTTATTTCTCTGAAGTCCTATTTTTCTAACACTTTCCGTATATGTGCATATATGGAAGTGCTTCCGTATATGCGCATTACGGAAATAGCTTTCGTAAATTCTCATATACGGAATAACTTTCCATATATACTAATTTATGGAAGTGATTCCATAAATGCACACATATGAAAGAACTTACTTAAATGTACATATTATACAGAAGAACTTCCATATATGTGAATTTACTAAAGCGCTTCCATAAATGTGCATATTATACGAAATAACTTCCATAAATGCACATTTACGAAATCTCTTTTGTAATTACGCATATCATATTGAAGCACTTTGGTAAATGTGCATATGCAAAACACTTCCATAAATTCGCATATATGGAAGTGCTTCAGTATATGTACATATTATATGGAAACACTTTTATAAATGTACATATAGGGAAGGGCTTTTGTATATGCACATATACGGAAAGTGCTTATGAAAATGTGCAATTACAGAAGTACATCTATATATGCACATTTATAGAAGTGATTTAGTATAATATTCACATTTATAGAAGTTATTTTGTATTTACCCATATACGAAAAGTTCTTTTGTAAATGAACATATACAAAAGTTCTTTTGTATATGTGCATATACAAAATCGTTTATGTATATGTGCATTTACGGAAGTGCTTTCCATAAATGTGCATATACATAAGTGCTTCTATAAATGCACATATTATATGGAAGTGCTTCCATATATGCACATTCACGAAAGTTCTTTATGTATATGTCATATATGTGCATATTAATAATTGTTTCCGTATATGTGAATTTACAGAAGCGCTTTCTGGATATGCACGTATACGAAAGCCATTGCATATATGCACATTTACATAAGCACTTTCCATAAATACACATATTTTACAGAAGGGATTTTGTAAATGCGCATATATAGAAGCACTTTCGTATATATGCATTTACAAAAAGAATTCATGTAAGCTCTTCCATATATTATGTACATTTATGTAAGCAATTCTCGTAAATATAGATTTATGGAAGCACTTATGTATAATTTGTGAATTTATGGAAATTCTTCCGTAAATGTGCATATATGGAAGCGCTTCCATATAATATGTGCATTTATAGAACTTCTTCCATATTGTGCACATGGATTAACTCATACAACATGTGCATTTTTAACTGATAAAATTCCATGGCTTGACTAGTACAACATGTGAACAAGAAACATGTATTATACATGGAGGAAAAACTGAGCATTCATATAAAGTGCAAATATTGAATTAGGATTGACATAGATTTTTACTAACATACTCTACACGAATTAACCAAGTGAAATATCAATCAATCATATGAGGGTCCCATATCTCAGGCAGTATCTCCACACTCACACCCAAATTGGATGATCAAGTCCACGGCTAGCAAAACTTAGCAAAAATCTAGGCCATAACTTAGCATATAAATTAATCAAATATTGAAAATTTCATAAGAAAAAATGAAGGATTGACCATTTTTGTTTTCTCTTGTTCCATTATAAATTCATCACGGTTGATGACATACCCAAACAAACTTCTCGATCCATGAGATGGAAGATATTTATCCACTAATGAATGCTAATGGTGATTGATCTCTTATACAATGAGATTTTGCAAAGCAAATTCTTTATCAATCCCATGAATGAAATATATAATCTATGGATCTCCCAATAAACCCTCCATGCCAACTTCTAAAGTGAGAAGGGTGTCTGATCCGATCCATTCCTTTAAATTTTCTGGGTAATAAGATCGAATTGCCTTTATGCAAATGTTGAATGTTGTTTCAACTATAATAAATAAACAAATAAATGATTGAGATAATTTTATTGTCTCTCAATTACGATTTACCAGCTAAGTTGTTTTAGTACAAGTGGGAATAGTTTTAAGTTTAACATGTCATTTATGGTCCTACCATGTGCCATGATTAAACATTCATCTAATTAGGTTTAATATAAGTGAATAGTATTAATTTTAATGTATTATCAGCACCCCATATGGTACATTATGTTAGTGGTAATCCCTAAGGAAATGATATTTTCATAACCCAGTCTTAGATTGGAGCGTGTGGGCTCCCTCCATGAACTAAGAATACAGATTCAGACAAGTCAACGAACGTTCAATTATTTTACGAGTGAAACTATTTGGTTATTTGGGCACGCGATGTCGTTCCAAGTACGAATTCACCAATATGGATTTGCAATGAAGGTTGGTGACTTGATTGAAGAGTTGGTTGTGTGGGCGCCCCATGAAGACATGGGCACTCCACCGAAGAAATGAATGGTTGGTGAAGTTGGGTGCGACAAAGGCATGCGTTCCCAATGAAACACACAAGAGATGGATTGACGAATGAAAAACCAAGGATGGGCATGCATGGGAGCTTTGGGTGCCCCATCAGTGAGACAGGTTGACAAAGAAAATATGAATGTCCAAAATGTGTGACAGACATATTGAGATGCACTTCAGAAAGAAAAAGGACAAAGGAATAAGTTGGGCACATTTAATCGAAGGTTGATGTCAGTTGGGGAAGAGTGTGCACTTGCAATATGAGTGTGGCCCTTGACTATTCGGCTAAACCCGCAAAAATGGACAAATAACCAAGAATGCACATTGGATTGTGATACAAGGGATGCGTCAATTGGAAGAGTTGCGTCGCAAGGAAAGGGCGTGCGACTATTTAACGAAGTGTGATCTTGGCATTTGGGAACTCAGCTAAGGCAAGGAGTTGGGAGACACTTCTTCAGAATCGCAGGTTGAGGAGTCTGTGGCAGAGGCCAAGGATGGGACGAGCTCTCCCCAAGGAGCCAAGTAAACCCTTGAGGGTAACTTGGGCTACCTTGGGGAGGAGCCTTTGCAAATCTGGGAAATTCTTTCTCAAGGAAGTTGTTAAGGTAAATTGAACTATGGAAAGGAAGGGAGGGTCGCTCCGAGATCTGGCAAGAAAGAAAAGTTTGAACTGAGCAAGGGGACAGACACACAAATATAGAAATGCGGGTATCGCATAGATGAAGTCTGAGGTGGTTCATTCTGTGATGATGAAGGAAGGATACATAGAGGCAGCTTGTTGAATAGTTGTATGACTCTCGCAACTTCTACTTAGCGAAATATCCTTATGTAAACTTTCTTTGTGTGGAACGAGGTTTTATCTCGGCACATTGTTGTTCAGTTTTGTGTTAAGATGTATTTTGGGTATTAGGCCCATTTTCTCTCCCGCACATATGTTTCGTTTGTACTTGTATGAATGGTTTCTTTTACTTTTGCATCTAAGTATAAGATAATGTATACATAACATAAGTAATAAATGAATTTGTAATGAATTAAGGCATAGTATGAATCAAGTAAGTTATTGTGGTTTTACTGATAAATGAACGATTGTGGTGTTGCGCGGTGACTAGGAGCGTCAGGTGATTTCGTCGCCTGATTGTAGGCTCTCCAAGCCCATGACAAATGGTATTAGACCCAAAATCATAAAAGACTGTGGAAGTGGTTATGGTGGAAGATTCAATAATCTCTTCACCACTGTCACTTCCATGACAGATGGTATCATAGTTGATTTTGGTCTGAGTTAGAGATGGATCAGTGAATCTCTTCACCACTGTCACTTCTATAACAGATGGTATCACAAGACATAAACTCAAGCAACTGGGTGGGGTCATTTTGGGTGCGTTAAACATAGGTGGTTACGAAGGTGATTCTATGGCGATGGAGGAAGCACCATCGTAGAGTTACAACAATGATCACAAAATTTTTTTGAGAAGTCAATGAGTTGGGTCATCGTCATTACTTGGATGATAGAATGAAGTTTGGTCGCAAAGTAGAAATTGAGCATGATTTCCACCATGACAACTTTGTGTCGTGCACTACAGACTTGTGCATGGTGTCCTAGTGTGAATACATTACAGGGTGTGAAGATAACAGACGGAGAAGGAAGGTTCAATTGAATGCATGGTTTGGATCACATTTGGGTAGATTTTCCATCGTCTCAACTTCGTGTTGTGCACCATCGAAGAAAATTTGGGTCAATTGAGTTGTGATTGAGGATCACAGCTTTCGAACAGATATCGATTAACAAAAAAATACTTGAATATCGGTTGATGTGCATGGTGTCCTCGTGCTAAGGAATTACAGGGAGTGAAGATAACATACAAAGAAATGGAAGATGGGAATGATTGGGTGCATCCATGAGGAAAGTTACCTGGATGGATTTCGAACATCGCAGTTTTCTGGTTATAGACTTGCGACAACAAGAAGACTCAAACAATGAAGATGCCAAAGAATTTGTGAAGATGTATGTTCATTCTAAATTTCTTTGCAAAATCAGAGTTGTTGTGTTGGGTTCATTGAAGAGAGACAGGAAGACTTGGCCTAGGACAAGTGAAACCAGCTTCCATCGTAGACTTAGGAGAGGTCAATGCGCTATGAACTTCATTGAAGAAATGAACAGTTTAGAGAGCTCAGAAGAGGGAAGATGAAAACGAAGACTTGGAGCAATCTACTTGAGCGAGTTCTAGAAGAGGGACTTACGAATATTTGGTGGCAGAAATGAGGATGATTTGAACTGTTGTTGCACTTTCTTATGGAGTTCGTTTAAGGGATTGTTGTGATGAAGAAGGAAGCAAGACACATATTTTGGTTGAAGAGTTCGATGAGGTACCTTTTTGCATGAGTTCCTTAGAAATATTGGTTGAGTTGTGAGTTGACTTCACCATCACAACATAGATCCAAACATTGAAGTGTCTTGATAGAGGCAAGACATTTTGTTCCAAGAAATGAACGGAAGATACAAAGAGTCGATCAAGGAGATTGTTGACAGAAAGACGCAATGAGTTAGACTATAGCCTGAGTGGAAAAGGTGATGTGCTCCTACTCATGGTATGAGACATGATATAAACAAGGCATTCTCAGGATACTTGCGAATGTGGGATGACATAGATCATTAGTTGGAGTTGATAGAGGAATTGGATCAGGCATGTTTAGGCATGAAAGTCTTTGGGTGGCTCGTTCCACTTGGAGTCATTTGGATAGTATGTTGAGATAGTTGTGAAGACAGTTGCATACTTATGAAGATCGGAATATCGCATAGGAAGGATGAAACAAAGAATGAAGGAAGTAGTGCAGAGGTGATTGTTGCATGAGGGGCATTCATCAAGTGAACCAATATGCCATGAGGGGCATGGTTGCAATAGTGATGAGGTAGACCTAAGCACCATACAATCTGTAGGAGGAGAAAAGAAAGTGAATTCAATTGATCGTACGGGTGACAGACGTATGATGATATCCTTTAATTTTCAAATATCTTGGTTATGAAATGAGTTGGGTGTGATGATGGGTGATAGAGACAAAAAAAATCACAGAAGAAAACCAAGGAAGGAACGAATGGCAGAAGGCATGAGGTTCCATTTCAAGGAAGATAGAAGAGACAATAACATAGTCATTCAAGAAATTTTTCAAGAACTACAATGGAAAATATGTGCGGCAAGTGATATGAGGGCGTTTTTTGGTGGTATGGGACATCAAATTGTTGGTGCCATGGGACATCACATGCATGAAATTTCTTGGGGAGCTTGTCTAGTGTAGATTGACTCAGAGTTACTGATTGGTAGATGTATTGGCACAAACACAACTTCGTTAGAAGTAGGTGCAGAATCCTTTGGGTGGTTCCTTCAACTTGAATAACTTGGGCAAAGTTGGATTGCAAGGCATTTTTCATTTGGAGAAACATCATAAGGAGACAGGGAGAGAAGCATCCTTGGTTGCACAAGTAGATGGGAAGATGAACTGAACAAGATATGAAAACCAAAGTCTGAGTAGGAATGTGAAACGCAAACCAAAGCCTAACTTGGGATGCAGTAGATTGATTTCAGGAGTCCAAACACTTGGGCACTATGATGGATCTCCTTAATGGAGATCAGGAAGAAAGGAAAGAGATGGATAGTGTAGGGATTGGTTGAACCAAAACAACTATGTGATGGAATCCGAAGTACATTTTCGCATATTGAGCACTAAGTTGGATTAGATACCCAACTTGCTCAAAATGTGGATCCGAGGATGTGTGTGAAACATGATGGAAGTGGTTGGGTTGGAGCAAGGTTTGTCACAACAATTTGGCATATGGTTGTGGTCAAAAGCCAAGACACTTAGATGGAATCTTGTCAAGGATGGAAATACTTTGAGTGAGGGAGAATCTCATAACCCAGGCTTAGATTGGAGTGCGGGGGATCCCTCCATGAGCTAATACTTGTGATTCAAACGAGTCAACAAACGTTCGATTATTTCACGAGTAAAGTTGGGTTACTTGGACGTGCGAGGTCGTGTCAAGTACGAATTCACCAAGATGGACTTGTGACGGAGGTTGGTGACTTGACCGAAGAGTTTTTTGGGTGGGCTCCCCACGAAGACATGGGTGATTCATCGAAGAAACAAATGGTTGGTAAATTTTTGTGTAACGAAGGCATGCATTCCCAAGGAAATGCACAAGAGATGACTTGATGGATGTGAAACCAAGGATGGGCTCCCATGGGAGATTTGGGCGCCCCATCGGTGAGACAAGTCGACCAATCAAAGATGAATTCCCAAAAAGTTCGACGAATGTCTTGCGATGTGTTTGAGCAAGAAAATAGACAAAGGCATAAGTCGGGTGCATTTAATCAAAGGTTGACATTGTTTGGGGAAGAGCGTGCACTTGGAAGATGAGCACGCCCTTTGACTAGTTGGTTAAACCCATTAAAGTGTACAAATAACCAAGAGTGTGTGTTGGCTTGCGATCGAGGGGATGCATTGGTTGGAATAATTGTGTTGCAAGGAAAGGGCACGTGACTATTTAACCAAGTGTGAGTTGGGCATTTGGGAACTCGGCTAAGGAAAGGAGTTGAGAGACACTTCTTCAAAATCATAGGTTGAGGAGTTTGTAGCAGCGACCAAGGAGGGGATGACCTCTCCCCAAGGAGCCAAGTAGACCCTTGAGGGTAACTTGGGTTGCCTTGGGGAGAAGCCTTCGCAGATCTGGGCAAGCCTTTCTCAAGGAAGTTGTTAAGGAAAATGGAACTATGGCAAGGAAGGGAGGGTTTCTCCAAGCTATGGAAAGAAGGAAATGTTTGAACCGAGCAAGGGGACAGACTCACAAAGATAAAAACATAGGTATCTTAAAGATGAATTCTGAGGTGGTTCATTATGTGATGATGAAGGAAGGAAGCATGAAGGTAGCTTGTTGAACAGTTGTATGACTTTCACAACTTTTACTTAGCAAAATCTCCTTATGTAAACTTTCTTTATGAGGCACAAGGGTTTATCTCGACACATTGTTGTTAGTTTTTGTCTCAATATCTCTTTTGGGTATTAGGTCGGTTTGGCCACCCACACATATGTTTTTTTTTGTACTTGTATGAATGGTTTCTTTTACTTTCGCAACTAAGTATAAGATAGCACAGACATAACATAAGTAATAAACGAAGTTGTAATGAAGTAAGGCATAGTCTGAATCAAGTAAGTTATTGTGGTTTTACCGATAATCGAATGATTGCGGTGTCGCACGGTAACTGGGAGCGTTGGGTGATTCTGCTACCCGACCGCAGGCTCGTCAGTCCCATGATAGATATATTTATGTTTTCTTAGGGGAGATGATAGGTTGTTGCATCAATAGTGTAGGAGCTAAGATTTTTCTTCAGTACTGAATATCGGATGGATACAAGACAATAGTATGTAATGGATGCATCACAAGAGCTCTCTACATGCGTTGATATGTTCTTATGAACTCAATTTCTTGACCTTAACACCCTCTCTCTACATGTATGTTGTAGTAGGTTAAAGCTAGACCTAGATTTATCCTTATATATATTTTGTGTTTTTCATATATAACTTTTTAATTATTTATTTTTTATGTCATTTACTATGAGAGTTATAATTATATGCAATATGGTAATTTACATTCATGGTAATGTCAACTTATTTTTTATTATTTTAATATGAAAATATTTTTTAATATTTAAATTCTTTAATATTGTAATTAATATATCTTTGAAAAAATATCATTCAATATTTTAATACTTTAATATTGTAATTAATATATTTTTGAAAATGGTAATCAAGAGATTTTATAATTTATAAATATTAAATGAAGATCTAAACTAACACAATTACATTAGTAAAAGTGATTGATATAGGTTGATCTATTCCATTAATTAACGCATATTGGCTTACATCAACCACTTTTTCTAATATAATTGTGCTAGTACTTATTATATATATTGGATGATGATTATTTATTTCAAAACTTCCCTTATAAAAAGATAAATGTAAAATCCTACAATGTTAGGAATGGAGCTGTGACTTATTATACTACAACGCTATTTATAAAATTGTATACTAACTATTTATTTATTAATTATTTTGAAATATAAAATTATATAATAACTATTTTTTATTAATTATATTATATTAATTTTTTATATTTTATATCATAAATGGATACAAATAATAAAAAAAAAAAATAGAAGAAACTTGTCATAAAATTATACTTGTGATAAACGCCAACTTACTTCACAATTTTACATACATTTGTTAAGATCTCGTTAGATCTAAACAAACTATTCATACAAATCGAAATTTACAAACTTTTCATACAAATCGAAATTTACTTTCTCCAAAAAGATAAACTTAATTTATAGAAAATCTTTAGAAATTTACTCAAATTTTTATTAAAAAATAATTTATTGATTAGTCTTCATTCTTGCAAACATAAATTTTATGTAGGAAGACAAAGAAAATCACTTTCATACAAAAATTAGAAGGGAAAGTTTTAGGTCCATCGTGAAGATTGGTAAACATTATGACATCTAAATTGTTTAAATGAAGAACATGAACATCATCCTTATTCCAAACTACCAGCTAAAGTTTTATGTGGACTGTGAAGATGGAGATTGTAAAGTTTTTTTGTGGACTATCCTAGAATGAAGAAATTGGACTGTCAATGTAGCGGATCTCTCCCTCACTTCCCATGAAAATGACTGGCTACCACAATTTAAGCGTTGCCAGAATGAAGTTTTCGAAGAACAGTCTGGTTCGATGCAAAGTTGTCCACAATATCTTCAGTATGGGTGGAATCCGTGTACAGACTCTGGTCGGAGGTGAAGAGCGTTTCGTTGTTCTCCAGGTCCACATAGTAATT
The DNA here is from genome assembly GCA_000966675.3 of Picea glauca. Classification (NCBI taxonomy): domain Eukaryota; kingdom Viridiplantae; phylum Streptophyta; class Pinopsida; order Pinales; family Pinaceae; genus Picea; species Picea glauca. The sequence continues at coordinate 195,494 of JZKD02S1808685.1, forward strand.
GTTATGGAAGGCGTTGGGAGTGATGAGATCCAAGTTGGTTGTGTTAACGGTGTCGTTAACTAACGGAGAGATTGAGTAAAGAAAAATCTGTGGAAAAATCATTTCTATAGTTGGATCCACAATTGTTTCTCCTGTGATTTTGTTACACAATTGTTTCTCATGTGATTTTGTTATATAATTGCGCATAGTTGGATCCACAATTGTTTCTCTTCTCCTGTTATTTTGTTATATAATTGCGCACCTGAAACACTTCATGAAATTTTGTTAAAAATAATTATTATTATTTCAAAATTTAGAAGACTTTTTAAATTTGTGAATAAGAAAAATTTATAATTTGAGAAAAAAAAATTAAACTCTCAACCACTAAAATCACTACAAGAATTATAAAACATAAATCAATGTTAGACTGACTCTTTTGTCAGATTGAAATTGCTATGTGTGAGTGGACTAGAAAGTACAAGCATCAGACCTGAAAGTACTACCAAATTTGTCAAATTTAATCCCTTGGAATTAAAACTGATAGTGAGTTGAATCTGCAGATTGTAAATTGTTAAGGACAACTATTCATTAACATACTCTAGGTTATCTCTGCGCCTAAGAGGTACTGGATATTCTGAGCCTGCGGCCTTTGAAATGATGATTTGTGTTAATCCAATTGCAATTTTCCATCGGAAACAACATATCCATAAATTCTGATGATTTGTGTTAATCCAATTGCAATTTTCCATCGGAAACAACATATCCATAAATTCTAATAGCACAAAAGTAGGGTACTAGCGATTTTGGTGATGGGATCACGAGCACGAAAATATAGTTAATAATGATCATGGAATAGGGGCTTTGATTTCGTTGATCAGCTGGAAGGCGCAGGCTCTCAGTGTTAGGCTTGGAGGTGTTAAATATAATGTAACCTCAACAATCTGACTATACACTGACCATTGTCCTAGCCAGTTGTACTATCATTTCTTGATTTGTTTGAGCCTATTTAGCTCAGCTAGTTTCCCTTTTCTATTGTACTCTTTCACTTGCATTCCTAATATACTGAATTCTATTTCTGCTCTGCTCTTTCTCTGTATTCTCTGCTTCTCATTTTATCATGGTATCAGAGCTTCAGTAGTAAGCCTCTTCACACAGTATGGAGAGCAACCCGATCCTCAACAGCGCAGAGCTTACACTTTGAACGAGAGCATAGGACACAAGATTATTCACAAAGCCTGGAGAGAAATCCATAGTCCGCCATCCGCTCAAAAGATCATCGTAGAAAGCACACACGAGAAAGCAGAGCACAATACGCTCAAAAGATTGAGGAGTCAAAGCTGCAAAAGGTAAAAACATTTGAAGAATTCAAAGAAATTATTTCAAATTCGTGAAAGATTGCTGCAGAAGGCAAAAACATCTAAAGATCTCATGAAATTCTTTCAAATTCATGAAAGATTGATGCAAAGAGAAGAAACATTTAAAGAATTCGTGAAAGATTCACGAATTTCCTGCTTCAGGAGAAACTCTTTGCAGAAGCAGCAAAGAACATGCTAAAGAAGCAAAGGACAAGCAGACGCAGCCGTAAGATTGGTTCTACTAATAGATCTGAGCCATTAATCGAGTTCAGAAAGGACCAGGAGCACGCAGAAAAGGCAAAATATTTTCAGCCGTCATATTTAGCACAAAGGACTGATAGCCGTTGGATCCATGAGAAAGTGCACAAGGTTTAGTCCTCTCGAGCGCACGGGAGAAAAGCCGAAATCATGAAATCCCAAAATCGTGGGGGAATTTCGGCATTTTGGACACCGAGACTTGGAGCAGCAAGGGGTCGTGGAGTTGTTGCCTCGTAAACTCCCGATTCGCAAAATCCCAAAGGAATCCAAACAATTGGATCTGGAGCACAGTGGCCTGAAAGCCACTAGATCAAAGCAAAGGAAGAAAGATTTGAACCGTCAGATCTAGCACTAAGGTTCGTGAGCCGTCGGATCCAGGAAAGGTGCGTGAGTTTTAAACCTCATCTCAGCAGAAGGAAGTGGAGTCCTTAGACTTCACAAGCCATCCCGAAAGGATCGTGAGCCGTCCATTTTGGAGGACAGGTGTCGAAGATCTATATCTACCGGGAATTCGAATACCGGGAGATCAAGGAAGAAGAGTCAGGAGACAAGAAGTCTTGGCTCATGAATTCCCGAAAACATCATGACCATCCACAAGGAGGACACGTGGCAGCGTTCGAGGTTTCTGGGAATTCCCCGAAAGGAGCATTTTGGCAATCTGGCTACCGGGAATGCAAAGGGTAAGAGTTTGGGACTCTTGACCCACAAAATCTCGAAAGGATCTGATTCTTTGGATTAGGGGAGGCTCACAGTCGTTGATCTCCCGCAGGAGTGGAGTTTCAGCATTTCGGAATTTGGTACTTCGGTTTTTCGGATACTCGAAGTTCGAAGGGTCAGGAATTGGAGCAACAGGATTCGCGAAGTTCCAAAATGCGAAATACCGAAAAGGCATTCAAGAAGGATAATGTGCCAGGATATTTTGAGTTTCAGCATATTGAGGGACAAAGAACCAGCAGAGTGCCTGCATCGCGAAGTCCCAAATCGTGAAATCCTGAAAAGGCGTATGAGAAGGATAGGCGCTAGGATATTTTGGGTTTCATCATATTGAGGAACAAAGAACCGACGAAGTGCTTGCATTGCAATTCCTTGAATCGCGAAAAGCCGGTAGCGCTTGAACGATTAGGCACGTGGTCACCAGTCATGGTCACATAGACAGAGGCTAAGGGCCAATACAGGACCGTTAAGTTTTTTTTCGGCGTTTTGGCGACCGGGAGTTGGGGAGACAAGAAATCGAAGACTCGTATACATGAGTCCCAAAGTCCCAAAGTGTGAAAGGCCGAAGTCGAAACTCATGAAATCTCGAATCTCTAAGTTCCGAAGTCACTGCAAGAAATTAGAAGACCTTGTTTTTACGTGCAGGAAACAGGTAAACACGAAATTTTCCAACAATTTTTTTTCTGTTTTGTCAAATTCTTTAAAGATGGTCACGTCTAGCAATTTAGGACCAACTCAAGGTCCGATTCTTCTTGGAAAGAATTACAAGTTTTGGTCTCTTCAAATGAGATCCTTCTTGCAAGCACAAGAGTGTTGGGATCGAGTGGATCTTGGATATGTGGAACCAGATCCAACAGACCTTTTCGCCATGACAAACCAACAGAGAATTGATCAGGCAACATAGAGGAACAAAGAGAATAAAGCCAAATTTTGGATTCAAAATTCAGTGGATGACTCGATTTTCTCAAAAATCACATGCGCTGGTACTTCAAAATAGGCCTGGGACATCCTTAAGTCAGCCTACCAAGGAAATGATAGGGTCAAAATAGTCAAACTATAGACCTTGAGGACGTAGTTTGAGATTTTAAGAATGACAGAGTTTGAAAATGTGGATCAGTTTATGACCAGAGTCATGGGAATCATAAACTAGATCAGGTTGACTGGTGAAGCCATCCCTGATCAACGCATTGTTGAGAAAGTCCTAAGAAGTTTACCAAAGAAATTCGAAATGGTTGTTACAACAATCCTTGAATCCAAGGATCTGTCATGTTTTTCAACGAATGAACTAATTGGTTCCCTGGTGACACATGAGACTAGATTGCATCTCACAGATGAGTCAATCGCCAATGCCTTCAAAACTCAATTCTCCTTCAGTCGAGGGAGAGGCAGAGGAAGAGGCAGAGGTCACCAAGGACAAGGGAGCATTACAAGTAACCAACACTCAAGTGGAGGTAATAGACAATAGAACCAAAATCAAAATTTCCAAGGTCACAGACAATAGCACCAGAATCAGAATTTTCAGCCTCAAAGAGGCAGAGGGAGAAGATCAAATGACAAATCAAGCATACAATGCTCTTACTGCAAAAAGTATGGGAACTATGAATCTGAATGCAGGAAGAAGCTTACTGCAAAAAGTATGGGAACTATGAATCTAAACGCAAAGCACATGTCTCAAATCATATGGGAGAAACCTCAGGAGGTATGTTTCTCTCATGTCACAAGTCTGAAGAACAACCTAAAGATCTCTGGTTGTCGGATAATGGATGCAGCAATCACATGACAGGTAACAAAGATTTACTTTCATGCATCGATTCTTCAAGTTCATCTGATATTACACTTGGAAATGATTCCTTAGTCAAAGTTCAAGGAAAAAGAACTGTACCTATTCTTACTAAACAAAATCTAAAGAAAGACATAAACAATGTCTATCATGTTCCAGATCTGAAACATAATCTGGTAAGTGTAGGATAGCTCATTGAACATGGATATAAGGTACTTTTTGAGGGAGCATATTGCAGGATGTATGATAAAAACCCCAGCAGAAAATTGATTTCTGAAATCCACATGACTCAAAATAGGATGTTTCCCCTGACCCTTAGAACTACAAATCTTATCCAAACATATGCACAAAGTGCATCCACCCCCAATGAAACTATGGTTTGGCATACAAGATTTGGACATCTACCCTTTCAGAGTCTCAGTCTTCTACAGAAGCACTCCATGGTCAATGGTCTTCCTATCTTCATAGAAAAAAATTCTCCATGTGAGTCTTGCATACTTGGAAAACATAAGAGAACTAGTTTTCCATAGTCTTCCACTCAAGCCAAACAACATCTCGAACTTGTTCACACTGACCTATGTGGACCAATGCAAATTGAGTCAATAGGTGGTAGCTTTTACTTTCTAACATTTATTGATGACTTTAGCAGGAAAATCTGGATCTATTTTCTCAGACACAAGTCTGAAACTTTTGGAAAATTCAAAGAATTCAAAGCAGAAGCTGAAAAACAGAGTAGAAAATATATAAAATCTCTCAGGTTCGATGGAGGAGGCTCGATGGAGGAGGAGAATACAACTCCAACGAATTTGAAAATTTCTGCAAATCATAAGGCATTATCATGCAAACTACAGCCAGGTATACTCCACAACATAACGGAGTGGATGAAAGAAAAAAACAGACAATAGTGAACATGGCAAGAAGCCTACTCAAAGAGAAATGTTTGTCAAATATTTCTGGGGCTGAAGCAGTAGCATGCTCATCTTATCTCTTGAATAGATATCCAACCACAAGTCTAAAGATGAAAGTCCCTCAAGAAGCATGGAGTGGGACAAAGCTAAATGTTGCACATCTAAGGACATTCAGATGCATAGCATATGCTCAGATACCTTTCGAATTAAGGAAGAAACTAAATGATAGAAGTGAGAAATGTATCTTTACTAGATATAGTGAAACATCTAAAGCTTACAGACTTTACAATCCAATTTCAAAGAAACTAATTCTTAGCAGAGATGTAAAATTTCTGGAAAATCAACTCTGGAACGAATCTGAAAATCAACAAATGGATAGTCAAAATCCATTGTTGTCCAGTCTTGAAAATGCAGAAAATTCAGGACAGCCAATACCTCAACCTACTCTTCCAAGATTGCAGGTACAAGGACGACCTGAAAATTCTCAGGATAAATCAACTTCAAGTAGAGACTCATCCTCTGAAATTCAAAATCAAAGAACTCGAAGTTTGAGAGAAATCCATCAGCAGTTGGATGACATTGAACAACACAATCTTTTTGCATTAATGTCATGTCAAACTGCATCTTTTAAAGAAGCAGCTAAGGAGCCACATTGGGTTCAAGCCATGAACCAAGAAATTGACTCCATTGAGAAGAACAAGAGATGGGATCTTGTTGATTTGCCCAGACACAAGAAGAATATTGGTTTCAAGTGGGTTTACAAAACTAAACTCAATGAAAAAGGGTAGATTGAAAAACACAAGGTAAGACTTGTTGCCAAACTATTCTCACAACAACTAGGTACTGATTATGGTAAAACTTTTTCTCCAGTAGCAAGATTAGACACTGTAAGGACTCTATTGGCCATAGCAGCCCAACACAAATGAAAAGTATACCAAATGATGTCAAGATAGCTTTCCTAAATGGTTTCTTAGAAGAAGAATTTTATGTCGATCAGCCACCTGGATTTGAAGTCCAAGAGCAGCCAGCCAAAGTATATCAGTTGAAGAAAGCCTTGTATGGATTAGAGAAAGCTCCAAGAGCTTGGTATAGTAGAATTTACACTTACCTGATCAAAAGTGGTTTCAGCAAAAGCCAAAATGAGCCAACTATTTACACCAAAACAGATCAACATAGTAAAATTTTGATTGTATGTTTATATGTTGATGACATGATATATACTGGAAATCTTGAATTAACCAATTTTGAACATTCCATGCAATCTGAGTTTGAGATGACGGATCTTGGCATAATGAAATATTTTTTGGGGATTGAGGTTGATCAATCAACCAAAAAAACTTTTGTCTTTCAGAAAAAGTATGTAGCAGACATCATCAAAAGATTCTGCATGGAAGAATGCAATCTAGTAGAAACCCCTATACCCCTAGGCACAAAATTGAGTAAGAAAGATGAAGGCCCTACAATGGACCCTACCCTGTACAAAATTTTAGTAGGCAGTTTGTTGTATCTTACAGCAACTAGGCCTAATATTATGTATGCAACCAGCCTTGTTTCCAAATACATGGAATCCCCCAAAGATTCTCACTGGAAGATGGCGAAATGAATTCTGAGATATGTTGCAGGAACTCTCAATTTTGGCTTATGGTACACTAAATATGATGATCATCATCTCTCTGGTTACACATACAGTGATTTTGTAGGCAGCCTAGATGATAGGAAAAGCACCTCAAGACATGTTTTTCATCTGGGCACAAACCTGATTTCATGGGTATCAAAGAAGCAACCAATTGTATCAATATATTCTGCAGAGGCAAAGTATGTCCCTGCTACCCCAGCTTCCTATCAAGTTGTGTGGCTGAGAAGAATATTGAAAGATATGTCACATACATAAAAGGATCCAACTCCTATCTTCTGTGACAACAGCTCAGCAATTGCTCTATCCAAAAATCATGTGTTTCACAAGAAAAGCAAACACATTGACACTTGTTTTCACTTCATCCACGAGCTAGTCAGTAATGGTGATATTGCACTTCAATTCTGTGGCTCTCGAGATCAGCTTGCATATATCTTCACAAAGCCACTGCAAAAATCCATTTTTGATTTTCAGAGACAACACTTGGACATCATCAGTGTTGATGTTTGTAACTGTTGAGTTTAAGAGCGAGTGTTAAATATAATGTAACCTCGACAGTCTGATAGTACACTACCAGCTGTCATGGCCAATTGTACTATCATTTCTTGATTTACTTGAGCCTATTTAGCTCAGCTAGTTTCCCTTTTCTATTGTACTCTTTCACTTGCATTCCCAATATACTGAATTCTATTTCTACTCTGCTCTTTCTCTGTATTCTTTGCTTCTCATTTTATCAGGAGGAGCATCCTACTCACTGTGATCAGTTGTCACTCCTATCAACACATATCCATGGCCATTACCTCATACAGGTGATTAGTGTTATGTTAAGGCATGTAGAGCACCTAACATAAATTACTGTAATGCAATTTTTGTCAAGAGAATGCCGGAGAGGCAACCTTCACATGGCGTCGCTGAGCGAAGACAGTTAGGTTGAAGGCTTGAGGGAAATGAGTAAGTTGAGGCTGAACATGTCGGATTTGATAGCATTGTTGGAGAAGGAATTTTTTCCAGAGAGAGTCGTCATAGGCCGAATATGTGAAGATTTTGGAGATGGCTAGCAATTTGCAAATGTCACGTGGACTAGTGAAGGAGAGAATGGTCAATATACAGTTCTCTGCAAACTCGACTAGATTAATTTCATGCTTGTCGTAGTGATTCACTGAAATTCTCCAAGGTGGCCTCAAGCTCTATTAACCACCATTATCAATAAAATGTGGAGGGCTCCTACTCAAATTAAAATGAATGGAATGGTACTGAAATTTTAAAAAATAAGCGTGGTCATATTTTCAAATTCAAATTTATTTCAATTTCAATTTCAATTTCAAATTCAAATGGGTATGACAAGATCAAATTCAAATTGGGCATGATGTCTGCCTGTACGCCCAATCCCTTCAAATCTACCTTAGGCTGTCATTCCCTCAACCTTATCGACAATCAATGTATGGCGATCATTGCGCTGCAACAGGCTATGGACATGGATATCGCATACACTATGCTTCTATGATGCAGCAATAGGCATAAGTGAGTGGGTTGATGTAAGTAAGTCGTGTCATCTCGTCATCTATACCATGGGTTTATGCATGTTGATGAGGTAGCCATCCATTGCAGTAGGCTGGATATTGATCTACGTGAGGCATCCATCCACTACCGCAGATTGGATATTGTTCACCCTAATAACACGACATCAAAGGGTGACCAATATGAGGAGAAACAGTGTTGCATATTGATCACCCTAATAACACGACTTCAAAGAAGGACTGGTATGAGGAGAAACAGTAAGACATGACCTTATAACTTAACAGACATGCATACCATATGCATCCATGGCCTAGTAAATCGCATCAAGTGGTCATCCATACCATGGGTTTATGGATATCATTGCCATCGATGAGGCATCCATCCACTGTAGAGTCATTAAAACTCTACATCAGGTTGCATATTGAGAGTCTTAAAAAAAATATTTACTCTTTGGAGTAGGCTAACTCAAGAGTAATCTTCCCTCCCGAGTGTCTTTGCTCCTACATTCTCCAGCAAGTAGCTTTCTAGCGACGTATGTGCCTCATTCCTCTCATGCCGTTTCGTAGTTTCTGTGTTCACCGTTTCCATTTCTGGTTTACTCAGTCAACTGCGGTGTGGTGCCATGCCATGAACCCATAGAATCATCGAATCATCCATGCATACAATGGAAATTTGAAATCGATAAAGAGACGGGACTTGAAATTTGAACTCTACAAAGAGATGGGCTTGAATATTAGAACTCATTGAACCTGTTGTGCAACTTTTTCATCTCAGTCTTCACACCCTGCAAATCCATCGAAGCCAAAAGACAACACATTGACTATTTATATTATGCTTGCCCTGAGCGGTTTGACGTCAAATTTCATGTATCGTGTGCAATTCTGCCTCAGAAGATGTAACATCTTTGGCATCCACAGCACAAGCTTCAACTGGAAGATACTCTAGAAACGTAAAAACGTCCCGCATGTGCTGTATTCGAATGACATTGTTCTCCCTTGCCTAAGAGCTATATATGTGAATATGTGAAGAAGGTTGTGACTTCTTTTTACACATTTCATGCGCTAGATTACCTTTAGATCAGTTGGAAGAGTTGACAATGCAAATGTTGGTATGGCGCTAATACTCACCAGTTCCAAGTTCATACCCCGACCTTTTGCAAACAAATATCACTGCATCGAAATGGAAATCGATTTGCGAAGACGAATTGAAATGAATGCATGTATAAATTTTGAACTTTTAACCATGGTAGCACTAGTTTTGACCTACAAATTATCAAGTTATAGTAGATTTTACCTTCTCAGATATGTAGATTTTGATTATAGGAGATTTTACCTTCTCAAATATGTAGATTTTAATGGAAAGCCTTCCACTACTAATTAAATATTCCTGTGCCTCCACTCTTTGTTTTGTGTTTTATAAATCTGTTATTTCTCATTTGTATTTGGATTAAATATTCTTGTCCCTCTACTCTTTGTTTTATGTTTTATAAATCTGCTATTTCTTATTTGTATTTGGATTAAATATTCTTGTCCCTCTACTCTTTGTTTTTTGTTTTATAAATTTGTTATTTCATATTTGTATTTGGTTATTATAACTAATCCACATTTATCTAAGTTTAATTTTGAAGTTGCAAAATTATAATTTTTTATTATAATTAAAAAACAATTGTTTATAATTTTATTAATAAATGTGTAATATAACTATGAATTGACTATTTTTTTATATTATGATTTTTATCATCTAATAACAACTACATTATAGTTTTTTATTATAATTAAAAAATAATTGTTTACAATTTTATTAATAAATGTGTAATATAACTATGAAATGATTTTTTTTATATATTTTTTATTATAATTAAAAAACAATTGTTTATAATTTTATTAATAAATGTGTAATATAACTATGAAATGATTTTTTTATATATATT
>JZKD02S1808685.1:265021-287019 GCA_000966675.3 Picea glauca
ATTGTCCCTGATTTTGTAGTACTTGATGGTATTGTATTGCGTAGTCTGTTCGTGTCGGGCGGGATCTAGACACCTCTTGTAGCTTAGTATTTAGGTCTGTGTGTAAATCCGGTGGGAGGAGTCCAGTGCCGTATCAAGAGTCTCGGGCTGTTTAAAGGCACAGTTCCACTCTTGCGACACACTCTGAGCCGTATCAGTAGTCTCGGGCTGTTTAAAGGCACAGTGTCCACTACTGCGACTCTATTGTTGGATTCTTTCATTCTGTGATAGTACTGTACCTAACCCCTGGTGTCTGTTTCTGCTTACAGCTGCTAGTTGCTCGCCTTATGTCCAGGAGCATTTATTTCTTGTTGTCACTGTGATATGTCAGGTCGTCTTGATTGTGTTTGTCTTACTTGCGTCCTTTTGGTTCGAGTGGTGACGTAGAGTCGAGGGGGTTGTTTCTTCTACACGCGCGCACACACTTTAAACAAACACACAAAAAAAAATTGCAACTGTTTTTGGAGTTGTTGTCGTAACAAGGAGGGTCGTTACAATGCGCATTTATAGAAGGTGGTTTTTGTAAATGCACACATATACGGAAGCATGCATATACAGAAGCCAACTTCCGTAAATGTGCATTTATGAAAATACACTTTCGTATATGCACATATACTAAATAAAACTTTTGTAAATGCACATATATGGAAGTTGGCTTCCGTATATACACTCATTTACTAAAGTTGGCTTCCGTATATGCACACTTCTGTATATGAAACTAAAGTTGGCTTCCGTATATGCAAACTTCTGTATATGAAATCTAACTTCCATAAATGCGCATATATGGAAGTTGGCTTCCATATATACGCGCATATACAAAAGGCAACTTCCGTATATGGGCATTTACAAAAATTTACTTCCATCTATGCATGCTTCCTTATATGCACATATACTAAATCTAACTTCTATAAATTCACATTTACAAAAGTTGGCTTCTATATATGTGTATTTATGAGAGTTGGCTTTTGTATATGAGTGCTTATGTATAAGCGCATATATGGAAATCAACTTTCGTATATGCGCATTTACGGAGCACATTGATATACGAGCATTTAATAAAGTTGGAAACGGTATATGTCCATATACGGAAGCGCGCATATACGAAAGCCAACTTCAGTAAATGTGAATTTATGGAAGGGTGCTTTCGTAAATGTCCATATACAGAAGTTGACTTCCGTATATGCGCATTCAGTATATGTGCATATATGGAAGAAAACTTTCATAGATGGACATATATTGAAGTTGGATTTCCTATAAGCACGCATATACATAAGCCAACATTCATAAATGCGCATTTATGAAAATTGATTTTCGTATATGCGCGCTTTCGTATATGCACATATACTGAATCTAACTTCCACAAATGCCCATTTATGAAATTCGGCTTCTATATATATGAATTTGTGGGAGTTGGCTTCCATATATAAGTGCTTCCATATAAGCATATATATGGAAGCAAACCAACTTTTGTATATGTGCATTTAAAGAGCGCTTCCTTATATGTGCATATATGGAAGCCAACATCCGTATATGAGCATTTACAGAAGCACACTTCTATAAATATGAATTTAGAGAAGTTGACTTCCATATATGCACATATATGAAAGCCAACTTCCATATACACGTAGTTATGAAAGTTGGCTTCCGTATACGAGCGCCTCCGTATATGCACAGATATACGGAAGCCAACTCTTCCATATATGCGCATTTATGGAAGTTGGATTTCATATACGCGCATATACGTAAGACAAATTCCATATATGCGCATTTACGGAAACATGCATATACAAAAAATAACTTTCATAAATGTGTATATATGGAAGATTGTTTCCATAAATGCACATACATAGAAATTGGCTTCCTTATATGCACACTTTCGTATATGTGCACTTACAGAAGGCATCTTTCATAAATGCATGCATATACAGAAGAGCGCATATACAAAAGCCAACTTTCATAAATGTGCATTTATGAAAATACACTTTCATATATGCACAAATACTGTATAAAAATTCCATATAAGTGCATATATTGAAGCCAACTTACGTATATGTGCATTTACGGAGCACTATCGTATACATGCATATATAGAAGTCAACATTTATAGAAGCACGCTTATGTAAATGAGCATTTACAGACGTTGGCTTTCGTATATGCGCATATACATAAGCCAACCTCCATATGTGCACATTTACAGAAGTTGGCTTTTGTATATGAACGCTTCCATATACTTGGGCTCAAGACTCTCTTACTACTCACGATCCTTTGGACTTGGACTTTAGACTTGGAGAGATCAAGTTTAAGGAGCATACCCGGAGATTTGGCAGTTTGGAAAGTGAATCACCTCATGCGCTAAAATAACACTATCCAAGATCTTCCTACCCTCCAAATAGCCAGATTGTTCCTGGGAGATGATAAATGGAAGAATTCTCTTGAGGTGCTTGACAATAACCTTCGTGAGGAGTTTGTAGATCACATTGCAAAGTGCTATAGGTCTGAAATGTTTTGGATGAGTGACTTTTTCCTCTTTTGGGATAAGGGTGAGGAAAGTGGTGTTGAGAGCCGGTAGAACCTGTCCAGACCTCCTTGAATCCTTAATGATTTCCCAAACTTCCTCTCTAATCATATCCCAATAGTGGTGAAAGAAATCGGTTGTGAAGTCGTCAGGCCCAAGGGATTTACCTAGAAGTGTATCTTTAAGGACTTGATCCACCTCTTCCTGTGTAATTAGACACATCAAATCCTTGTTTTGTTCTCTGGTGACACTCTTCAGAATGTGTTGTGTGATGGTGTCTATGGCTTGAGTGCGGTCTGTTAGAGGTTCAGATAGAAGATGCCTATAATAAGTGAGTAGCTCTTGTTTTATGTCTTGGTGTTGTTGTAGTTATGTTCCTTGATCCGTGGAGAGGTGAGAGATGTGGTTGATGTGTCATCGTTGAAGCATCTATCTATGGAATAAATTTGAATTCTTCTCCCCCTCTTTGAGCCACTAGATTCATGATTTATGTCTCCATAACATTTCTTCTTGTGTTTGTCACTCAACAATCTGCTTATTTGCCTCGTGTTCTTTTAGAGAGTCAGTGAGGCCCTAGTGTCTTATTTGTTTCTACAAGGCCTGTATTTGATGGTTCAGGAGATCTTGGGCATGGAAGATGTTCGCAAAGGTGGATTTATTCCAGAATTTTAAGCGTTTCTTGAGTTTTTTAAGCTTGTGATGTAATTTTTACATGGGAGTGACTTTAGGAACCACAAATTCCTACCACCATTGTTCAATGTTCACTTCGAAATCCAGGTGAGTTAACCAGAATTTTTCAAAGTCAAGGTCTTCTTCCCTGGCATTCCATTGATATCCATTCTGAGAAGAATTGGCCAATGGTCCAAGCCTGATGCATCTACCATGATGGCATGTCATGTGAGACCTTTCATCATGAAAGGTTCAGAGACTAGGAATCTGTCGAGATAGCATGCAACCTGTTGGGCGTCGGATCTTATGTTTTACCAAGTAAAGGGTCCATTTATCATCTCCATGTGGATAAGGCCTAATGTGTCAATGATTCTTTGGAAGTGAACGATGTCTCTATCTAGTCTTCGAGTGCCCCCTCTTTTTTCCTCTAGGTCGTGTATCATGTTGAAATCTCCACCCATAATTCATCATTGATGTCCTATGTGATTGGTGATCCATTCCAGGTAATGGAGAAAGGATGCCTTGTCTCTTTGACTGGTCGGGCCATACACATTTGTTAAAAAGCATGGTTTGTTCAATCCAATGATCCTATAGGCGGTTGAGATGGTCCATTTGGAGGTGAAAAATCCCTCCATGAGGATAGTGGAAGGGTTCCAAAGTATGGAAAGGCCCCCTTCCATGCCAATCACGTCGGTTTCCATGAATCTTGCTTGCTTCCAACATTTTGTGAGAATTTGGATAGGTTCGTCTCCGGCACATTTTGTTTCTTGTAAAAAGAGAATGTTTGGTTGATCTTTCATGATTATTTCTCATAGCATGCATTGCTTTCTACGTCCATTGAGACCCATGATATTCCATGAGAGCATATTCATGATGAGGGTGAGGGATAAAGAGGGGGGAATTTGTCTGAGATCAGGTGGATTTGTCCCGAATTTACCAGGAAATGGCATGTTTCTTGGATGATTTGTTGTTTTGGTTTTTTTCCCCTTTTCTTCTTATATTTTGTGGGTTTGCGTTGGTATTTCATAAGCTCTATTGGATTCCTAGGATAGAGTTAGCTCTGGTCGATCCTCCTATAGAATAATTGAGGAATACTTTGTGCACTTTGAGTAACTAGTCCAGTGGGATTGTGTAAAGATATTCTTTCTAGTAAGCATGTTCCAAATGTACCAGGTCAATTCTTGTCAGGTCTTGGTCTTCAAGGTCAATGTCAAGGTCCCCAATTTCCATTCCTAGACTCACTAGCAGAGAGGGATCTGAGGGATTGACCAAAGGATCATGGTTTTGAGGAGGAAGATCCACTTATTTGACTTTGGAGTTTGATGAGGGAGATAATGCAGGAAACTAAGTCAAGGGGTTGAGGTGATCCTCCACGATCTATTGTAGGATGTTAAAGGAGTTGCTAGTAGAAGGGCGAGTCGGGGTAGAAGGGGTCACTTTTCTTGTTGGTGTCTTGTGGCAGTGAATGACTTGAGTGTAACCATCTTTGGCTTTGTCAGGAGCCATGAGATCTTCCTTTCTATCGCTATTAAGAGGGAATTCATGAAAGAGATGGCCATGTTTGTGTAATTTCCTACAATGAAATAGTATGTGCTCATAGTCTAGGGTTTGGGACCATTATCATCGTGATATTATAGAGTTATGGCGCCATGAAGGGGTTTTCAAATATTGAGATAGACACAAATGAGGGTGTAAGCAGCGTACCTTCTTTGTTTTGTGTCTTCTTAATCTTTGACATAGACTCTAATCCTGTTTTTGATGCCTGCTAGGATTTCCTCCAACCAAAATTCTTGGGGTAAGGAGTAGAGACGTAACCAGACTGGAGCATGCGAGAAGTGCTCCTTCTCTGGACTGAAATTTTCTATCCAGAAACAAAGGAAAATCCCTACCGAGTTGTAGAAGTATGGGCCTTCTTCAAATATTTTGTTGTGGTCTCCTAGATTATATAAAATGATGGTAAAGAAGCCTTTGGATCTGTGTTGTAAATCGTAGTGACCTTTGGGTTTCCACCAGTGTTGAATTCATTTCACTAGGTCCCTTTCTAAGGGCCAAAGGCCCGGGAATTTTCCCACCAATGCGTAATCCCACATGTATTTATTTTGGTCTTCTATTCTAGGTGTATTTATCACGTATTTGGGGGTTGTAGGCGCCTGCAAGATGCATTTTTTAGGTTCCCAAGTGCGAGATGCTTTTGCATGGTTTGGGTCTGGATCTACTTCCATGGATTTTTCTTTCGACAATTCTTCTTCCCATAAGATATTTTTTAGTTCAGATGGTGGTTCGAAAGGTGGTCTCTTAAAGTGCCCACTACCCAGATTAGGTGAGGCGACCTTGTTGTAAGAGGGGCCTTGGGGCCCCCCTTCTGTGGCGGCCATGAACGAACCAGGCCAACGACTAGAAGCTCGAAGCGAGGATGCTAAACAAAAACCCTAGAAGTCGTTAGTGCCCATGAGAGATAATATAATGATCATATTTAATGTAGTGTTCTTAATGTTTAATTAAGAACATGTTATGTTATTTGTTCCATTAATATTTATTACATATATCAAAATTGTTTATTTAATGTATTCATGTTGATTTTTATTAATTATTATATGTTGTATCACTTTATTTGTTTCATTAATGAATACGAGTTTATATAGTATAAGGTCGAATTTTTTTTTATACATGGATAATATTTTTTTATTTATTTATTTACTAATAATTTATAATAAGAAATTATTAAAAAGTAGTTGCAAGGAAATATAGAAACCTCATATTTAAAATGAAAGTCTTTACATATCTCATAATTAATGTGTTCTATAAGAAAAATAAAAAGCTTTATATATCTCATAATTATTAATGCATCATAATTAATGTGTTATAGAAAAAAAATAAAAAGCTTTATATATCTCATAATTATTAATGCATCACTTGTTGTAAACATAAGGTTTGGTAAGTAATCATTAGATAATAACATTCACATTTTACATGTTTGGATATAAAACTTATTTTTTTATGGTAATAAAATTATTAAAAATATATATATTTTTATTTTGGTGGATTATCTTTCCTTTTATAACTACATTAATCTAAGATAAAAAAAAATTAATTAAATGATCATTTGTGTGATACTTTGCTCACATTAAAGTGTTTTCATGCAAAAAAAAAAAATAGTTGATAGCAAATAGTTATGGCAAAAACATAGTTACTTAAATGAAATAACATAACCTTCCTTTACAACAAGTATCCTAACTATTTTGAAATTACTTTCTCTTTAACATTTCCAAATTCCATGTTTATATTTGGTTATTCATCCTTCTTGTACTTAACCCTTTAGTGGTAACTAAATTATTAAAAAAAATTACTTTTTATTTTGGTTGATTATCTTCCCTTTTATAACTACATTAATTTAAAATAAAAAAACAATGGGTTGATCATTAGTGTGATAGCTTGCTCACATTAAAGTTTTTTCATGCAAAAACTAGTTGATAGCAAATAGTTATGGCAAAAACATAACTACTTAAATGAAATAACATAGCCTTCCTTTACAACAAGTATCCTAACTATTTTGAAATTACTTTATCATTAACATTTCCAAATTCATTAACACCATGAACATAACCACTACTATAATACTTGTTACTACTATAACATTAATAACATGAACATAACCGTTATTATAACACTTGTTACTACTATGAGAATTTTGATATTAAATGAGTTTATGGAAGACTATAACTCATAAAAAAAAAAAATCATTAAATACAACCATGTCTATATTTATATGTTTTTATTAAAACAAAAACTATAATAAACTCAAAATAAATTATAGAAGCTCAATTATAATCTGGTCCATATTTATATTTGGTTATTGACAAAAAGATTTAAACAAATTTCAAAATAAATTATAAAAATTTCATTATTAAAAAAAACTTAAATTTTTAAAATAACAAAATTTATTATTTGTAAAAATCAATATTAAACTTTAAAAAAATAAAATTTTATTGAATTATAATGATGAAATGTTTTTTCTTACAAGATTCATTCATCTAAATTTTTTAAAACGATATTATCGTTATGTAGATGTCCTTAAGATTCACTCATCTTATTTCAACTACCCAATCATAAAGAGATACTTTTTTAAGAAATATAAAAGAAAAAATGATGTTAAACAAACATTTTCGAAATTGAACTTTAATTAATGTGAATTTGTTTTTTTTTTTTTAATTGGATACTTGTAATACTTAATATAATAGAAATTAGGAAACAAATGTTGTGAATCTAAAATTGTTAGAGATGTAATAGAAATTAAGAAACGATTAACATGGAGTCTAAAATTGTTAGAAATATAATAAAAATTAAGAAACAATTAACATGGAATCTAAAATTGTTAGAGTTAATGGATATTTATAATACTTAATATAATAGAAATTAATAAATAAATGTTTTAGAGTTTAAAATTGTTAGAGATATAATGGAAATTAAGAAACAATTAACAAGAAGTCTAAACTTATTAGAGTTAGTTGAAAACGAATTTTTAATTATTATGATGAATTGTTACTTGAATTTAAGATTTATTTATTTATATGCGTTCCTAAAATTTTATATATTATAATTTTTTATTATTTTATTCTTTGATAAAGTTTGAATTTTTTTTAAATAAAATTATAAGTTTTATAATATTTTTATATTATTAATAGTAAAAATATAGATATAGAAGAATATACATAATGGCTAAATACAAAGAAAAACAAAATTAACTGGGCTATGATGAAACTAAATATAGACAACTTTTAAATCCAAATAACACCTAATAAATTATAAAGAGTAAAATAAAGCATATTATAATATTTAGTGATATTATAAACAATAAATTATGGCATATTATGATATTTCTTTTTGCAAATTATGTTATAATATTTATTTTTGCAAATTATACATTGAAATAAATAATATTATTGTAGATTTATTTTAAATTCAAATTTATTAAACATTGAGAAGATCATTTTTTTTGAGGAGTAATTTTTTTATGGTTAGAACATAATACACTATATAGAATTAATGATAAAAAATATATATATTCATTACTTAATAAATCTAAATATTATATAAATACATTTATTTTATTTTTTTAGATATTTCATATAAATATATAACTATATTAAGTTGTAAAACACTAAGTTGTAAAACACTGTATTACTATAAATACAATAAAACAAATCATATAGAAACATACTATAGATACAACAAGTCATATTAAAACTATCATTAAATCACCTCAATTATATATATTATAACTATTAGAAAATGAAGATAATTTTATAAATTAAAAATATCATGGTGAACTTTGTGAGTTTGCTAGTTGAACTTTCCACAAAGTTGGATTGTTTGAATCAACGTCAACCCATCCTCTTCTTGTTTTGTATAAATCATTCCCTGAGAAGCTCTCCTTCCATGCTTTCCCCATCGATACTTGAAACTCTTTGTTGACCAAGATATCTCTCACGTTTGGACCATTCGCGACCTCACTCATACACAGTAAGGCCGCCATTGACAACACGACCACCATAAGAGTAGAAGAGTAATGAGGCATCATGTAGTACAACAACAATGATAAAATTATTAAATAGAGCTTCCACTATTATCTACCGCGGAGTCTTGGAGATAGTCCAATATTAAAGACTACTCCCTGATAGTTGTTATGCTTCGGATTCTAAAGCCCACCCTATCCTCCCAAATCCATGGATCCTTCAATACTCATTCGAAAGCATGAAAAAATCTAGCAAAGTTTCATTACCTGCATGAGCGTTTTCAGTGTTGTCAAAGGCCATCCCTGCCTCAATCTCCATTAAACGTGCATTCCTGCATAATACTAAAAACGTTGGCTTGTATAAGTACGAAGTATTTAAGGTACTTGTCCCGACGCTTATCCAAGAAATGTTGCAGGGAATGCTTCCTTGCTATTGGAATATCTGATGATCCTAGAATAGGTAGCAGGCATGATGAGGAGTATTCATAGGGAATAATTTCTATGAAGTAATTTGGATGCAATGTGATGTATTGACGATTGCAATCACTTAGATGTTTATTATCGAAAAGGATGGCACTAATATGCAACTGCGTGCTTACCACCTCCATTAACATGCATAACCCAAGAAGGTAAACCCATTTCTTCCTCACGTTGCTCTTCAAAGGCCTTGTCGAGTTTTAATTTGGCACTTAAGATCCAACCCATCCCAAGTTTCAATTCAGTACAAGAAGGGTTGTTGAACAAACCCTTCCTCTTTGATTTGGATCTATTCTTCATCAAGTCAACCATCTTCTTCCTCATTTGCCACAAAACCCATGCCTCTGAATGAAATAAATACTTTTCTATTCTCTTTCGTTGTAAATTACATGGAGGTTTTTAGAAATGCGACAAAGTACCTTGATACAAAGGGCTCCGGTGTTTTCCTTCTCAACTGCACCTATTCTATGCTCATAATTGTGACGACCTTCAAAATTTCCATTGGTCCTAGTCGTTCAGATAATTCAGGAAAGCTCTAAACGTTGGATACGCAAAATTATGATTTGAGAGGGTAGTCAAATTTCAAATGGGGAATGGGTGTGTAATTGTTTTCCGCTCATTTTAACATTCAAAATTGAATTTGGTTTTGAAGGATGCCCTCATCCATATACCAACCTGTAGTTTCAATTAATTAAAATGACAGGACGGTCCAAGTACAGGGTGACGGCGGGATCATCGGCTGACGATGCAATGAGCAGATCTATGTGCCAGAAACAAACGACACTCAGGGTGCAGTGAAGAAAAAATAGATGGATGGATGCATGCCATGGGGTGATGATGTTCTTATCAAGTCTTGTGCTACAGAATGTTGGCAGCGTCTGGGGGATAGTGCCACAACACGAACGGGGAGTCGCTGGAAAGCGGAAAGCTACCTATCGGAGGGAGTAGGCTCGAGAAGGAAGATTGCTCTCGAGTTAACCTACTCTGTTGTACCATAATGTGAAATAGTATGCATGTTTCTCATCATACAACCAAAAGGATTTGTTAAGTCGATAGGTGTACACTTATTGAAAACTTCCAGACTAATGAGCCTTCTAATAAGAAATATGTAATGTGTGGGAGGGATTTAATGAGATTGCAATATTTTTCGTCGTGTCTACCAAATTAAAGAACATGATTTAATATCATAACCCTTGTGCATGTCATTCTATATCTGTTAATCATTAAGATTCCTGATTAACATGAATTAATAGCAGTGGAGTATGGTCTTCTAGCATTTTGGATGGCTTTCCAGTTCCAATTCGCAACCTGCCAAGGAGTTGGGGATATTGTAATGACATTAGGTTTAGTGGTTTACAACAAGTTTTCATTTAATTCTACGGTGGTCATGTGCATCTGTGTTCACTATGTTCATTTAATATGTAATGTCCCCACTTTGGGACATCATCACAATGCAGAGATTTATGATGACCAGAGTAGCCAGATGGAGGTTATAGTGAGTACAGGGGTATTTGAGAGGCATTGTGGGGTCTATCTTGCATTGATCATCATATTCCATCATTATGATCCATTCCACACAGGTTGGTTTTGGTTTCGTTGCATTCCGATGATTTCTATGATTTTGACTATTTTGAGCTATAAGTTAATTAAAATCACTAAAGAGGTCATTTTGGGCACATTACTTGGAGGAACCTCTCAGTGTAATAGCTCATTGGAATTGGGAGGAGCAACACTACAGGATGGGACGGCTAGAAGTGACTTTCAGTGGCCAGGGAAGCCACAAGGAGAGATAAGGAGCTTTTTAGAGGTAAAAAGCTTAATTAATTAATTAAAGTGATTTAATTAATTAATTAAATATTAATAAAATGAAATTCACTTTGGAGGGACAAGGTGAGCCAAAAAGTATAAAAGGAAGGCAATGGACTCTACTCTATTATTCATGTCTTTCTATCTTTTGATATATGGATTCTAGCTAGTGAGCCCGACATTGGGGGTTTTGAGGGTTTTGAGTTAACAAACCCTAGAGGACGATTCGGTGGTGAAAGATTACACCTAACTTGTCCCAAGGTTGGTCTCAGAGATTCAATATGCTCCCAGACCATTCTAGTTCTAGATCTACTCAGTTGTAGGAGGGTTCTACATCAGTTGTATGTGCAGGTAGAGAGAGGGCACACCATTTGAGGGTTTCCAGCAACGGGGGTGGACCATCCATTGAGGGAAGTTCATTGCAAGTGGTTGGCAGGGTTTTTGGAGATTCTATCACCTGGATTATTCTTGCAAGGTCTTCACCATCATTCCTAGTGCTTTCTGAGAGAGTTTTATGGTTCAGATTATTTCCTAGAGCAGTGGGACGAATTGAAGAGAAGGAGGGGATTTTTTAGATTCAGATCTAGTCAGTTTAGAGGGGTTACACTTCAAATATGACCCCGAGACTTCACCTAGTGACCTGCAGTGTCCTGGTCTATATTCCTGGGGATTTTCAGAGCATTTGGAGGCCTCCTTCATCAGGGCCGAATTATTAGGGTTTCAGTCATCCAGTGGGGTGCACCATTCAGTGGAGGAGTTCATATCTACAGGGTTTGAGAGGGATCTTGGAGATTCAGGCACCTGGGTTGTTCTTTCCATCATCCGATCTACTGTTTGGTATATTTATGAGGTGATTGGACATCTTTGGTACCAGGGACGAATTGTTGAGGAGCTTCATCTATCCAGCAAGACATGGCATTGGTTTTCATCTCTTATCTAGCCTTTGGAGGCTTATTTTGTATTGTCAAGAGCATTTTGTAACAACTCTATTGTCTATATTCTTGGCCATCTGTTGAGCATGCCAGATTGGCATCTTCATTGTAGCAGGTTTCTCTATTTCATGAATAAAAGAAGTTTGAGATGTTTTGGCTTGTCTATCATATTGCATATGGTTGAGGTATGTTCCATGGTTGTCTATTCTTGTTATTTGCTGCAAACATTCATATAAACACATCAGTAAACCCTAAGGCTGAAATCAAGAGGCCATTCAACAAGTAAACAACTGTAAACAAGTAGACCAACAAAGTGTTTGACGAAATACCTCACTCAGGAAAAGTTTTAAAAAGACACCAAAACCGTGATGATCCTTGCATAATGGCTTGGGATCATTACAGTGGTATCAGAGCTTAAAATCCTGCCAACCTGAGGGGTCTCTCATAGGGATAAATGGATAGTTGGAAGGAAATGGATAGGATATCCTTTGAGATATCATGCTTGGAGATAATGTATCATGACCTTAGCGAGGAAACTAAGGCTATAATAACATTCCAACATTATGCAGCCTATAGAAATCCCCATTGGCGCAAAGAGGATATTTTACATAGGATCATCATAGCAAATAAAAAGAGCAAAGAAGTAGCTAGATGGTGGGAAGAACAAAGAAACCCCACACCCATTAGGAGCATGCAACCTTGCCACAGTTGCAAGGGGCCGTGGGAACCAGATCATAGGTGTAGGGGTAAGAATCATGAGCGCATTATTGAGGCATGTCATGACAGTGATGATGAGGTGTGTGAGGATGGAGCAATGGATGTTGATCTGGAGGAGTCTGATGATGATAGTGACACTTGCACAGAGGCTAGTGATAGTGACTCTTGCACAGAGGCTAATGATTCTGACACGCTTGAGGAGGATAGTGACTCTTTCACACTTGTGGATATGGGTGATTATGGCACACTTGAGGGGGATGATGACCCTTGTATAGTGGATAGATAGTTGGATTGGCAAGATAATAGCATCAGTACTTCAGCAGACATATCACATGGTTTTGATGACCTTACGCCTCAGCAGAGTGGTGACACTAGTGAGGATTCACACGTGTTAGCACCTAGAGATGATGAGATTACTATGATGGTCGTGACACATATATCATCCTTCCAAACACCCATGATAGCCATGACACATGGGGAGGGTAGTAGCATGTCAGATAGGGTTGATGAGTCTTGTGTGGGGGATGTACACCACAGACTGTAGATCCACCGATCCAAGAGGAGATACAAGGAGTACAGACAGTGGACCTTACACATACAGATCAGCCAGAGGAGATTGAGTCACAGTTTTTGGAGACTCCATTAGTTGAGAAGATTGTGGATGTTGACAGGTTGATGGGACACCCACTTCCAAAATCGGCCTATATTGATGAGGATGCACTCTTTAGAAACCAGGATGACCATAGCACATGTCTGGATACATCTATATGGGATCCAGGCACAGATGATAGTAGCAGGGTGAGTGCACAGGAGGATACGACGGCTCATACAGGATCCAGTGTGATTCAGGGGGAGATAGCATCTAGTGATGGGATGCAGTGGTATACAAAAGTACCCAGCAGCACGATAGACAGTGGGCAGTTCAACATGTTATCTTATCCAAAGAGTGTTTTTGGGGGCTACAGAGTTGACACTAGTAGTGACGAGTCTAAGATGGCACCTTGGCATGACCATGATCAGGATTCACACCACTTAGTAGCACAGTTGAGAGTTTGTGAGGCTATGATCATGGCAACCACTAGACGTATTGATGACATGCATGCAGTGATGGCAGATTACTGTTGGAGAGCATCGGTGGCACATGGTAGTTCAGATGAGGGATTTTCCATGGATGACTTTCATACTCTTAGAGATAGAGTGTCTAGGATGAGGACTGACTACCATTAATTATTGACTGACCGGGACTACCTATTGATTATTGGTGAGATGTATCATGAGGCTCTGAGGGAGTAGGAGTTGGAGATGGACCAACTCACTAAGGAGTTGGAGGGCACTCGAGGATTCTTGAGAGGCACAGAGACCGCCCTTCAAGAATCAGAGTCTAGGACAGATGAGCCTCTTGAGGAGATCCATCAGAGATCCACTTCATCTGTCTTAGTGGACACTCATATGTATCAGTCAGTAACGTTGATAGAGGATGTTAATGATCTAGCAGAGGAGCACTAGTTGATGGAGGACACTTCCATTTTTGTCTTGGGAGTGGTTGATCTCCATATAGAGTTTGATCCAGCAGTATGCCCAGGATCTGTGATGCAGCATGAGTCTACGGGAGATGACATGAGTATGCCGGAGCATACAGTGATGAGTGATAGCTCACAGAGACATGCCGAGATGTATGATGGGATTCATAGGGGTGTATTGAATTGCATGGAGGAGACACACTTAGGGGAGTATGCATATTTCACTCTTTTGCAGTAGCCCGTAGTTATAAGTGAGCACCTTCACCAGATCAACAGTCGCATGAGGAGAGTACCTTTACGGCATCCAGCCGGAGAGAGAGGGATCGTCATAGGAATCCAGTTGAAACTTGGTGTGTGAGAGAGAGAATCATGGGCCAGGTGGTAGCAGATGAGCACATAGGGCTTCTGACAGTGATCAGTCTCACACAGGAGCAGTTAGAGGAGATTGGAAGTGATAAACTTCCAAGTTTTCCATGGGACCCAGGAGTCCATTTTGTTAGCACGATGTTCATGTTGACCCAGTTTTCACCAGAGAGCCACAAACTCCACCTTGGTTTAGTTTGGAGGGGGTCTACAAGTACTTGTCCTATGGGGCTAGACCTTTCCTTCCACTTGATCATCATGATAGGGCATGAAGATGTTTGGACAGGTATTTATTCTACAGAGGTGTCTTCACTGATACAGTTTTTGGAGAACAGGTCCAATGGTCATAGGTATTTTAGTTGGAGGACCTAGGAGAGGAGGGTTCAGGATGTATGCAGGGGGCAGACAGTCATGGTCAGAGTATTGCAGTGTCAGCATGAGGATCTTCTATAGAGGTTAGCATGGGACCCATGGATTGCAGGATTGAGCAGTTCATTGACTGACAAGGGACAGTGGACCATTGAAGGGGAAAGTTATTCTAACTTTCCATTGAGTTTTAGTGTTGAGAGGAGTGCATCGCTTGCGAGTGCCTCATGGAGGTCTTGCATCACCTCAGTCGGGCATCAACATATGCAGTTGATGGAGGCCGTGCGGATCTTGGTAGAGATTAGGAGGATGGACTCACTCTGGGATGAGGCCATGTGTCAGGTACAAGAGACTCACGGAGTTGGTGTATTTCAGGATTATGCGTCCCAATGGCTAGCAGTTCATGACTTGAGATGGGACCCAGGGGACAACATGTTTGATTGTTCATCTTTGGATAGGTTCTACTATGTATCCCACAGGTGGACATGGGATCCTGGCATTATACTTGAGGGGATTCAGTTATTTCTTGAGGACAAGCAATTTTCTAGCAGGGAGGACAATAATGTCCCCACTTTGGGACATCATCACAGTGCAAAGATTTATGATGACCAGAGTATCCAAATGGAGGTTATAGTGAGTATAGGGGTATTTGAGAGGCATTGTGGGGTCTATATTGCATTTATCATCATATTCCGTCATTATGAGCCATTCCACATAGGTTGGCTTTGGTTTCGTTGCATTCCGACGATTTCCATGATTTTGACTATTTTGAGCTATAAGTTAATGAAAATCACTGAAGAGGTCATTTTGGGCACATTACTTGGAGGAACCTCTCAATGTAATATCTCATTGGTATCGGGAGGAGCAACACTATAGGATGGGATGGCTAGAAGTGACTTTCAATGGCTAGGGAAGCCAAAAGGAGAGATAAGGAGCTTTTCAGAGGTAAAAAGGTTAATTAATTAATTAAAGTGATTTAATTAATTAATTAAATATTAATAGAATGAAAGTCACTTTGGAGGGACAAGGTGAGCCAAAACGTATAAAAGGAAGGCAAGGGCATCTACTCTATTATTCATGTCTTTCTATCTTTTGATATCTACCTTCTAGCTAGTGAGCCCAACATTGGGGGTTTTGAGGGTTTTGAATTAACAAACCCTAGAGGACAATTCGGTGGCGAAAGATTCCACCCAACTTGTCCCAAGCTTGGTCTAGGAGATGGAATATGCTCCCACACCATTATAGTTCTAGATCTACTCAGTTGCAGGAGGGTTCTACATCAGTTGTATGTGCATGTAGAGAGAGGGCACACCATTTGAGGGTTTCTAGCAAGGGGGGTGCACCATCCATTGAGGGAAGTTCATTGCAGATGGTTGGCAGGGTTTTTGGAGATTTTATCACCTGGGATCTTCTTGCAAGGTCTTCACCATCATTCCTAGTGCTTTCTGAGAGATTTTTATGGTTCAGATTATTTCCTAGAGCAGTGGGACGAATTGAAGAAAAGGAGGGCATTTTTGAGATTCAGATCTAGTCAGTTTGGAGGGGTTACACTTCAGATCTGACCCTGAGAATTCACCTAGTGACTTGCAGTGTCCCAATCTATATTCCTGGGGAGTTTCAGAGCATTTGGTGGCCTCCTTCATCAAGGACGAGTTATTAGGGTTTCAGTCATCCAGTGGGATGCACAATTGAGTGGAGGAGCTCAGATCTACGGGGTTTGAGAGGGATATTAGAGATTCTGGCACCTGGGTTGTTCTTGCCATCACCCGATCTACTGTTTGACATCTTTCTGAGGTGATTGGACATCTTTGGCACCAGGGCCGAATTGTTGAGGAGCTTCAACTATCCAGTAGGACGTGGCATTGGTTTTCATCTCTTATCCAGCCTTTGGAGGCTTATTTTGTATTGTCAGGAGCATTTTGTAGCAGCTTTATTGTCTATCTTCTTGGCTATATGTTGAGCATTCTAGATCGGCATATTCATTGTAGCAAGTTTCTCTATTTCATGAATAAAAGTAGTTTGAGATGTTTTCGCTTGTCTATCATATTGCATATGGTTGAGGTATGTTCCATGGTTGTCTCTTCTTGTTATTTGCTGCAGACATTCATATAAACACATCAGTAAACCCTAAGGCCGAAATCAAGAGGCCATTCAACAAGTAAACACATGTAAACAAGTAGACCAACAAAGTGTTTGACGAAATACCTCACTCGGGAAAAGTTTTAAAAAGACACCAAAACTGTGATGATCCTTGCATAATGGCTTGGGATCATTACATAATAGTAGGTTGGTTATGTGCATCTGCATCTCTTGAGGTTTTTCCTGTTCGTTCCCTGTTTCTCATTACACAATAAAACTAATGAAACAAATCTATGATCCACATCTTCTCGCCTCCGCCATTCTAAACCCGATCCACATCTTCCCCTATATATTGTCATAAGGATAGTCTGGTTATAAGAGGTCTAACCCAATCGACCTTCACTGATTGATTCAATGAACTCTTTCACAGATAGATGATACAAAAAATGCTTTGATCGATCTTGCTTTCATAGGACAAGAGAGTCGATTTCAGTCATGTCAACCATGAGACTGAGAGCTTGAGACCGATATCTTTAGCCCAATATCAGAAGCATTAAGCCACACAAAAATGTTCAAATTATTTCTAGTAAGCACATGGTTCAAACCCTAGACTTAGAGAAATTAAAATATTTTTTCTTTTTAATGCAGTAGGCTAAACGTTATACGAAATGACGATTTTTTCCGAGGATATTTGCTCAAAATTCGATAAGAAATTGTTAGATTCGTATATTTGAGTCATTATTTATGGATAATCCGAGTACCCATGGGTTTTTCAGCATGATGAATCCATTTCTGCATTTAGAAATAGATTTTGAATAATGAAAATAGCGATTCGTGTAAATTTATATGGTCAGATTCTGACTAAAAAAAGTTGTTTCTTAGAATAGCTAAACAACGCCCTTTTTAACTATTTTCATTAGATATGTTTCAGAAACTCTGGATCAATAGTACAATGCTTGCAATAAGTGATGAGTGTTTACGATGTGCCAGTAATTTCATCCAAGCCTTCTACCTTCATTTTGTTTCTACCATTTCTATCAATAAAATCGAATAGTGGCTGGAAGGTGGTCTTCCCTTTAGGTGTTGGAAACATGCCAATGAATTTCCTCATGCACTCACATGCACATGCATTTTAGTTAAATTAGGAATGTGCATACATGCACTCATTGTAAACATATTGTGTAAATTGTGTAATCTATTTATGAATTGTTTCTGTAACTATGTGATCTATTCATGATCAGTTTGTGTAACTCAGTGATAGATGTTATATATACGAGCATACCCATAGAGGTGAGTGTGCAATGTGTGTAGAGAGCATAGTGTGTGTGAGGAGAGGATGATTGTATGCGTGAGATTGGTTATTGAAATTCTCCCTTGAATAATAAGAATACTGAATATCATTGCCTGTGGTTTTTTCCCGCATTGGTTTTCCACATAAATCACCATGTCAATTGTGTGATTGATGTTCTCGGTTTTATGCGTGTTTAATTTTTCTTGCATATGCTCTGTTTTGCTTCTTCTTCCTAACAAATGGTATCAGAGCATGTTGAGTAGGTGTCGCAGGTGAGCCAAGGAAAATTGTGTGAAGGTCTCCTATGAGCGCAAGAACCTTTGGACATGTTTTTGGTTGTAAAGACATGCATACTGAAGTACTGAATATCCGAGATACTTTCTGAGAAAATAGGGTGTGATTGAGTGAGTTTTTAGGTCATTGACGCTCCCTAGACAATATTAGAGGCCCGTCGACACTCCTTCACTTAAGAAATAGGAATTAATCGTGAATTGATGCACCCAGTTCATGCACCACATAGAAACGGTAAATCAATGCTCCCCATCCACACTCAAGAAGTTTCCATCTCTAAAAAAAATCGTGCTCCCTTTCAACACTCATAGGAGCGCCGATCTAAAAACAATGAGTTAGAATTTATTGCCATGGTATGAAAAGTCAATATATGAAGTATTTTTTAAAAGGTGAATACTTTATGAGTGGATGACGTTTTATTAAGTGGAGGTGAGTTTTAATAAAGGTGGGATATAATATAAAAATGTGAGGTGGACCTTTTAGAATATAAAAAGGTGAGGTGGATCATTTGGGTAAAGGTAAAAGGTGGACCTTTTATGTTTTGAAAAAAAGGGTTTTTTCAATAAATATTTTTTGAGCTTAAACCTTTTTTTTAACGTTTTTGAATTTCAACCTTGATTTTTTAAGATCATAGTTTATTATAAGATGTGATTTTTTGGGGCGATGTGTGCTAATGGGGAAAGTCCAGAGTTCTAATTTTGAGGTGGAGAAATTTAGTGGCAAGAACAACTTTGCGCTATGGAAGCTCAAGATGCAGGATATGCTTGTGCAACAAGGATTGTGGGAAGATCTAGATGCAATAGCCCTCAATACTATTCTTTTTTCTTTGGCAGATGAAGTATTGTTTAACATCACTAAAGAGGAGACAAAAACAGGTTTGTGGAACAAACTAGAGAGTCTTTATATGACAAAGTCCTTGACGTACATAATCTTCTTTAAAAGGTAGTTGTACAACCTGTGGATGAAAGAAGGTACACAAATTGTTGATCAATTGAATGTTTTCAATACTCTAATTTGTTAATTATCTAGTATGGACATAACGTACAAAGATGAGTACAAGGAGATTATGCTACTGTGTTTTTTTTCCGAGTCTTGGGATCATCTGGTAACAACTATGTGGTTTGGCTCAACAGATGTCATTGATTATGACACTGTTGTGGGATCTTTGTTGTTTGACGAGATGAGAAAAAGATACAGTAAAGAAACCTCAATAGTAGAAGCAATAATGGTAAGAGGTCAATCTACAAAAAGAGGGAAAAATCATAGGGGTACATCAGGGTCTAAGTCAAAAGGAAATAAGAGTAAACGAAAATTTTGGTTTTGTGGGAAATATGGGCATCTCAAGAAGATTGTTGGAAAATATAGAATGCATCCAAGGAGGACTCTACAAAAGAAGAAAAGGAAGCTAATGTTAGCTGGAACAATTTCAGGTTCCAGTTCAGGTAAGGTTGATGAGATATTGTCTACTTGTGATGTTTCACATCAACATAATCATTGGTTGTTAGATTCTGGTGCGTCCATCCACATGTTTCTTCATAGAAATTGGTTCTCAACTTACCAATCTATTGATGATGGTGTTGTTTTTATGGGAAATGGTTTTTCTTGTAAAATTGTTGGAGTTGGTAGCGTCCGGATTAAAATGCATGATGGTTATGTAAGAACATTAACAGATGCAAGGCATGTACCCAAACTTAGAAAGAACTTGATATCTTTGGGAGTTCTAGATTCTGTTGGTTACAAGTGTACAACTCAAGGTGGAGTACGGAAGGTGTCCAAAGGAATCTTAGTTGTCATGAAGGTAAAGAGGATCGGGAACCTTTATCAGCTTGAAGGAAGGATAGAAGTAAATCAAGAATTGGTAGCATCTGAAGATGCAAGTGACTCTATTCGTTTATGGAATCAATGTTTGGGTCATATGAGCAAGAAAACGCTTAAGGTACTGGTTGATCGTAAATCACTTCCAATTTTAAAGTTTATGAATTTGAATTTCTGCAAGTATTGTGTCATTGGAAAACAATGTAGACAGAATTTTAAAACGTGAAGGCATATAAGCAAAGGTATCATTGATTACATTCATTCGTATGTTTGGGAACCATCCCCTACAGTTTCTTTTGGGGGATTGTCATATTTTGTGACATTTATAGATGATTACTCTAGAAAGGTTTGGGTCTATATACTTAAAAAGAAAATTCAAGATGTATCTAATACTTTTAAGTAATTCAGATCTTTGGTTGAAAAGAGAATTGATAGTTCAATCAAGTGTTTAAGAACATATAATGGAGGTGAGTTCACATCTGTGGAGTTTGAGAACTATTGCAAGGAAGATGGGATAGAAAGACGTAGGACCACAGTTTATACTCCTCGGCAGAATGGAGTTGTCGAATGCATGAATAGGACTCTCCTAGAGAGAGCAAGGAGCATGCTCAGTAATGCCAAGATGCAGTAGGAATTGTGGGCATAATCAGTTCTTACAGCATGTTATCTGATAAATCATTCACCATCATCTGCAATAAACTATAAGATTCTAGAATAGGCATGGATGGGTCATTTGTGTGATTTTTCAAATATGAGAATATTTGGTTGTGATGCTTATTCTCTTATTTCTAAAGATCAATGTTCTAAGCTAGATCCTAGATCAAAAAAATATGTCTTTGTTAGTTATGGTGATGGAGTTAAGGGGTACAGTTTGTGGGATCCTACTTCCCACAAACTCATCATATGCATAGATGTAGTATTTGATGAATCCTCACTCTTAAAATTAGAACTAGTGGATGTTGAAGTGAGACAAGAATAGGTACCACAAGTTCATCAAATTCAGTTGGAAACTCAACCATCTTAAAAAATGGAGGAACATGAAGAAGTTCCAGAAGAAGAAGATGAAGATGCAAAAAATATCCAGGAAACTGAGGATATGCCTCAACCATCTCTAAGGAGATCTTCACGGGTCAAGAATCCTCCTACAAGGTACGACGATTATGTTTCATCTCTGGCTTTGGTTTCTATTGATGGAGAACCTAGTTGTTTTCACGAATCAATTAAGGTATCTGAAATTGCTCAATGGAATAAATCTATGAAAGAAGGAATGAATGTCTTAGAGAGGAATAAAACATGGGACCTGGTAGAACTTCCAAAGGACAGGAAGGTTGTCGGCTGCAAGTGGGTCTACAAACTGAAAAAGTGTGTTGATGATAAAGTCGGAAGGTATAAAGCAATACTGGTAGTAAAAGGGTATTCTCAAAAGGAAGGCATTTATTTTCATGAGATATTTTCACCAGTTGTTAAGCTTGTTTCAATTCGTGTTGTGTTAGCACTAGTTGCTTTATTTGATATTGAGTTAGAGAAGCTAGATGTTAAAACAATGTTTATACATGGAGATTTAGATGAGGATATATGTGTGTGTGTGTGTTTATATATATATATA
>JZKD02S1808685.1:287104-297464 GCA_000966675.3 Picea glauca
AAGAGGTTTGTTTGCAAACTCAGGAACTCATTGCATGACCTGAGATAATTTCCCATGCAATGGTACAAGAAGTTTGATTGCGTCCTAAATTTTACAAGAAGTGAATATGATCATTGTGTTTACTTTAAAAAGTTGGAAAATGGCATTTTCATTATTTTGGTGTTATATGTTGACGATATGCTTGTGGAAAGAAAAAGCATGGTTGAAATCAATAGGTTAAAGTCTTAGTTGGCTAGGGAATTTGATATGAAGGATCTAGAAGAAGCAAAACAATTATTAGGCATGGGGAGACATAGAGACAAGAAAAATGGTAAGTTGTGGTTATCACAACATAAGTATGTGGAGAAAATACTTATAAGATTCAGTATGAATAATGTGAAACTTGTGCATATCTCTTTGGCTTCCCATTTCAATATTTCTGCGGGTTTATGTCCTAGTAATGATGAAGAAAATTATCATATGTCTCATGTACCATATGCTAATGCAGTGGGAAGTTTGATTGGGAAGTTTGATGTATGCGATGGTGATTACTAGACCAAATATTTCACATGCAATTGGTGTTTTCAGTCAATACATGGAAAATACAAGAAAAACACATTGGGACGCAATGAAATTGGTGCTTCGATATCTTAGAAGCACAAGAAGGTACTCTATGACCTATGATGGTTCCATATATTTAGTTTGCGATTATGTAGATTCGGATTTTGCAGATGACTTGAACAAAAAGAGATCTGCTTCAAGATATATATTTACTCTTACAAGAGGACATGTTCGTTGGATGTCAAAACTTCAAAACATAGTCGCTTTATCCACTATTGAGGCAGAGTATATGGCTTCTTCACATGCATGCAAGGAAGCAATTTGGTTACAGGTTTTGTTGGGTGAGTTTGGAAGGATGCAGGACAAGGTGAAAGTATTTTGCGATAGTCAAAGTGATATTTATTTGGCTAGAAATCCAACTTATCACACTAAGACGAAACATATTTCCTTTAAGTACCATTTTGTAAGACAGGTTGTTGATGAAGGTGCAGTGGCTCTGGAAAAAGTCCATGCAAAAGCGAATTTTGCAGAGAAGTTTACGAAACTAATTTTGTTAGAAAAGATAAGATGGTGTTTAGCTTCTCTTGGCTTTCATTTAAATTAAATTAGAAATGTGCATACATGCACTCATTGTAAATAGATTGTGTAAAATGTGTAATCTATTTAACATACCCATAGAGGTGACTGCAATGTGTGGTTTTTTCAGTATTAAGTAGGGGATTTTGAATTCTCTTTTTCTCAGTTCAACATACTAATCATGTCGTAATACATATTAAAGCCCCTGGCGTTTTCTTTGTAATTATGGCGTTATAAATGGGTCTTTGTAACTATCTAAGCGTCTCGCATGTTATTATAAATGGCTTCTCATGAGGACTCACAACAAATATTTTGATTCTGTATACTGTGCCATTATTTTTCACATTGGAAATCATTATTAGCATCGTGCAATATAATATATATTAAACAATTTTTTTTAGTTTTTGGAGTTAATTTAAGTGATCAAATTTTTTTTATAAACATATTTTTTTTTTAATAAAATTAAAATAAAATAGATTTATAATTATTACAAGCTTGTTAAACATGAACTAAAAAAAACCATTGTAACTTTATTGTCATCCTCGCCTATCGGCGTTCATCAGCCACTTACAAGTTAAGTGGCTGAGCTAGTTTATGAACAGCCGAGACGATACCAGTAAAGTTAATGTGTGTTAGGATGAGAGGTCGGGCGTAGAGAACTGGATAAATTTTTAGCCATCAGATAACAATATTTTTTGTTCGACCCGTCGGCTCTGTACCGTAGGCAAGATAAATAATCTTTTAACTCAAACAAATATTTAATTTAAAATGCTTTGCTATAATTGGCGTGAAACGTTATAACCAATTTGAAAAAAAAAGACTATTAACCTAGATTGGTATAATGAAAAATGTAAATCCATTTGAAAAGTCATGTAGTTAGGAACAGAAGGTGAATGTGTAAGGTTTTCATCGTCACGTAAAGATGAATAGTCCACAACAGTAGTACGCATTGAAGCAGTCTTGGCCCGTTGGATAAACTTGCAGGAGCGTGAATTTCTTCGTTGTAATTTGATTTACGTCGACGACATGAATTGGGACCGGCGGAACAAACACGTGGAGTTATTGTTGCGGATTTTGCAGCTCCTGATGGCGTTATGGGGGATTAATCGAAAGCTGGTAAACGAGTTTTGCAACCAGAGGAAGACAAGACGTTATTCGGTGGTGGCTCTCAATGGATCTGTTGTTTGTAGTTGAGTTCGATCTTGCCATATCAACTTCTACAGTCTTTGTTGCCATTTCCTCTGCATCTCTGCAGTCTTTTTTTACAGTTCTTTCCCTTGGCCGAGTAGCCATCCAGCCCTCTAGCCAACTCCAGCCCGTGGGCTTTGTCAGAATCACCTTCTAAGAATATCGATGCTCCTGGCTTTGTACTGAACCTTCACAGCCATTAAACAAAACAACAGAAGATAAAATTGAGAACTAGATGATCATTTTCACTTTGGTTTGCATAAACAATGGTTCCGAATCTGAATCAAGACAACTGCATAGAGTTTAAGCACCATCAAATTTGTACAAACTTAGTTTAAGCCCCCTTGAGCTGCAAGCATGAAACTTGAACGGCGCAAAGACATCCCACTACATGTAATAGATCTTCTCTACAAAATAAAGAATGTTTGCAGCTCGACCAGCCCAAGGCTCCATAAGTCAAACATGTGTAATTTCAAAATAAAGAATAAGGAATGTAATTCAATGAAGCTAAGGAATGTAATTCAATGAATTGTGAAACACTGCACATTTCCATTGTGCTCATAAGCAATTTAAAAATAAAAATAAAACGCCGACCTATTGCAATAGCATTGTGCTGGTGAGGAGAGCACGCTGATGCAATATCATTGTTAGCATTTTGCTGGTGAGGAGAGTATGGATAAACAATATACGTCCCCACAGCATTGTAATAAATGTTATATAAGCATGGATATAAACCATAATAATAGCTCCACGATAAACAATATACGCCCCCACAGCATTGTAATAAATGTTATATAAGCACAGCATTGTAAAAAATGTTATATAAGCGGATATACACTAGTGTATATCCCAACATTTATCATTCTACCAAGCTCCCTGGCTTTTCGTTAATTTGAAATCGCAAATGGAGGCGATGGACGGTAAGTTCAAACGTGATCACATAGGGTATCCACCGAAGCACACCCACCAAACGGAAAAGAGGTTAGGGCAAAATCGTTAAGCCCTTAATGGATATCCCATGATTCCATCGCTGAATCCGAAGACCTGAATCCGAAGACATTCAAAATTTGAATTTTCATTTCCCTCTCCATCTTGTTCATAAGATGCATGACATGCCACATCGATGATCTTCATATTGAAACCATGATGCCCACGGTTGCTGTTAACCTCAACGTCCAAACCATTTTCCAGCAAATCGTCACCATCAGAGTCGCGCATGAGCATTCGTGGCAATCTGACGGTATTATCGGAAGAGAGGATCGCGTTGGGTCTTAAAAGGTTAAAGGTCGGAGTAGGTTAACTGGGGAGTAAACAGATTTGTTTTTTTTTGAAAAAAAATACCCTGAATCTTTCAGATTTTTAGGGATAGCATAAATTTAACATGATCAATGTTCAGAGTGCATTTCAGAATGCTATCCAAAGATTTTGCTCATTTTAAATAATTTAAACAATCCAAATGCCAAAATTCTGAACTGGCCAAAAATTTAAAACCGCGCACCAGAAAAAAACACTCGGGGAAAAAGATTAATCCCAAGTTAGCCTACTCCCTTAAAGGTCCGGCTACTCGACGGTTATTATTTGCCGTACAGAAAGTACGTTCCTTTTGTCAATCAACAGCTAGACGACTTTATGGGACTCACAGCAGACGGTAACGGAGATTGGGGCAGGTAACGGAGTGAGTTGCTGGGAATTCAATCGCCGGAATCGGAGGAGGATGCCTCAAAAGGACCAGGTCGTTGCCAGTGACATGGTGTGAAGTGACAGGCACGCTTGATTTTCTCACATGCCAGAAATCCGCGATGACGGAATTTATGGACTATTAGCACTCAGTACTTCTAAGTAAGAGTATTGTTTATGTGAATAATAGCTATGGTCTATCTGTGAAAGTGTCTTGATACATTATATGACCCTTTTTTAACACATTGCTCATTGTGTTGGATTGAATTTTAAGTGTTGTTCCTTTAATGGGTATTTTCTTTGATGGTAGAGAGGAGTTTGATAAGGTCATTCAAAACTTTGAAAATTAAATTAGGTTGAGTTTTAGAAGAAAAAGGTATTTTATTTGATCCTAATAGGGAGTTTGATAAACGCATTCAAAATTGATTTGAAAATTAAAATAAAATTAGGACATTATGGCGAGATCAATTTTTTGCAAAATTGGTGATTTTGATGAGTTATCCAAAACTCATAAGAATTGGAAAATTTAGCCAACCAAGTCGTAATGAGAAGTGAATTAGTAAGTACATAAATTTAATTTTTTTGGGAGGATTGTTTTTGACAAAGGGTTGTGTTAAAATGGCTTAAAATTTTATATGAGAAGTGAATTAGTAAGTACATAAATTTCAAACTCTAAACCTGGAATTGCTGCCAAAATTGTGAATGTGGATTTCGCTCGAGGTCACAACTACAAGTTTAGAGTAATGACATTGACAGAGTAAAGTGAAAGGATTTGTATGAAGATGAATTAAACAAATATGAGAGAAAAAACCAATCATAACAGCATTTATGAGAATGCAAAGGACGCTGTTAAGCTCTTGTTGAACTGGTGTTTACATATATCCTTGTGATCAACTGAGATAGATGTATGAAGCTCAAGTGCACAATGATATTGTCTCTACTTGTGATGATAACTCCATTCAAAATGGCAGGGCCTTGTTATANGGCTGAATTCACAGTGTTATGATTTGGGAATCTTTAGTTAAAGAGGTGAAATTTCTGTTTTGCATTAAAACCATTGTTAGCAGAAATTTCCACATTGAGGTCAAGCAACCATTGAGTAGGCCATCTCCTATGTGCAAGTCCATCACATACCATCTCCCATTGCAAATCCATCATAACCATCCAGGGGCTGATTCTAATCCATGTACATCAAATCTCATGAAGTACCCCCAAACATGGTGTAAACACTTACAAAGTAACTTGTAATCTAACATTTTCCACTCTCCTTTGCTGGGGGGATACCACATTCCTTCCATTCTTCCGTTCTATTTGTAGGTTGAGGTCCAATTTGTAGAACAACACCATTGCCAAATTCTTCAATTTTTCGTTGCTTAAGTTTGCTAATACATTTTCTATAGCCACCTTGTCGTCAACAACAAGGGGTCGTTGCTACTTTTGACGTGTTACAATCTGTGGATAATGCCATTACATCTGACTTCTCGTCCCCTTGTCCTTTCTGAACTTCCTCTTTGGTGTATAAATTAGTGATGTTGAGAAAGGCAAAAAAGAAATCAACAATCAATAATTAGAATATCATCACTGTGCATTGGAAGTTTCTTGTGTTTTCCAACCATGTATAATGCTTCTTAATCACCTTGAAGGCACACAAACATAGTCTTGGCCGAGGTGACTAGATGTCTTGTCTTTCCACTTGATTCACTTCACTAGTTTCAAGCTAAGTTCCATTAAAATGAAAATGGAAATGAATACGAAAGTGGAGCGATAAATGGATATGATAGATTTTCATAAAAGTCGAATACAAAATGACGAGAAAACAACAAACTATATATATATATATATATATATATATATATATATATATATATATGCGCTAGTCATGAGCGATTATGAGCTAGCAACATATATGTTTCCAATGCCCATAAGGGGAGTGGATATGGTCTTCAGAGTGCAATGGCTCCAAACATTAGGCACCTTTGTTTTGAACCTAAACAAACTGTTCATTAGGTTCAAGTTAGTAGACAAGCAATGTTAACTCAATGGGCTTGTACCTCCGTTCTCACAAATCATTAGCTCACACCAAATGAAGAAGTTACCCCAAAAGGGAGTTAGTAATGTTATGGCAAGGTGCTATGCTATCGATGCAATTGGAGAACCTAACTAGGAGGCACTAAAGCTATAAGATATCATTGAACAACATCACAAAGTACTTAATTAACCAAAAGAACTTCCTCTGGAGAGATAAGTGGATCTTAGGTCCATCATCATTCGTCCAAATATTAGACTCTATAGGTATCCTTACCTATAAAAGATAGGATTTAAGAATTTGATTCAAGTTGCAAGAGTAAAACAAAACCCTTACTAAGTGTCCATGATATTGGTCTAGAAAGAGTACCATCTTCCATGCATCTCTAGAGTTCAATAAGCTACAAATCAATTTTTGTTAGCACTAGAGGTGGTGCATATTCTCAAGGATAACTTGCATGTGATGAAACAACAAGAAGAGAGTCAAATGCAGATAGAACTAGGTAGTGCCCTGTGCCAACTCGTCTCTCAAACAAGGAAAACACTCGAAAATAGTGAGTATTGGCGTGACTAAGGGACACCCAAGAGGCACTAATTATAATTTTTGAGGTTCACTTTTAGGGTTAGGGTTAGTGTAGATGCTTTTAGTTTTTTTTCCTTTTTTCGTGTTCAATTTTTTTTTGGCTTGAAACACCACTTCATGTGCTTGAATCAATTCCAAAAATGGTGGAATGTTTCAGGAGAGGGTCAAAATGTGGGATTGATGTTTCCGAATGTTTGAAAAGGTGTTTGAGAAAAATGGAAACTGCCCCTAAATGTTTTGGTGACATTTTGGATAACTTAGGTTTCAAAATCCATCTATTGATCAAACACATATCTTTACATATTGTTAAGTCTTTATTGACTCTTTCTTGATTTGTCCATTGTCACCAACCAAACTAGGATCCTCTTTTGTCAAACCCTACTCCATGTGATGATGTCAAAATGTTGGATTTGGATTTTGCTAGAAGTTGCATGGTTAGACTAATGATAATGAAGTACAGTAAAGTGAAAGGATGTGTGTGGACATGACTTAAATAAAT
Source organism: Picea glauca (assembly GCA_000966675.3). Classification (NCBI taxonomy): domain Eukaryota; kingdom Viridiplantae; phylum Streptophyta; class Pinopsida; order Pinales; family Pinaceae; genus Picea; species Picea glauca. Next base: position 294,193 of record JZKD02S1808685.1, read on the forward strand.
AGGAGAGAAAGATGAATCACAACTTATTTTATAAAAAGGCAAAGGATGCGATTAAGCTTTTGTTGAAGTGATAGTATGTGCACACATATCCACATGATCAACTGAGATGGAGGTTATGAGTCTCAGTGCATGATGATATCATGATACCTCAATTCAAAATGGCGAGGTATCTTCATACCCATAGATGTCCATTTACATGATGGTTGGGAACACGACCGTTTCCCATTTTTTCATTGCTCAAGATTGCTAATACATTTTCTATTGTCACCACATCAGCAACAAGGGGTCATGTCTTCTTTTGATTTGTTATAGTCTATGCAAAAGGCTATCACATTGGACTTCTAGTGCCCTTGTCTTGTTCGAACTTTCTCTTTGGCATGTGAATCACGTTGTCATGTTGAGAGAGGCAAAATGAAATAAAAATTAACAATGAAAATATCATCATTGTACATTGGATGTTTCTTGTGTTCTCCAACCATGTTTGATGTCTCTTAATCATCTTGAAGGCATGCATACATAGTCTTGGTTGAGGTGACTAGACATCTTATGTTTCCACTTGATTCACTTCCTTAGTTTCAAGAGCCATCAATTTATTAAACCCATACCTTTACATATTGTTAAGTCTTTATGTACGCTTTCTTGATTTGGCCACCCTCACCAACTAGGGTAGGATCCTCTCTTGTCGAACTCTACTCCAAGCAATGATGCTAGTAAATGTTGGATTTTGATTTTTCTCGAAGCTGTAGGTTTAGAGTAATGATAATGAAGCATAATAAAGTGAAAGGATGTGTGTGCACTTGAACTAAGAAATAGGAGAGAGAAGAATGGCAACTTATTTCATGAAAGGCAAAGGATGTGATTAAGCTCTTGTTAAAGTTAGTATGTCCACACATATCCATGTGTTCAACTCCGATAAAGATTATGAGGCTCAATGCATGATGATATCACCTCTACTCATATGCCATGATAACTTAATTCAAAATGATGGGGTATCTTTATAACCAGAGATGCCCATGTACATGATGGTTAGGGTCCACGGAAAACCATTTACCCAACTATTCTTCCATGGTCTGTCTGTCGCAACTGACCTGACTGGGATCCTCCATTGTCAAACTCTAAACCTGGAAATGCTGCCAAAATTGTGAATGTGGATTTCGCTCGAGGTCACAACTACAAGTTTAGAGTAATGACATTGACAGAGTAAAGTGAAAGGATTTGTATGAAGATGAATTAAACAAATATTTAACAGCATTTATGAGAATGCAAAGGATGCTGTTAAGCTCTTGTTGAACTCGTGTTTACATATATCCTTGTGATCAACTGAGATAGATGTATGAAGCTCAAGTGCACAATGATATTGTCTCTACTTGTGATGATAACTCCATTCAAAATGGCAGGGCCTTGTTATACACATAGAAGTCCATGTACTAATTATTGTGTTAGTTTTTGGTACTTTGGAAAGGGTGTCCAAGTCCTGGGTGCACATGTGACAGAAGAAGGTACAGGTACAGATAGAGAACAATTCAGCAAAGGAAAGGGTGTCCAAGTCCTGGGTGCACWTGTGGCAGAATAAGGTACAGGTACAGATAGAGAACAGTTCAGCGAAGGAGGCACTGGAACAGGTCCATACTACAGTAGAAGGTATAGCAAGTACTGCAGGTTCGTACAGACACAGATGACAGTCTCAGCAGATCTGTACAGCATTGATTTCTGTGCAATATGATAGTCTGTAAATAAGGGCGCAGCAGTAGAGTAGACTAGAGGGTGCATGCATGCATTCAAACTTCAAAGGATAATGTTATTCTCAGCAGTTTGCATGTGTTAGACAGTTTGCGTGTCATTTCTCAGCTAAGTAAAAGTTGGCATGTGCAGTTGCATGTGTTAGCTTCAGTTTTATTAAGCAGTTTACTAATTTTTAGCTTAAGTCTAATCTCAGTTAGGCACATGCAGTTTAGTAGGTAGGGTGCATGCTTGCWTGCCTCAGATCWTCTTCAGTTGAGTGCTGTTGTGCATSTTTCCAGATTCATTGTACCTATTCTTCTTCTTAGTCTGTAAAAGAGAAGGCAGGGTCATAGGTGTATTCATTCGATTTTGTTGAGTGCTGTTGTGCATGTTTCCAGATTCATTGTACCTATTCTTCTTTTTAGTCTGTAAAAGAGAAGGCAGGGTCATAGGTTTATTCATTCGATTTTCAGTTTWGCAGTTAGCAGTKGGCTGTTTTCCTGTAGCAGATTTTCATTTTCATAAGTAATGAAAACAAGGAACGGGTTTTGACAGTCAATTTACTGTGTCTTCATTATATATTTTCTACAGTACGTGTTTATAGATACTAGTATTAACTACAGAGTGCAGTTTTGAGTAGCTTTAAGTTTTCTGCTGTTTAGTTTCCTGTAGGAATTCTTTTAGATTGCAGAATCTGTTTACCATGGTTTAGAAAATCTAACAGGTTGGGGACACACGTTCAGTCAACTACTTGGGACTTCCTGATGATGCCTTAATATGATTCCCTCATGACTTAACTCACGATCCACTCATAAATAAATTACATTATGTACACATAATAATTATTCACTGATGACATGTATAAGTAACTTATAAGAGGAAATACATGTTAGCGACTAATTTGTTGCGAAGAACCTATAGGCTATATATCAAAGGATCAGGAATTTGTAAATGTAGGAAGGTAACTTTATAGTAAAAGGAGTAAGTTTTCTGAGTTCTTTTTCTTCCATGTAGTTGACCATTTATGGTTTTTCTGTCTGGGCAATGCAGGGTAGTTTAATGTTTTGGGAGGATTTTTTGACAAAGAATTGTGTTAAAATGGTTTAAAAATTTATATGAAGAAGAGATTATATTTTTAAATTAAATTTTATTTTTTGGGTTGGTATTATACAGTTTAGTATTACGTGGATGTGTGATTCTGTGTCTAAATTTAAGATGTTGATGACATGTAAATAATAATTAAAAAAGTTAAGTAAATGAAAATTGTATATATCCACTCTAATTTGTTTTAGAATGCAAAAAGAAAAATTTGCATCCAGAAAAAAATGATCTCTGTATTATTAATAAAATCTGAATAAAAATGAATCTATATTAATTTAATAAAAATTGAAAAAAAAATTAACTCTTAATAAAATTGGAGTTATTGGAGTTAAGATAGATCTATATTAATTTAAAAAGAATTGAAAAAAAAAATCAAATATATTTAGTTATGAAATTACCTCTCACTATCATAAGTTTATTCTCTTTTAATGGTTGTTGTGCAAGCTATG
>JZKD02S1808685.1:311362-334834 GCA_000966675.3 Picea glauca
CAATGAGAGGCCATATGGGCCACCCTGAGGCTAGCCAGAGAGATTTGGAGAATCAACCAGTCTTGTGAGGTATTGACAAAAGCCAGGGGGAACATACAACCTCTATGAATCAAATAAAAAGTCAAGATGAACGAGATGTTATATGATCTTGTGAGTCAAGCCAAGGAAAAGGTAGAAGAAGCCTTGTAAGTCTAAGAAAAAAGTCAAGATGTAAGTCTAATGCAAAAGTCAGGGGGAACGTACAACCTCTGTGAGAATAGACAGTCTAGTGCAAAAGTCAAGGGGAATGTACAACCTCTGTGAGCATAGACAGACTAGTGCAGAAGTCAGGGGGAACGTACAACCTCTGTGAGCATAGTCAAACTAGTGCAAAAGTCAAAGGGAACGTACAACCTCTGTGAGTCTAGTCAAACCTTGTGAGCCATGAGCAAAAGTCAAGGTATCTAACAAAAGTTAGGTTGAACATAAAATTCCTATGAGCTAGAAACAAACAATCTTCCCGATATTGCAAATGATGTAAATGTATTGATCTAGTGCATTGGCACATGTAACACCATCCACCATGAAGAAATTCGAAGTGCCATGTCAAGGACAAGTTGTAACTGAAGTGTAAAGTCAAGTTCTAATTTTGAACCCATCTATTTCTGAAGTGTAAAGTCGAGTTATGGAAGCATGCATTCTAGCTTCTAATTCGAGCCTTCTCTCTTCACCTCTCCATTCCTTTATAAGCAGAAGTTGACCCTCCTTCTTCATATCTTGTGTTGCAGCGTGAGGGTGAAGGTGTATAGGGAAGCAAGTGTGTTTTACTGTGCTGGCATATAACACGCTGCGAGTAGCAGCTGATACAGGCTGTGAGTAGCAGCATATACAAGCTGCGAGTAGAAGTTGATACAAACCGTGAGTAACAACATATAACAAGCTGCAAGTATCAGTGTATACAGGCTACAAGTTGCAGCATACACAGGCAGCGAGTAGCAGCAAATATATCAGCAGTTATATCAGTCCAGAAAAGACAGAAGTTTAGTACTCAGGCAGCACACAAATGCTTCCACAGTGCTGGTATGCAACAGAGGTATTTATCAGCAAAGTTTCTAAGTCTGTTACAGGTTACACAGTCTGGTCTAAGTTGTCTTGGCAAGCTCATTCAATAGCAGAATTTCATGGTGGATATTTGTAAGTGATCATACATTATTAATGCAATAAAAGAAGATTGTTTTTTGGGGGTTTTCTTCCTATATAGAGTTTCCCTAGGGTATATGCATTGTGATCTTGCATGCTGGTAAATTCTTATGGTTTTTGCCATTCTGGTTTATGGATTATAGTAAGCTAGAATCAAAGTGTTGAAGAATTTAAAGTAATAATCCGCATATTATATCAAGTTCAATAATTTAACAGATATGACCAAGGGGAGAATGATTCATTCACTCACAGGGCTCTACGAGTGGTGAATGGCCCAGGTATGTTGATGTTCTCCAGGTTCCCGCAAACATTCTTCCTAGAATGGTCATGCACGGGGCTATGCTAGTGCTGATATGACCAAAGGAGAATGATTCACTCATCCACGAGGCTTTGCTAGTGGTGAGTGGCCCAGATAAGCATCAGGTAGACACAACAACACAAAAGGGTAAATGATCTGAACCAATTACAAATTCGTCAACTAAAGCAAGATGTTGGGACTGGGATAAAGAAAATGTGGAGGACTAACATAAACAAGACAGCCAAGCAACATAACATCTTGCTTGTTGATGTCAACACAGGTTGTCCTTGTGAAGTCCATCTACACAATTGTCTTTATACTATTGTGTCACCACACTGTGTACATGGACCTCTATGTGTATAAAAAGCACCCACCAACCCATCTTGAAATGAGCTATCGTCACTATTGGAGGCAATATCATTGTGCACTGCACGTCATACATCCATCTCTGTTGATCATGTGTATATATGTAAACAGACCATGAGTTAAATAAGAGACTAATGACATTCTGTCATTCGTGAAGCTAAACAATCTATTTTGGTCATTTGTGGACATTAATAACATCTCAATTTCTGTGTTCTCATGAATTTTGCTTCAATTGTTCCACGCAACGTTTTTTTTCTCACAGTGATTGAAGCGGAGGGAGATGTTTCTGCTCCCCATCATATATCTACTTCCCTATCTAATGCAGTCTAGTGGCTCTCTTTCTTTTCAAGGGTTTTCCCTCTTATGTTACCCTTTTGTATTCTCCGTTCTGTTATTTTCACTTGTGTCTCTTTATCTTTTAGCTTGCAGGGGTAGCCTTGGAACTCCCACGTTATGCTTGTGACTCGAGTATGCTTATGCTTTAGTCTTATTGACCTATTTTTTTGCTCACTTGTGGACGTATATGAAATCATCTTATCTTATTTAAACCCCAGAACTTTGGGTGAAATACATATTCAACATAGGTTAGATCATGCATAGGCATCCAGTTAGAAAATAACAGCTTACATCCATAAAAACATAAATAGTTTGCCAAGGACTCTAGATGGCATACCTTTCGAATACCATGTAAAGTTGCAGGGAAAGGTTGTGAAGAGCCAGAATCCTCCGGACTATCGCAGCCATCTCCAGCTGTCCTCTCCATGAGACACTTGTGTCGTTCTTTGCAATCTATAGGTTTTCGAAAAATACCCTGAGAAGATCAAGTTGTCTGAGCAACATTTAACCATGCAACTAGCCACAGTCTACAATATGTCTACAAAAGCAGAGCTTTCACTCGAACCTTTTCACATATTTTCAGCTAGACCTTGTAGAACATGGTGTCATATAATGGTAAATTATGATACAAGCATATTGTAAGGCTGAAAAGTCATGTCACCTTTAATTGCAAGCTCGAGTTGATAATATCACTAACAAGCTCCCAATTAGTACCCACATCATGCACAAGAACAACGAGTGCCTGAAAGTGACCAAGTATTAGAAAGTAATACTGTTATCATATAAAAACATCAGAGAGGAGAACAAACAATCAAACAAATATATATATAAAGGAGTGGCCCTAAAGGATAACCTAACCTGATCTTCGATTGTTGACCATGGAATGCCTGTTCCTATGTGACTTGAAGCTGCCTGCAGAACCAATTAAGATTTAATTAAGCAACTGGCTGCAGTCATTTTCCATATTCAGTTATGTCTAACTGAATACTGATATTTTGAATCACAAACTGTAAATGTTATATTTTGATGAGATCTATATCCTACACATCTTAAGTGTGCGTTAGAGTCCTTTAGAAGGTTAGAAATTTATCAGTGTGTTATTCAAGATAGAGGAAGATGCATGATAGCATTTTCTGCAGCCAAGGTACAATTGATTGGTTGCTCCCAAAAGTGATTCTATTACTTTAACAAGATAAGCCCTTTGTGCAATGTGTAAATTTAGGTGTGAAACGCACCTTAACTGTTTTATTTTTCCTACCCCTGTCTCGGCTAGCAATCTGTCTAGTAAGTTTATTAGCATTGGACATGGTACTCAATTGAGATGCCCCTGGGGATAACGTGGCATTAGTTGCAGGTGTAGCAGCTTCAGGAGAAGTATCTGACAGGTGCTTTGAAATTGAAAGTTTAGGTTTCTTAGAAGCATACTGCCCTATAGGTCCATATGAATTGAACAATTGTTGTTCTGATGCAGCCTCTGTTATACCACAAATAACAAAAGATGGTATTGTTAAATTTTGAATCGTCAAACTTCCATATACAATAAATTGAAAATAGCTAAACGAAATCCTATGCATACCTAAGGCACCTAGGCTTGTATCACATATGCGATTGTTTGAATCTACTTTCCATTTTGTTTGCTCTCTCTGCAAAAGATGTCACTACTCATGAATACAGAAAAGATATGATAAGAAAACAACAGCTCAGATATGGAACTACAGCTGGCTACAAGAGATCAATATTTTATTGCAAAATAATTTACTGTTTGTGAACTAACATCAAAGATATTAACAGAAACATGGCAGATTTTAAACAAGATAAAAACCTTCATTACAAAATATGAAATAGCATGACTCCAAATTTCTACTAGCTTAAACCATCACCTCCCTACTAAGTTAATGTTTCATATCAAGTGCAGGACAACATCCATATATCGACCTCTAGGCTATGTGAGAATGATTAAAGAGTCAGAAACTTGAACCTGAATATTTCTAAATTTTCATTTACTTCAACTAATGATTAATTTAGAGATTGGAGAGCTTTATTTATAATCAAGATTTTGTACAAAATTCTGTCAATGACAGGAAATCTAGACAAGACCAAATAGCAATGACAGTGACAGTAAACTCCACAAAGGCATAAATACTTTAAGTTTTGACAGAAACCAAATGGAAATATCTGCTCCTCGCCCATATGTAACCAGAAACACAAGAAGTGGATGGAATTGGTCTTCTAATAGGCAGTGTTATGCTACACACTAAAATTAAAGTTATTAATCAGTAAAACTTTACAGGAGTATGCTTCTCCTACAAAAGCAGTCATTCTTGTCCAAATACCAGCATTTGTATTACAAAAAACCAGTTGCTGTCGATAAGAGCAAAGCTCATATAGAGTCCATGGGATACATTTACTATACTTGCTGTCAAAAATCCCTTACCATGTAAACATATTGCACAGTTCAAATTAAGAAATTCACTAATTATGCATGCAAATTTATTTCCATGCCTGATAAAGGACATTCTCAACATATGACCAGGAAAAGTAAATGTGGCCTTCTTGTGGCCCATGTTGTATCTGTAATATTTTCATAAGTAATAAGTATGCAATCTGTCATACAATTTGTAGCAGTCAAAGAACAAATTTTCAAAACAAAGACAATAATCCTTAGCACAAACATAGCATAAAGTTTCAAAGATGGTCGCATTAATAAGAAAGCTAAAAACATTCAGCTAACAGCACAGAAGAATAATTAGTCAATTTACTTATTTCTACAGCACAGATCATACTTGGGAGTCGGGACATAAAAAAACAAAACTAATTTTTTTTTAATTGGTTTCCTCTTATCACAATGAGGCTGGCATGCCCAGAATTGGCATTAAGGGTAACTATTAGCACCATTCAACTCAGTTACCTTCCGCTAAGCAGCCAGAGTGGGGGATATATATTACACCAAAGTCACCCAGGATTCGCGCCTGGACCCAACCGTTGTTGTGTGCATTGGAAAACAAGCACAAGGACTAGCATGTCACTTAGTGAGACTTGAACCTGGTGGTTATATTAGCTACCTGCTTTCACCATCCCAGCAAGCCACCGTTGACAAACGGAACTGAAATTGAAATTGAAATTGGTATTAATGCCCCCTAAAGAACACAATAGGTCAAATGGACTAGTGAATACAACCAGTAATAATAGCCTAACAAAAGAGAGGGATAGAAAGACAACCCTAAAAGGAAATGAAAATGAAAAATGAGTACAAGAGCAGCAGGAATGAAATGACATAAACATAGGCATACAAGTAGGTTATTCTAAGAAGGAAAACCCTAGAAAGTGAAGGAAAGCCATGTAATGTCCATTTCCGAATAGGAGCTCCAAAGAAGAGGCTTAGTAGTCTAAACAGACCCGTTAGACTATAGCCAGGGTCGTACAAGGGTAAACAGGGTTACTAGAGGTCACTTCAGCCGAGGGTGTTATAATTCGAAAGTGACATTGAGCTAAAAGTGACTAAAAGCGCTTTTAAGCCAAAGTGAGCTAAACATAGAGCAGGTGAGCTAAAAACAGGTCAACAGCGAATTAGGGTTTCGGGCAGCTATAAGAAAAGGTAAAGTGACCTAATTCATCATTATGAAGATTTTGACTTGACATTTGAGGAGAGAGGCGCATCTCAGGAGAGAGCTTTGTGGATTCCAGGAGGAAGACACCCAGAGGCTGATTTCGGTGTTGAGAGACACCCTAATCACCAAGAAGATCATCCAGATCTTCCATCGTACTTTAGCAGCAGTTATCCAGTTTGCAGCAGTGAGGGTGCACTTGTCCAGGTAGAGGGCACAGCTTCTGAGCATCAGATTGATTCAACTTGTCCTAGTCAGGGAGAATCCAATGATTCCCCTCCGACCAAGTTAAGAGGAGGGAAGGATGGTTCTATTCCCTGTTTTCTCGTCAGATTCCGATGGAGAAATCATCTTGGGTGCATTTCTCAGCCATTGAGGGTGCGACAGTTGGGGAGGACACATTTAGGATTCCCAAGAGATCATCTGATCAGATCCAGGGAAATCCTTCTGACCCATTTCAGAGGAGCCTAGGGCGCTCAGTTCAAGACCCTTATCAACTGATTCCGACAGAGGAATCACTAGGGCGCAATTTCCAGCAGCAGTGGGGGCGCACTTCCACAGGGGGATCCATCTGGGGTCCAGAGTCCAGACACATCAGCATAGGGTCTATTGTCAGGTTGTCAGTCACCAAGACTTAGTGACAGGGCAAGGCGCATTGTTTGGGACAGTTTCCAGCCATATTCGAGGTGTGTAGCCACCAGGGCGCACAATATAGTTCTGCAGCAGTTGTTGTGTGAGTTGTTGTAGCGCACAGCAAATCATCTAGCTCACATCCTATCCAACAACAATCTTCTATCATTCAGGTATCATCTTTCTAGTTTGCTTCTTTATTGTATTCCGACTAAGATTCACTTAAATCTGATCTAGCCGAGTGATTCTCTATTTTTAGCCGCATACGGCATTGTAACCAACAAAAAACTCATAATATATGATTTACAATCTTTTGTGTCATTCTCTATCTGTATGCTTATTCATATCCAATAAACAACTTATTTATCTACACACACATGCGAAAAACACCAAGCATGTTAAAACCCGCAACTTAAATGTATCCAGAAACCCCCAGTGTATCAGATCAAACAGTAGACACAGCAGTTTAGCAACTTTTCATAGACTAGTCGAATCAAGGATATTACAGTGGTATCAGATCTTTAGTCCTTCCAGCTTGTGACTAAAGACGATGAGTTCAGCAAGTGAACCAGAGGGTCGTGAGCACGTAGGTGACGAGTACGTCACTTACAACAGACGTAGGGAGAGGAGACCTAGACCAGATTTTCCCCCCTTTCCTCCCACTTCAGAGGAAGAGGAGGAGGTGCACAAGGAAGTAGAGAGAAGGGTAGCGCAGGAGGCAAAGCGTAAGGCAAAGAAGATGACGGGAGGCGCGTATGGGAGGCCAAAGGGCAATGGCAAGGCATCCATGGACCCAGATGCAGCTTTCATGCAGGTTATCAACAATCTGGTGGTCAATCAACAAGCCATGACTCAGTCCTTGGCGCAGATGGTTGATAGATTGGCTATAGTGAGCACACCGGGCACACAAGCCCCACATGCAACGCAGGGGAACTAAGGGGCAAGAAGTAGACCCCACTCACCTACTTGCACATACACTTCTTCGAGTAGGATTCCTAGGCCATTGTTCCCCAATTTCCAGAGGGCACGCCCAGCAGCAGCACATCAACCAATAGCACAGAGGCAGCCCACTCAAGCAGAGGACATTGTAGAGTACAGGAGGGAATACGCAACATTGAGCCATGACTTCCATCAGGACATGACCCTAGTCGAGTACTACGGACTCTGACTCAGGAACCGACCCAGAGAGCCTCAAAGAGGACGACAACAACAACAGCAAGGGCGTAACATGGACTTCATCCAAAAAGTTGGTAAACTCACCATACCCTCTTTTGACGGATCATCCAAATGCACTACCAAAGCTTGGGTACAAAAGCTTGACACGTACTAAAAGCTCAACCGGATGACCGAGACAAAGGCTATCAGTTTCGCTACACTACACTTGGAGGGTGAGGCACACAAGTGGTGGCATCATGGACTAGTGATGTTCGGTCACAATCACATCACCTACTAGAGGGAGTTCACAGAGAGACTCATGGACAGGTTTGACAAGAGGGATCCAGAGATCCATTTCATAGATCTAGCTCAGTTGAGACAAACTGGCATAGCAGAGGCATTCATCACAGAGTTTCAACGAGTAGCAGTAGCAATGACGAATATCTCAGAGCCGAGGTTGATTATGTTGTTCACAGAGGGGCTCATAAAACCCTTGAGAGGATGGGTGAAGGCAAACAAGCCTCACACCTTGCAGGATGCCAGCTTACGCACTCGATATTTGGCAGACTCGGCGTCAAAGACTAAACCCTTTTCCAAATCCTTCGTACCACGGAGGGACCAAGACAGGAAGCCATTCCAGAGAGAGTGGAAGGGAAAGAAGAAGTTGGATAATAAAATGAGGCAAGAGCTTATGAGGAAGAAGCTTTGCTTCACCTGCAAGGACGCTTGGGTCCCAGACCACAGGTGCATGGGCAAGGGGGAGATCCATTATATTGAGGTGGCAGCAGACAGTGTGGATAGTGAGGAGGAGCAGGATAGTGGATCCACTAGCTCAAAGGAGGAGCCATCACAGGTAGAGGAGCAACCTACCAGGAGACCACCAACACCGACAGGGACCCAACCACCAGTAGTGCCACAGCGTCCTGAGAAGGCTAACAAACGAAAATCGATGAAGGGAGGAGTCATAGCGACCCTTTATGGTGTTCTCGGGTATGACACCCTCCGGATCAAAGGGAGTATTCAAGGACAGCGGGCAATCACCCTAATAGATGGTGGGGCCACCCACAACTTCATTGATGCTTCATTGGTGTCGAGGCGGGCACTTCAAACAGAGGAGTTTGAGGGGTTTGATGTCGTCGTAGCAGATGGCCACACAATGGAGTGTCTAGACAGAGTTCCGAACTTGGAGATAAAGCTAGGTAACTACACCGTGAGACACATTTTATGTAGTTGACCTATCTGACACAGATGTGGTGTTGGGAGTCCAGTGGTTGATCATCTTGGGCAAGATAACCACCCACTACCAAACCTTGGAGATGGGGTTCAGAGACTGTGAAGGGAAGAGGATTGTGTTGAGGGGCATGTCGACAGGGGCACCCAGGACAGTTTCGACCAAGAGGATGGAGAGGATCTTCAGGCATGGGGAGGTAGCGTATGCTACAAAGTGCTTGATCACTACACAGAGGGACTCAAATGGTCAACAACAATAACAGATAGAGATTAGGACCTTGTTGGGACGGCATCAACAGGTTTTCAGGTCGATTCCACCAAGGAGACCACCGGACAGGGGGTTTGAGCACACCATTGAGTTGGAGGAGGGGGCCAAACCCATGATCACAGCACCTTATCATCATCATCATCATCGGAGGTTCAAGGATGAGATAGAGAAAGCAATTAAGGAATTGCTAGCGATGGGACACATCAGACCTAGCAGCAGTCCATTCGCTTCTTCAGTTGTCTTAGTTTTGAAAAAGGATGGTACCATGAGGATGTGCATCAACTACCGGGCCTTGAACAAGAAAACCATCAAGAACAGGTATCCTATCCCTTGCATCGATGAGTTGATGGATGAACTGCATGGGGCAGTTTTCTGCTCGAAGGTTGATCTATGCTCTGGATATCATAAGATCAGCATCCGAGAGCAGGACATAGAGAAGACGGCATTTCGATGCCACTTTGGTCATTTCGAGTACCTAGTTATGCCTTTTGGGCTAACCAATGCACCGACTACATTTCAATCTTGCATGAACCACATATTCAGGGATCAGTTGAGGAAATCAATCTTGGTATTCTTCGACGACATATTGGTTTACAGCAAGTAATTGCAGGAATATTTGAGGCACTTGGATGAGGTACTCAACATCATGGAGGCACAGTCACTATATGCCAAAGATTCCAAGTGTGAATTTGATATGACAGAACTACTTTACTTGGGCCACATTATCAGTGCGCAGGGGGTAAAAGTGCACCAGGAGAAGATCAGGGCCATTTTGGATTGGCCAAGGCCCAGGAATGTGACAGAGTTGAGGAGCTTCTTTGGGCTATGCAGCTATTACTGGCGCTTTGTCAAGGGTTTTTCTTAGCTTGGAGCACCACTTACAGATCTCACCATACAGGAGGCTTTCATCTAGACCGATGAGTCGCAGAAAGCCTTTGATCACATGAAGGAAGTCATGGGCACATGCCCAGTGTTAGCATTACCAGAGTTCACTTTATCGTTTGTAATAGAGTGTGATGCATCCGGCGAGGGCATCGAGGCAGTTTTGATGCAGGGAGGACACCCCATTGTGTTCGATAGCAGGAAGCTCAGTCAGCCCGAGAGGTTGTACTCTATTTATGACAAGGAAATGTTGGCGATCATGCATGCCTTGACCAAGTTCAGACAATATTTGGTGGGCAGCAAGTTCATAGTCAAAACAAATCATAACAGCTTAAAGTATTTCCTTGAGCAAAAGGATCTCAATGGGCGCCATCAGAAATGGGGGACGAAGGTGCAGGCCTTCGATTTCAACTTAAAGTATGTCAAGGGGAAGAAGAACATTGTGGCCGATGCACTGTCTAGGAGACCTGCAGCATGTTCCTTGATGGAGGTTTCAGCGGATTGGAAATCCCATTTGTTGGTGGAATATTCCAAGAACAAGTTCGCTTGTGAGGTTTTGGATGGGCAGGTTCAGGATGACAGGTACAAGGTCATTGACGATGTCATATTCCACAAGGACAGAGTCTACTTAGTGCCAAGCTCAAGGCTAAAGAAGAAGATCTTAGCAGCAGTTCATGATTCGCCACTGGCAGGCCATCAAGGGTTTTTAAAAACCTTCAGGCAGATCCAAGAGAGGTTCTCATGGAAGGGCCTCAAGCAGGATGTTATGAGGTACATCAGTGAATGTGTGACTTGTCAGTAGAACAAGTCAAAGCATACACTTCCAACAGGACTACTTCAGCCACTTCCCATTCCGGAGCAGAAATGCGAGAGCATATCAATGGACTTCATCACAGGCCTACCCAAGGTTCAGGGTAAGGACTGCATCTATGTGGTGGTCGACAGATTGACCAAGCTTGGTCACTTCTACGCCATACCGACAAATTACAACGCAGTTCAGGTGGCCGAGTTATTCTTCAGGGAGGTCTTCAGACTCCATGGGTTGTCGAGGAACATCGTCAATGACAGGGATAGTCGATTTATTGGTACATTCCGAAGGGAGTTGTTCATATTGGTGGGGACAGAGTTGACACCCAGCACCAGCTATCACCCTCAAACAGATGGGCAAATCGAGATAGTCAACAAGTGGGTTGAGGGGTATTTGAGAAATTGTGTGAGCGGACAACAGAGAACATGGGTCAAGTGGCTACATCTAGAAGAGCATTGCTACAACACCACCTTCCACATGTCCATTGGCATGACACCCTTTCGGGCATTGTACGATTATGATGCTCCCACTTTGGTAGACTTGGTTTTCGGGGACAGCATAGCTCCCAAAGCCGAGGACTGGATCACCGAGAGTCAGGAGATTCTCAAGTTAGTGAAAGAGAACCTACAGACAGCGCAGAATCGGCAGAAAATGAGTGCAGACATGCACATGATAGAACTTAGCTTCAAGGTTGGGGACTTGGTATTCCTGAGACTCCAACCCTACTAACAGTCATCTATGAAGAAGAGTGGGGCCGAGAAGCTCAAGCCTAGATTCTATGGACCTTAGAAGATCATGTGCAGGGTAGGCGAGGTTGCTTATGAGCTAGAGCTTCCAGAAGGGGGCCAGATTCATAACGTGTTCCACGTTTCTTGCCTCAAGAAGGTCATGGGACAATTCATCAGCACATCGGAGGAGCTTCCCCCATTGATTGAGGAGGGACAATCAGAGTTGGTTCCAGAGGAGGTATTGGAGTTCCGAGAGCAGAAACTGAGGAGCAGGGTCATCAGAGAGTGTCTGATCAGATGGATAGGGCTTCCAATAGAGGGTGCTACTTGGGAGAGCGAGCAAGTGTTACAACACCCTGAATTGGTATTGCTTGAGGACAAGCAATCTCAAGAAGGGAGGATTGTAATTACTAATGTCCCTTTCCGAATAGGAGCTCCAGAGAGGAGGCTTAGTAGTCTAAACAACCCCGTTAGACTATAGCCAGGGACGTACAAGGGTAAACAGGGTTACTAGAGGTCACTTCAGCCAAGGGTGTTATAATTCAAAAGTGACATTGAGCTAAAAGTGACTAAAAGTGCTTTGAAGCCAAAAGTGAGCCAAATATAGAGCAGGTGAGCTAAAAATAGGTCAACAACGAATTAGGGTTTCAGGCTATAAGAAAAGGTAAAGCGACCTAATTCATCATTATGAAAATTGACTTGACAGTTGAGGAGAGAGGCACATCTCAGGAGAGAGCTTTGTGGATTCTAGGAGGAAGACACCCAGAGGTGGATTTTGGTGTTGAGAGACACCCTAGTCACCATGAAGATCATCCAGATATTCTATCGTACTTCAGCAGCAATTATCCAGTTTGTAGCAGTGAGGGCACACTTGTCTAGGTAGAGGGCGCAGCTTTTGAGCATCAGATTGATTTGACTTGTCCCAGTCACGGAGAATCTAGCGATTCCCTTCCGACCCAGTTAAGAGGAGGGCAGGACGCTTCTATTGCCTGGTTTCTCGTCAGATTCGGACAGAGAAATCATCTTGGGCGCATTTCTTAGCCATTGAGGGTGCAATAGTTGGGGAGGACACATTTGGGATTCTCGAGAGATCATCAGATCAGATCCAGGGAAATCCTTCCGACCCATTTCAGAGGAGCCTAGGGCGCTCAGTTTGAGACCCTTATCAGCCGATTTCGACGAAGGAATCACTAGGGCACAGTTTCCAGTAGAAGTGGGAGCGCATTTCCCAAGGGGAATCCATCTGGGGCCCAGACACATCAGTAGAGGGCCAATTGTCAGGATGTCGATCACCAGGACTGAGTGAGAGGGCAAGGCACATTGTTTGGGATAATTTCTAGTTAGATCTGAGGTGTGTAGCCACCAGGGCGCACAATCTAGTTCACCAGCGGTTGTCGTGTGAGTTGTCGTAGCGCACAACAAATCATCCAGCTCACATCCTATCCAGCAGCAGTCTTCTATCTTCCAGGTATCATCTTTCTAGTTTGATTCTTTATTGTATTCCAACTAAGATCCACTTAGATCTAATCTAGCCGAGTGATTCTCTATTTTTAGCCGCATACGGCAATGTAACCAGCAGAAAACTCATAATATATGATTTACAATATTTGTGTCATTCTCTATCTATATGCTTATTCATATGTTGTAAACAACTTATTTATTTACACACACATGCGTAAAACACCAAGCATGTTAAAACCCACAACTTAAATGCATCCAGAAACCCCCAGTGTATCAGATCAGACAGTAGACACAACAGTTTAGCAGCTTTTCCTAGACTAGCTAGATCAGGGATATTACAAGCCAACAAAGAAAAATAGCATGGACAAAGATACAACTGCCACAAGGGGAAGAGAGAGTTGTCCCTGCTTGTCATCCGAATCAATAGTGCAGATGTCAACACTAAGTGCTTGTGCAGATGTCAACACTAAGTGTTTGTCGAATAATGTCCTATGGAGAGTAGCTTGGACTTATAGGGCCCTAGGGAGTAATCCTAGGTACCATCAACTTTCACTTGAAGGCGGATGGGACAGAGCAAGAAATATCTTAGTTGCATAGCCTTGGTTGCATTTGGAATTCCTATCTAGGTATCTCCTTTACTTCCTCTCACATCCAAAGGCCATCACCACCATCACCATTTACATTACTCTCTTATGTGCATTCAACACTTCGGCACATCACTCTCTTCTAGGCCACTGTATTCATTTCTAAATGTTGTCACCAATTAGGTTGTCAATTCCAAACCTAATAATGGTGCCAAATGTAGAATATAATATATGTACACAGGTTGCATGTTAGTTTTCTATGCAAACATAACTGAAAAAATCTTAGCAAACTATAATAGTAATCAAGCAATTAGAGAGAATACATGACACACTTATGTTGGGTATTGTATACCCTAAAGAACTTCGCTTTTATTCACAAAGAACACCTTGCTTATCGAGCACTAAGGTTTAATGTGCTTATATATATATATATATATATATGGGAAGAGGATTGTTGATTGGGTGTAGCTCGAGTGGTTGAGAATAAGTTGTTATCCTCTATACCTAGGTTCAAGTCCCACTTTATGACATGTTTGCTCATAGTGAGTCGATCGTTGATGAGCTATATATGATCTATTCAAAAGTTGTTGACCTGACCTTGTACCCTGAAGAATCTAGGGTTTACCGTGGGTACCATCCTTGGAATGAGGGGAAGTTCCCAAGCGATTACCCCAGAGATGTATTACTTCAGAAAAAATGTATATGGTAAGAGGAGAGTGATCAAAGCTAACTATGTCAAGGATCATTTTTTACCACTCCTCCCAAAGAAATATCTTCCACTAATTAAGGTGGACTTGATCACCAATAAAAGTTGACCAAGTCATCCTAATTAATGAAAGGTACAACTAATGTACAAAAAAACATTATTGAAAGTGGTGAATCATTGCTTCCAACACCTCCTATAACATGAGCCTCATTAAATCTCTAACTCCAAATTCTGCTCTAAATTTCTAAAATTTGTCTTGACCAAGTAGCTTGGTAAATATGTCAGGCAACTTCTCCTCTATGGACTTATAAACTAAGTCCACCACAACAAGTTGGAACTACGCCCTAATGGAGTGTAGATGCGCCTTTGTGTGCTTGGTGTGCTCATGAAATATAGGATTTCTTGCTATCTTTGGGACACTAATTGTCACAAACAATAGTAGTGGGACCCTCCTAATCAGCTCCTATATCAATAAGGACCCTCCTCAACTATATAGCCACATAAGCAGCGTTACTACAACTCTGTACTCTGCCTCTATGCATGAAAATACAACTACATAATGCTTCTTGCTACACCAAGATATCACTACAAAGCCATGGCTACAAAAATGGCCACTTATTGACTTACAAGACTCAACACAACCCTCCCAATCAGAATGAAATGTCTAGTCAACCAAAAATCTGAAATCAAAGTGTACTCCAATCCATAATCAACAACCCCCTTTAGGTACCTTAGAGTCTCTTGGCACTCTCCTACTATAACTATCGTGGATCATACATGAATCTAGAACATGGCCCAAAAGCAAGAGAAATATCAAGGTGTGTAGTTCTTGAGGAAATGAGACTATGTATTAACTACTCATATAAGGTAGGATCAACTAGATCCTCATCATTATAGGATGATAAATTAACTCCTACATCCCTAGGAGTGGGGGATGGTTTGCAAACCTGCATCTGAAACAACAAAAAAACTTCTCTAGCATACTTGCTTTGGTAAATAAATGCATTGGCCAGTGTCTATTGGACCTCAACACAAAGGAAATAATGAAGAAGACACATATCAGTGATCTCAAATGTTTTCTTCATGTCAACCTTCGAGTTCTTCCCATCCTATGCATAGCTCTTAGTAATAATCATGTCATCAATATACAAAACAACTATAGTATACTAGGAATCATGAATGCTTACATAAAGGTTTATCTCCAAAGGAGACCTCACAAAGATACGTTGCACAAAATAATCATATATCCTAGACTACCAAGCTCTAGAAGCCTACTTCAAACTATACAAGGCCTTGCTTGGCCTAAATACCAAGTGCTCTTTCTCGTTCCTAGAAAAACTAGGTCGTTGCTCCATATAGACTTCCTCTACCAACGTACCATTGAGGAATGTTGATTTGACATCCTATCGATGAATGTTCCAAACATATTGAGAAGCCAATGCAAGCACCATTTGTATAGAATTGATCTTTGCCATAAGGGCAAAGATCTCCTCATAGTTTATCTTGTATTGTTGTGTATATACTATATCCCTTTGCTACAAGCCTCTCCTTGTACTTGTCAACTCTACCATCAAGTCTTTACTTAGTTTTAAAAAGCCATCTGCACCGGTAGTCAAATTACACTTAGACTAGTGCACCAATTCATAGGAAAGTCCACCAATTCAGAAGTATCAATCCTTTCCACCACATCCAACCTTCTCTCATGGCCTAAATCCAACGATGGTCCTTAGCAACTTCCTCAATAGATGAGGGTGCAACTATGTCATCAATCTTTGCCAAGAAAGGAAAGTTGGCTTAAGGAGTCTTCCTTTTGTGTCTAGAGAGTCTCTTGACTTTGTTGCAAGCAAGTGTCTCTCCACCTCCTCAATCAACATGATGTTATGCTTTGACAATGGTTTGTCCTCCTTTAATAAAGAAGACTAGCGATCAAGAATATTCCACCTCAAATATGAGCATAATGATTTTATTCAAAGGAGGTACATTCTTGACAACATTGTGGCCAATTGGGGGGCATGGAAAGGGCTAGAGCCATAGTTCAACAATAATTTGTTATCAAGATTCAAGATCAACTTTGAAAAAGATTATGACAAATTCAATTGGCCATTATTCCTGACAATACTAACTATGTTAAGATTTTGTCATTACTTCAAAAATGTAATGAATAATTTATTTTCTTGTATAATGGTTCGTGTCAATGTCAATAGATACCATTCTCAAGGATTTACTTTTGATTAGATCAATTCAACAAAGCTTCCGCCCAGCTCCAACTCCTTAGGTTCAATTGATGCTTTGGCCTACCTTAATCCAAAAAGGTGGTGGAAGGTAAAATTGAAGGTACTTTATTACATATGGAAAATTGAAAGAAAGAAGATAGTTAACAAGCATTTTGCTAATATTTCCTTTTTTACATTAGCAAAG
This sequence comes from Picea glauca, assembly GCA_000966675.3. Taxonomy (NCBI): domain Eukaryota; kingdom Viridiplantae; phylum Streptophyta; class Pinopsida; order Pinales; family Pinaceae; genus Picea; species Picea glauca. The sequence goes on from JZKD02S1808685.1 coordinate 328,017, forward strand.
GAGGAAGATTTCATTGTGGAAGCCAAATATTGTATTAAAATGTTCAACAAGTTGTTTGAATTAAATACAGCAAGAAGACCAAATGTTTTGAGCAAAGTGAATAAACATACCCTAACTGGCTAGCAACAATTATTGCACATGGATTGGGCCCAGGTTATTTGTACATTCCTTGGCATCTCATTTGATTTGATGACAAAATCCGTTGGTTTAGAAGAGTATATCATCAATAGACTAGAAAAAAAGATAATCAAATTGATTACAAAGCCAATGTTGTTATCTTCTAAATATCAAATCCATACTAAGGTTCTACTAGCAACACATGTTTATTAGTCATTCTCTTGGATGCCATTAAATCAAGTTTTTTTTGTTGTTGAGCCACTATTGTTGAAAGTTCATCATGATGAAATGTTGTTGAAATTATTTTTGAACTCTTCTCGTATGATACGAGTTTATAGCATACTAATAATTGTTTAAGGTTGATTAGGTAACAATTTACTAAATTTCACATGAAAAAATGGAATGATATGTTGTCCAAGTTAAGAGTATGAGAATGGAAATTTGTTGTTTCCCACATAAAAAGGTGGTAAAAGCTAAAGGTCCCTCCAAAGTGAGGCCTTGATTCATGAAGCATGTGACCAAAACTTCCCAAAGAAAATCCAAGCTCTTTATAGCAATCCCCAAAGTTCTCTAAGTCAAGATATGTATCTAGAGTTATCAAATTCAATTGTTTATGAAAGGAATCTAGATTTGATCTGGACTGATACTCTAACTCCATCTTCCACACATCCAAGTATCTAGTCCAAATTCCTTTGGGACAAGATCCATGTTAACCCCCAAATTTGCCTATGCAACTAGAGGGTTAAGATCCAACTAGCTTTCATCAAGTTGGTTTCAATGGCAGGCGCATCCAATTTCACAATGCTCAGAGTTTGTTTTGTAATTTTAGTAGTTTTCGTATTTTCTAGGAGCCAGAGTTTCGAGGTCCACATGTCAAAGTTAGTCACATATTATTGGTCCTTACGGGTTCACAAAGTTGATGAACTTCTTTCAGGCGACATGCGAGCATTTTCATGCCATTGCTTAGGACTCACATGTCGATTATGATCATATATTTGGGTTCCTTGTAGAGCAACAACTCTAATGAGACGGTTTTCATTCACATGCAAGATGCTATTATTTTTAGCAATGCCTATTTTTAGATGTGATATATTCAACAACAATCCCATAGTGGTTCCCTTCATTTTTTATCTTTCATATTTTTTAGGACTTATATTTTTAACATAACTATAATTAACAGTTCTATTTGTAGTAGGTATATGATCTAATCTCATAGTTTCGGTGTGCAATAATGAAATGGTTTCCAGGATGGTGAGTCAATTCTGAGTTGAGTAGGGGGATGTTTCTTGGTGTGATAAGTTGCAACCATTGGAAGAGTTTTTGTCTAAGCCAAACCCTAGGTCGAATTATGTTGCCAAGTGTGTCAAACCTCAAACCCTAATTTGACCTCCTTGGTATATTTGGCATTTGTGCTAATTTTGTCAAGCCTAATCTATTATCCCATCCTCTTGGCATGATTTCTAAATTTATCATTAGCTTTTCTATTTTTACAACCCTAATTTGCCTTGCTATCTTTGACCAACCCTAGTTCACCTTGCTATCTTTCACTAGCTAAAATCCTAATCTCCTTTGCTATAATTGGTAACTATGCTAACATTATCCAAGCAGCCCTAAGTCAATTTCATGTTATTATAATCAGTGTTTCTACTAAGTGTTGCATGAGCCATATTCTTCCCAGAGAAATCAATGGCTTAGCTTATTCCTGACAGCACATATTTCGAGAGTGTATTATCCTTTGATATTGGCATGCTACGGGACATCAATGATGGAGTTAAGTCCACCTTGATGGGGTATTCTTTGAGCAAATTAAATATTCCAATTAAATGGTAGAATACATTGGGCTTATTTTTAACTACAAGAGCTCCCAAATTATCCTATCCTAACATGTTTATGGTGTGTAATCAGCAATAGCAATCATGAGTCTAGAGAGAAGTGTTGGAGATTCCATTTACAACCTGATCCAGCACTAATTTTTAAGATGAACATAGAAATAATGATAGGGGAGCACATTAGAATATGGGTCTAGTAGTTATATGATCTATAATTTGTGATGTCCTGTCCCCAAGAATTGCCTCAGCAGGGAGTGACTTAATAGTCTGTCTATTCGTGTAGACTATAGTCAAGAACAAACAGGGAACAAAGGGAGAAATAAGGGTGAATAAATGGCTAAATGATGAATTAAGCCAAAAAGCATAGGAAAAGTCACTTAAGCCAAAGTCAACGGAGAAATAGAAGAAAAAGGTGTTAAGGGGGGGACTTAATTAGTTATTCACATTCGACATAGGAGGAAAGGCGCCTAGCTTAAGTGATGTCAATGGAAAATTAGATCGGTGGAGGTATAAGAAGAGGAATTCAACCTAAATCCTCATTATGTTATGATTTTGATTTGAGAACAGGTTCCAAAGGAGGAAGTCGACCTCAGCTTATGTTTTGTGGATTTCTGGAGGAAACCACCACCACAGAAATGTTTCGGTGTTGGAAGACACACCCTAGCCTATCGGAAGTACCCTTCAGGTATTTCACCGTGCCATATCAGTGATCTACAGACCCAAATCAGTCAGTGCACATTGCAACCAGTGAGGGCGTTAGGGTTTGAGAGATAGTTTTGTGTAGCTAGACGAGACCGGAGCAAATCTCGCCATATCCTTCCGACCCATTTGAGAGGGAGCCAGGGCGCTTCTTGTGAGCTATCATTCATCAAATTCTGACAGAGGAATCTCCTTGTGCGCATCAAACATCCAGGAAGTGCGCAGCACTTTGGGAGGTACATTGAGGGTTCCAAAGAGTTCATCGGGTCAAATCCGGAGAAATCCTCCCGACCCATTACAGAGGAGGCTAGGGTGCTCATTTTGAGTCAAGTATCATCACATTCTGACCATGGAATCATCAGGGCGCATTGCCAGAGCCCAGGAGGTGCGCGAACCCCCAGGGGGTCCCATCCGGGGTCCATTCCTAGCTTCAATGAGTCGATCTTCAGTCTTTCAGATACCAGGAGGAGCTTAGAGGCCAGGGCACATTGTTTGGGACAGTTTTCAGTCCGATCGGACGAGAGTAGCCACCAGGGCGAATATATCTCCATTTGCAGCAGTTGTTGTGAGCTTCTGGGGTTGTATGCAATTGATCTATCCGTGCATGTGCAAATCCTTTCACATCTTCTGATCACGGGTATTTTATGTTAGTTTGCATTATATTCTAGTGATGATCCATGAGATCTAGTTGATGATTAGTTTCCTTCTTTCCGCATGCCAGTTGTATTTCCTTCTATTTCACATAATACATATTATTGAGTTGTGTTGTCTTTCATTACTCGCATGCATGATATAATTGTAAAACATCAGTCTATCTGAACACACACATGCAAAATCACCACGCATGTTAAGACAAAAAAACTAAAACGCATCCAGAAACCCCTGAGTATCAGATCCGAGAGCCAAAACATCAGTTTTAGAAGAGCATATCCGGATCCACCATATCAGGGATATTTCATAATTAGCAAGTAGTCTACAGGAATATCAAGGGAATGTGCACTAGAGGTTTGTTTTGACATATTTGGTGGACACAAAACAGCATTGGAATTGGTGTTTCCAGCAGTTCCTTTATTGCTTTTAGGTGGAAGCCTCATGTATTTACTCTCTAGTCTTTTTGACCTATTACTTGGTCAGTTCTAGACATTAATAAAAATTTCTTATCTATCTCACCATCTAAATCAACAACTTAACCTACATCTCCTTAATCATTCATGGCATCTCCTACCTCTCATGCTACCTACACATCATCATAGGATGACTATCCAAATATTTTTCACTTGTCTTCCATAAACATTAGTTGACTTTCAGCCTCAAACCAACCACCATCAACCTTATTCAAATATAAATTCTCAACAATTCTTACATCCCTGTACGCAATAATCTAATTTATACAAGGACACAAAAGCCACAACATAATAAGTGGAAGCCAGTCACAAAAAAGGAATTTACCTCCTACAATCTTCTCCTACCCCTTCTAACATGGAATAACCAGTATTGTGTCCAACTCCTAGAACTTTCTCTCAGCTCTAGTTATGATTTCTCTCACTTGGCACTATCTTCAAACTTCTTTCCATCCAAAACCAATGTTTGTGTCCATCACTACAGTTGCCATGATATTTTTTCTTGGCCATCCCTCTTATCTTTTGGTCTCTCAGCCTTATGGCTACCTCCAAGCACCAATATGTTCCCTCCCAAATCTGCATTACATGGGTCATAACCATGTCTGCAACTTGATCAAAAATAAAAAAGATCATCAAAAGAAAAAATCAAATATGTAAACACCTTATCTCTATGTTGAGTGCTCAATTGTCCAACATCTTCTCGTTGTGATGTATCGCTGCCACACGCCTCATGTTGCACCTAGAACTCCTTTTAATCTCCAGATTGTGTATGCATTTCATTACTACAACCTGTTATTGCACCAACTAGTCTAATAATGGCACAACACTCCCATTGCATACCAACATAGCACATTTTTCCTACAAAATTGGCTACCAAAGAAATAGGTGATTTTGCCCATCACACATCTTCCCCAATCACATACACTAAAATTTTGAAATAATATTTTTTGAAGAGATAACACTACCAAGAAATGAATTAAGACATTTCCTACATTTTTGGATAAAAAAACATGTGGTTGAAGTTTGCACATGATCACCAAAACTTGTTTATACTTCTACCACCTCTATTACACACAATGCATGTCACAAAAATATAGTTTTGTTGTTGTTTCGGGTTGTTCACAAGGTTTGTATTGGGTTTGTGCCCTATACTTGGCTCGTGCATGGGATTGTATTTCTTCGAGTTGTGTGCCCCAGTCTTGGGATATGTGCCCTACTCCTGCCTCTTTTGTTGTCAAGCTATGTCTACGACTTGTTTTGGACTCCTAAAATTCAAGCCAGCAATCTATGCCTATTGGCTATTCGTTCAATAATCATGCCTCAAGAAATGTGCAATTTCTTCTAGAGGCAATGTTAGAGGCATGCATTTGTTCTCGGTCTACGACTACATGATTGTTCATTTTTTTACGACCTATTCAATGGTTTTTCATACTTACTCACACCCTATTCTATGTGTGTGCGTGTTTCTAAGATTTGATTTTGCACTTCTTCGTGCATCCTCCATGGTCTATCACATGGGCCTATCTCAGCACTCGCACACACCTCTACAAGCATGTGTTGTACCTTAGGTTGCAAACTCCCTACATGTTCCTATTTGCTTGCATTGTTCTATGTGTTTGAACTTGGCATGTGTCCCACCACTATTGACACCATTGTAGAGTGCATGCTTTTTCACCCAACCTGTTATATTTGTGCACTCATGTTGACGTGCATTGTCTACCTCACGATGGATGATAAGCAATTGAGATTCTGAAATGTGTTGAAATTTCTCAGAAATGGCTTTTAATAGAAATTCAGAAATTTCACCTCAACCTTGAGGTTCCCTAGGTCTATTACCTATGAATTTTCAGCCTTAGGGATAAATCTGGAATATAAATTACACCAGGATATATTTCACTTTCGTCCAACCAATTACACAAGGCAGCCCAAGAAAATAAACAACAAACAATTGTGCTTCATGGAAACAATGTTTCCAACCCTTCGGGCATACTCTCAAACATAAGACAGATCCAAAACATACTTAATATATTAAATTTATTACAGCCATAAATATGCTCCTCAATGAACACTCCTCAACCCAAACGTCCTCAAGTCAAGCACAAGCCTCCATGTAAGCATCCAAGTATCCCCATCCTACTTGGACCTCAATGTTGTCTTCCTACATGCCCAACACTCCTCCTTCCAAGCAACCAACCAAGCCCTCCATGTGCGCCTCATGAAAAATGTCACCATGCCACATGGGTCTCCAAGCTCATAAGAAAGTGCATCGCATAAGCATCAAGTCAAGGTATAACAATCCATGAGTAAGCAATCTCTAATGTGTATGTCCACTACAGTACAACCAAGGATAGGTGACACACCATGCACTCCCCATCACATGAAGCAACCTCAAGCATGGTGTAAACACTTTCGAAGTAACCCCAAAAGCTAACACTAAGTTCACACTTGGGTTTTATTAACACCGATTTCCTCTCCTTCAAAAAAATAATAAATTACTCAACCTACCAAAGTTTTGCAGTAGTCAACTAAACTTAACTTTTTAATATGTTAGAGATGATGTTTTCGTGTGTTGGTACTGTTATCCCCCACTTTCAGGGATAACTAGGAGATCATGTCTCGAGGCCCACGGGTCCTAGACATGGAGTATCGAGAGCAGGATTGACTTTAGCATGGCCCTGGAGGGCCCACCTTTTCTTTCTTCCATCATCTTTATCTTGTCAGCAGCAGCAGCATCCATCACCATCGGCTTGGTCTTGTGTCAGAGAAGGTTCTTGCTCCATGAGGTAATTAGTCCGAGTATCATGGTATGTGTCACTTTGATCATCAAAATCATTGAATATATGCATCTAATTCCTTTTATTTCTAACAACTGCTTGGATCTTACACTTGCCCACTTGACCATGTTTAGGGGGATTGACAGGATGCCCTAACCAGCCTGTATCTGTAGGTTTTGGTTTGCCAGTGGGGGGAATTTATGAAAAGCCATCGTTCGCTCCCATCATAGTACCACTTTTCCATCTTGTCTCCCGCTCACCTGCCCCATTCCACTTGT